>CM029018.1:19202684-19663669 GCA_016801055.1 Panax notoginseng
CTTTTGGTCCAACCAGAGGGTCGGCGGCACGGCAGCGGACGACGATGAGGAGGAGAGAGTGTGAGAAGAGTTTGTGTAACAATGGAGACTGAGTTTGTATTTCTGAGAGAGAAAAAAGAAGAGGAAGATGAGTTTACTTATTAATTACTTAATTTAATAAGTAAATCAATACTAATTACGTAAATTAAGGAATACTAATTGCATACTAATTCCCTAAATTAAGGAATCATAATTGCATACTAATCCCTAAATTAAGGAATCCTAATTGCACTAATATTGTAAATAAATATGAAATTGTATTAATTATATAAATATTTTATGAGTGCACTATTGTTGTAATTTTTTTCAAAAATATAATAGAATATGTAATGCTCCTTAAAATAAATCAAAATTGGGGCAATTTAGAGGGTTCATACGCCCACTTAAGGGGAGAAAGAGAGAGAGATTGGGCCCATGTTTTTTTTATTTTGTCAAAGTTGGTGAACAACTCCCACTTATGTGTCATCATCTTACTTAGCCATTTTATTTTAACTAGATTTACAAGCAAGTAAAGGAGAGAAGGTGGGAGAAATGTATGCATATATGATATGTAAGTATACATGTTACTAGCCTTTAAAACCATCATTCCATTTGTGAAATAAAAATTTTGCTTCTTATTTCATTTTCCTTTCTCCCAAAGAACTTCCTTAGACATTGCTAATAATGCTATCTAATAATATTATTCAAATAATATGAATTATTGATCTGATAATGGGAAATACTGTGCAGTGACAATTATTAAATAAAACATTAATATAAAATATCAACGTAGCAATTATTGAATCAATAAAATAAAATAAAATATTGAACAGTAAACACTGTAACAATTATTGAGTAGTGTCTTCTTACGTAAAATCAATAATTCAAACTAACTGTGTAATACCGTGTGCTACTGTGCAACCACGTGTATTACTGTATTGTTAATCACCAGGTATTCCAACAGTGTTAACAGTAACAATTACGTCGTTTATTTATAAAAACATCAACTTGTCATTTTCTTCATCCGACCATTTTCCGTTATGAGGCCAACAAATGGTTGCGCCGTCGTATGAATATTCCCCGACAACAATAATATTCCACGACCAAACGAATATTCCCCGACAACAATGAATATTTTATAATCACTTGTTTATTTTGTAAAATTTGCACATTTCACCCATAACTAAAGTATTATAACAAATTAACACCTTATTATTCAAAATAATAATGAGAGAAAATTCAATTTTATTTGTAAAAAGTTGGGGTCTTACAAGTCGGGCAGATGACGGACTTAAATGGTCTCCAGACCCTTGGATATTTCCAGACAGGATTATACGTGGTGAGATCCAAAAAGTTAGTAAAAGATGTGATGTTCAATATTTCGAAGGACTTAGCGGAAGCCTATGATAGAGCCGAAGGCTTCATTGCAATTGAGGAGGCTCTGGGAAGTCTGAAGCCGAATGTGGCGGAAAGGCCAAAGGATTAGGATAGAATAACCATCCCAGGTTGGATAACAATCAAAACAGGTTGGACAATCAGGCAAAGAAAAGTTTCAATAGTGGAGGATCATGAGGAGGCTACGGCATCTCTGAGTTAGAGTCAAAGGATTGTGCATAGGTTCAGTGAGGCATTGGTAGGGTGTTACTTAAGTAGCGGTGTTGAATCGATTTATATTGGGTTCGTCGGCTGCGAACGGTAGTTGAAGGACAGATGTTGGTGTACTTTGTCGTAAAATGAATATTTTCCAAAAAGGGTCCAAAACTAAAATTTAAAATTAAAATACAAAAAAACATTAAAAGATAAATAAAAAAACTAATCCAATTTTTTAAAATAAATAAATAAATAAGTTTTAAAAATAATTATTTTTTTTTGGGAAAAAAATTAGAAAATTTTCATTTTTTTAAAAAATGATTAAAGTTTTATAATATATATATATTTTAAAAAAATAAAACAAAAAAAATATAAATTTATATTCATAAAACAAAAATATTTTGTTTTAAATAATGTGTAAATTTTCGTAAAAATAATTAAGATTTAAAAAGTTTTAACTTTCATTTTTTTGAATCTATTTTTTATGAACTTTACTAATTTTTGAAAAAAAATAAAAGTTTCCATATTTTTTCCTTACAATAATAATTAATTTTAAAACTTTTTAAAAAAAATATTTTATTTTAAATATAAAAATAATTATTATTTTAAAAATGAATATGTTATTTAAAATATTAAAAATAATTATTATTTTCAAATTATTTTACAAAAATTAGTTTATTTTAAAATATTAAATTTAATTTTTTTGAATTTTAAATAATATTTTTAATATTAAAAATAATAATTATTTAAAAGTATTATATTTTTAAAATATTAAATATAATTATTATTTAAAAATACTATTTTATTTTATAATATTAAAAATTAGGGGGCCGGGTTGGGTAAAAATGAATCGGATTGGGTCAAATAGAGTAGAAATGAAAACACCAAAAAATACCACTTTAAATACCTAAATTGAAGAAAAATGAATTTTAAAGACAACTTAAAATGTGGTGAACTTTGAAGGACAAAAGTGCATTCAGCCGATAAATTGTAATTTCATATCAATACAAAAAAAAACTTAATTTTACCTTATATATATATAGAGAGAACACTGATCTGGTCCGGACTCCTGATTTTTTTAAAATTCGGACATTCTTTTTTTTTACTTTTTTTTTAAACAACTAAAAAAAGTTTAATATTTTATGGAACTGGAATTTTTTCATAATACAATGTTTTGGGCATAATTTGGATACATATAACAAAACAGGTCTGTACAGACTGTTTTGTTATATGTATCCAAATCACGCCCAAAACACTGTATTGTACAGGCTGGTTTTTGTTATATTATCCAAATCACGCCAAAAAACACTGTATTATGGAAAAATTCCAGTTCTATAAAATATTTAACTTTTTTTTTAGTTGTTTTAAAGAAAGAAAGCAAAAAAAAAGCCCAAATTTTAGTAGCGTGCGGGAGTCCGGACTGGATCCGGACTCTATATACATATATAAAGGTAATCATCCGTGACAAACGTTTGCTATGGACACTGTTCAGCAAACAAGTTTTTACCGTTGATCTGGACAATGGAAGGCTGAGATTTATAGAGGTAAATATCCTGCCGCTATAGCTTGTAGCGGCAGTCTACTTAAATCCAAAACTATGGTGAAGTTACCAAGCTGCCCCCCTGCAATTGTGTACGCGCCTTACCGATAGAGACTGTAGCGACAGGCTTACTGACAGCACAGATGCCAAAGAAACAAAACGCATGGGAAAACAAAACGCATAAGAAACAAAACGCTTGGGAAAACAGAACGCATGGTGCACAGAATACAAAATGTCGGTGCATTAAATGCCTTGTCGCTACAGCTTGTACGGCGGGCTTCCCTCCTTAAATCCTCCTGTCGCTCCTCTCTCTCCCTCTCAAAGCTCCCCTCATTCTCTTCTTCCTCTGCCGCTACACATTCCTTCCCCGGCCGGCAGTTAATTTTCCATTCAAACAGCAAAACAAAGGAGATTGGCATGAGAGAAAGCTGAATTGGAACTGGTTCAGCAACAAATTTTCATTAGCAAATATTTCTTTGGTAAGATTTATTTTTTAAATATTCAATTTAAAATAAATAAATATTTTAATTATTTTTTAAAAATGTATTTATAAAAATTGAAGTTTAAACTTTAAGAAAAATATTCAATTATTACTATGTCTATATATATGCATGTAAAGTAGTTATTTTGTGATTAAGAAAAATATAAATATGCATGTGAAGTTGTTATTAAGAAAAATAAATAAAAATATACATGTGAAAAATATATGCATGTGAAGTAGTTATTATTTTGTAATTATTACTATGTCTATATATATGCATGTGAAAAATAAATAAAAATATGTTTACAATATGCATGTGAAGTAGTTATTAAGAAAAAAAAATTGTGATTTATGTGTTTGGGTATTATATAACTATGTGATGAAGTAGTTAGTATAATTTTTGTATTATTATAACTATTTGCTTAATAATTATAATGGAGTGTTATTTAATTATGAATGTTTATTTTGATAAAATATAGTTAGTTATGTGGGATATAATATGCATGTGAGTATTGTGACTAATAATGATTAATTATTATGAAAATGTGCAAAAAAAATTATTGTAATTAATTTAAAATGAAGTTTTTTTACTGATTAATAGGAAATATATTATATATATATATATATATAATATATAAATATAAATTTGTTACATAGTTATTAAACAATATGAAAAATCTTTACTGTTATTTTTTTAGGTACTAGATGAACAGTTGGGATTTATGGACCAATTGACCCAAGTGTCCTTAACGACCAACAAAATTATGTGTCAGATGATATATATGACGTAAAAGACAGGGGAAGACTACTCTCATGTCAATTAACTGAAAAAAATACGATCAATGGATATTAACAAAAGCTTAAAAAAACTTTTTTACAAAAATGTGGGTTTGGGATTTTTGTTATCCCGCATTTGTACCACAAACTAACATTGGCTCGT
Organism: Panax notoginseng; assembly: GCA_016801055.1. Lineage (NCBI taxonomy): Eukaryota > Viridiplantae > Streptophyta > Magnoliopsida > Apiales > Araliaceae > Panax > Panax notoginseng. Next base: position 19,207,254 of record CM029018.1, read on the forward strand.
GTCCGCCTTGGTGAAGAGATGGCGGCCGGAGACCAATAGTTTTCACCTAAATTGTGGGAAAATTACAATCACTTTAGAAGATGTACACTTCATTCTTGGGTTTCCGGTAGTTGGTAAGCCCTTAACTTGTCCATTATTTACACTCTATTGCTCATTTTAAAGAATGTTTTGGTAGTGAAGTAGTTGCTGAATATCAGGAATCAAAAAAACGCGGCTCTATTTCATTACTATGGTTGCAGCAGCATTTTAATAATTGTCCCCCTAAAGCAAGTAAGGAAATTGTTGGTCGATGCACAAAGGCCTATATTCCTTTGGTTGTGTGGGGCAATATTGTTCCCCACTAGGAATAAAAACACTGTTCATCCCAAGTATATGTATTTTATTACTTACGCTGAAAATTGTGTAACGTATTCTTGGGGTGCAGCTGTGTTGGGCTATTTGTATAGGTCTTTATACACTGCCACTAGGAAAGGAGCGAAATATATTAAATGGTTGTGTCACTCTTTTACAAATTTGGGCATACGAGCGTATAATAATTGGAAGACCTAACCCCTGGCCTCAATCACAATTATGGGTTACCTAAGGCCCTAGCGTGGGCATACTCAGAAAATCACAGCTACCCTGATAGACGACAAAATCCCCATCATCATTTAAAATTTTACAAAGGGAGTTAGATGTCCAGCCTGAATGGCAAGTAGTTTGGCGCCCCTACGTGAGGTGGGATGACAATATGAATGGATTTAATCTTGAAGGAAGATTGTTGGGATCTAGTAGAATCCCCTTGATCCATTTTGATATTGTAGAATACCATATGCTAGATAGGGTGATGAGACAGTACGGGTTTTTACAAGGTATACCATCTCCGGCAGAAAATCACAAAGAACTTAGAAAGGAAAAATAACATAGATTTGTCGTCGTTGATTGCATGGCCTTAAGGCGAGTGTACATCGCACATTGGGAGGCTTACATGGAGCATTTGAAGGGACAAAAGTATAAAATTTCCAACTACGTGAAAATTGATTCATACATGGCTTGGTATAGGAAAATTACACATAGGAAACTGCATCGCCCTCGACAGGAAGGGGACCCAGACCCTACATACGAGCCCCGGACTGTTTACAGCCAGTAGCATCATCTTATATAAATGGTACACTAACATTTGCATATTTTAATATAGCGTATTATATTTATACATACTATCTTGTTTATTAATAATACTAATATTGTTTGTATTATCTTACATGACAGGTTGAGAGTGCAAAGTCCTTACTTGATAAGTGCTTTGCTTTTATTAGATGCCAAAGGACTATGTAGTTGAGAAACAGGTATGGGACCATCTTAACGGTGTATACAACTCTGAAGTCAGAGGGAACCATGGTGAAGAGTGAGATGAGCCAAGTAATGATGCGGTACAAGAGATTACATCCCCACCGACCCAAACTTATGTTCCCTCCTATCATTCGAGTCTGACTTCACAAGAAGGCAAAAGTTCAAGTATGAATGTTAATATTAATTTTATTACTTAATAATAATAATATTAGTAATAGTGAGTATCATGTTTAATATTATTCAGGCCCAATATATAGCGAAGAGTACATCCCCACCACCCAGCTTATGTGCCCTCCTATTCATTCGAGTCCGGCTTCAGTGAGCAGACAGAATTACAGGTATTATTCCCTCTTAATTTATGTTGTAAAAAGGCAATTAATATTAGTATGTTTATTAATATTATTAATATTTTCAGGTACAAGACATAACTGGCTTATGTTCCACCCCATGCAAAAGTTTCAGTCCCACCACCCAGGCATTCGAGACTCAGTTCATAGAGCAGGCGAGTAAACAGGTACAATTTTTCTCATGTTATTATTATGAAATCCCCCTTAATTTTATTACTTAAAAATATTTCTATTATTAATTATTATTAGTACTAATTTTATGTTTATCAATATATTTACCCAGGCATTCGAGACTATCTTGGATATAAACCTCTTATGGTGCGAACAAGTCTCCGACCAAAAAGCTGGGAATACAAGATAGAGTTTATGTGACACCCCCAAATAGGTTCATTCCACCCAACCTATTCTGAGTCGCCAAATACATGGTACAGAAAATAACTACAACTTCATTATCACAATTGTCGTGCAAATACAACAACACATATGTTGTGAGCTTTGATATAAATATATACCAACTGTGACTCATGGCACCTTACATAAAAGTACAGTCAATAACTGTTTTAGAAATTAAAATCTTCAGAAAGTGCTCAAGAAAATCTTCGTACTTGGAGGCCATGCGTCTAGGTTATGATAGATATCATATGTCAACAGAATTATCTTGGTTGACCCAATAGACCCCAAAAAAAAATGAGAAAATTACTATCATATTCTTTCCAATGGTGAGTCTTCTCTTGACATATCATTATCTCCACTGACTGTCTCTAATTGAGAATTATACTTCAACCAAACACCAAGATTATATAGGTAGTGCTCGTAGATATACTCAGCAAGTGGATGTGCACAAACCCTATCTTATGATGACACGAGGTTGTATGTCATTAGACATCTTATATGATAGTGGCAAATCACCCTTCCAAAGTTGGGTTCGCCTCACCCTATATGATTTACCAAATATAACTACTAAATGATGTATAAAATACAACACACTATTCCAAAGTTCTCAATAAAATTATTTTCATAGTGTTTAGGAGAACCTTCACAGCTAGAGACCACCGTTCTATTCCCCTGTTACCCCCGCTCGACCCAGCTACACTCTTATTACCTGAAAGGAATTGTGATAAAAGGGTGAGCACAAATAGCCCAGAAAACAATATCATGACTAAAGATAATTAAATTATCAATAGCCTTCATCATTAATAAATCAGAGATTTAGAATATATGATAGATGATAAAACTTTCAACCATAGTTGCAGCGGAACGAGCAATCTATTAGAAGAGTAAAATAAGACCATAAAGTCTATTATCTTCTCCATGTTAAAAGTCCACCGACAATGTTTTATCCCTGTAACATCAATCAACAGTTCTAGTCCACAATCATATGAATAACTCTTAATCATAATTGTGGTTCTAAATTCCTCTCTCATACAGGACGAAGATATTTTTCATCACCTGTCTTTACCTGAAATATCAAAGATCATGGTTATACCAAATCACATTCATGTTCATAATCATACTAATAAATTTCATCTTTTCACTACGGGCTAAAGATATTCGTCAACGTTCATCTTTGCACTACGGCCAAAGATATCAACAACATGTCATCTTTGCACTACAAGACAAAGATATTCAACAACAGATCATCTTGCACTACACCAAAGATATTCAACAACAGATCATCTTGCACTACAGGCCAAAGATATTTGTGACGCCCCCAGAATAGGTATACAACACCCATTCTGAGTCGCCAAATACATGGTACAGAAAGCAAACTACAACTTCAATAATACAATTGTCGTGCAAAATGCGACAACACATACTGTGAGTTTAAATACAAATATTGTCTTCTAGACAATATCCACACTCAAATAAATCCTCATTACAATTATTCAAACACTATTTTACAGAAATAGTGAGGACTGCTAATACATCTTTCCAGAACCATCACTCCATACCCTGACTAGATCCTGCTATGTTCTCACCTCCTGAGAAGAAAAATGGAACAAAAAGGAAAAGGGTGAGCTCAACTAGCCCAGTAAAGAATATTATGACTAAGATAATATACAACAAATTATCGTTAGTCTTCAACAGGGAAAAATCTGATAAAATATAATCGACAACAATTTTAGATCAACAACTGCAGCGGAAACAGCAAACCATTAGAAGAGTCAAGTAGAGAAAGAATTCTACTATCTTCTAAGATTTAAAAGTCCATCATCAATATTTTATCCCTGTAACATCAATTAATAATCATCTTTAACCAAATATTCATCTTTGCACTACAGGCCAAAGATATTCATTTGTATCATCAGTCGGTCATGTTCATCTCAACACCTGTTCATCTTTGCACTACAGGCCAAAGATATTCATCAAGTAATTATACATCTTTGCACACAGGCCAAAGATATTCGTAATATCATCATTTAGGACTAAGGATGATGAAAAATATCTTAAAGAGAACGAATCCAATGAGACAGAAGGACAAATAGTAGGGATTCGTATAACAGTTTATCCAAGATCAATAATACTTCATAATAATCAATTGTGAAGCAGAATTCAAAAATAAAGATCAAAACATGGATAAAATCAAAGATAGTAACCATAATAGACATCTTGGACAAAAAGGGAAATTTTTATTTTTTCGGAGAATAGTGCCGTATTCGTGAATAGTGTCGTATACGTGAATAGTGCCGTATACGTGAATAGTAACCCCCGACACAAAAAGTTCTAAATTTGATAAAAATTCATATCAATATTTCAGCATAATGATATTGAAGAAAATAATATCATTAAGAAGAAAATAATACCCCTTACCTCAAAATATCAGTACTTCTGGTCGGATATACCGGTATAAGGCTGAAAGAAACTTGCTCTGATGAATAGAAACTCTCAAAGTATCTAAATACTCACAAAATACACTCAATAATCTAGAGAGAGAAAGAGAAAAACTTGTTTCTGGTGTGATTTTCAATTCTAACTTAGCCCTCTATTTATAGGAAAATTTTGGTAGGTTTGACCTGCAACCTGATGGCTTTACCTGCTACTATTCCCACCCACCACATTTGAAATATAATTCAGCACATTTCTTCACCAACCACAAGTGGGGCCCACCAATTCTAGAATTTTCCACCAAAATGATAAACTCCGAAAATTCAACAATTTCTGAACCAGTCATCTTGTAAAATTCGTAATAAATCATACGTTCATTTTTAACGGTTCAAAATTTGTGGACATATACTCAACTTATATATGTATAACATATCCAAAAATTACCACGATCCAACGGTCGGATTAAAAATTATAACCCCCGCAAAATATCTCAAAAATCCTGATTTTTAATACCTCCATTCCGACAAAAATACGGATAAAAACCTCAACATTAACTCCTTCATTTTTAACCACAAAAATATATCCCTCATTTATATCCACATAAAATAAATATTTCCTTATCATATGAATCAATAATTAATTATTCACAAATAATATTACAGAATCACATTTATGACAACCAGGCCATTCCCAGGAAAGAGGGGGCTTTCCAATAAGGATTTCTCCTTACTGGCGCGCAATTAGATGACCAAACCTCTCCTTAGACAGAACTTTCTAGACATTGCCAATAATGTTATCTAATAATATTATTCAAATAATATGAATTATTGATCTGATAAATGAAAATACTGTGCAGCAACAATTATTGAAACAACAATAATATAAAATATCAACGCAGCAATTATTGAATCAATAAAATAAAATATTGAATAATAACTACTGTAACAATTATTGAGTAGTGCCTTCTTACGTAAGAATCAATAATTGGTGCAATACCGTGTGCTACTGTATTTTAACCACCGGGTATTCCAACAGTATTAACGGTAACAACTACGCCGTTATTTATAAACAACTTATACTTGTCGTTTTCTTCATCCAATCGCTTTCCGTTATGGGCCCACACAAGGCTGCGTCGTCGTACGAATATTCCCCGACAGCAAGAATATTCCACGACCAACCGAATATTCACCGACCAAAAATAAATATTTTATAGCCACTTGCTTATTTTGTAAAATTTGCACATTTCATCCATAACTAAAGTATTATATCAAATTAGCCCCTTATTATTCACAATAATATTTAGAGAAAATTTGATTTTATTCATTAATAAGTTGGGGTCTTACAATATTAATATCTCAAAGAAATACATAATCATTTCCGAATTTATATAAACAATAATTATAACCATGCTAATCAATTCACCTTTACACTTAAGCTAAAGATATTCAATTATAAATTCAATGGTAATGATCATAACCAGTCAACAATTTATCTTTACACTACTGGCGAAAGAGAACCCATAGTCACGATCATACCAATAATCTACCCATCTTTACACTCAAGTGAAAGAGAATTTCAACACCAAGGTTATAAAAATGTTATATATGATAATAAAAATAATATGATCAAAATATGGATTTAATTTCAAGAGTAAGATTTATAAATCAATGATAATTTGGTCAGAAAAAGAAATCAATTTTATCGTGAATAGTACCCGTGAATAGTAACTCGTAAATAGTAACTCGTGAATTGTAACTCATGAATAGTAACTTGTATTCATACATAGTACCGTATACGTAAATAATGTCATATACGTAAATAGTGTCATATACATGAATAGTGTCGTATACGTGAATAGTGTCGTATACGTGAATAGTGCCGTATACGTGAATAGTAACTCCGACACAAAAAGGTAGAAATTCCACAATAAAACTTATATCAATAATCGACATAATGATATTGAAGAAAATAATATCATTTACGAAGAAAATAACATCCCTTACAATCCCTTACCTCAAAAGAACATTACTTCCGGCTGAAATATCAGGTATAAGGCAGAAGAAAACTTACATTGTTGAATAGCAACTCACAAAGTATCTAAATACTCACAAAATACGCTCAATAATATAGAGAGAGAAAGAGAGAAAACTTTTTCTGGTGTGATTTTCAATTCTAACTCAGCACTCTATTTATAGAAAAATGTTAGAACGCCAAAGCAGACTTGAGCTGCAACCTAATGGCTTTACCTGCTACTATTCCCACCCACCACTTTTGAAATAAAATTTTAGCACATTTCTCACTAACCAAAAGTGGGGCCCACCAATTCTAGAAATTTCCAAAATATTTTAAATAATTAGTAACTTCAATAATTCATATAAAATAGCCCTTTTATCAGAAAAATTTGAATCTCATGTCCATTCCACACGAAATAGAATTTCCTACAACTTTGTAGCTTTAAATTTTTCCAAATTCCATACCGAAAATATCCGAAATTCACAAACGGATGATTTTCAATACCTCATAAAATTCATAACAAATCATACGTTAATTGTAAGACCCCAAATTTTATGAAATAAAAGTATTCAATTTTTCTTATAATTACTATTCAGTAAATGGTTAAATTGATAAAAGTTTAAAGTTATGGGTGAAATATGAATTTTTTTCAAAATAAGCAAGTGGTTATAAAATAATCATTGTTATCGGGGAATATTCGTTTGGTCGTGGAATATTCTTTCTGTCGGAGAATATTCGTACGACGGCGCAGCTATTTGTGGGCCCCATAACGAATAACTGTCGGGTGAAGAAAACGACAAATTTGAGTTTTTACAAATAACGGCGTAGTTGTTACCGTTAACACTGTTGGAATACCCGGTGGTTAAAATACAGTAATACGCGTTATTGCACAGTAGCACACGGTATTGCATAGTATTTTTGAAATTATTGATTCTTACGTAAGAAGGCACTGCTCAATAATTGTTACAGTAATTACTGTTCAATATTTTATTTTATTGATTCAATAATTGCTGCGTTGAAATTTTATATTATTGTTGTTCAATAATTGTCACTGCACAGTATTTCCCATTATCAGATCAATAATTCATATTAGATAACATTATTGGCAATGTCTAGAAAGTTCTGTCTAAGGAGAGGTTTGGTCATCTAATTGCGCGCTAGTAAGGAGAAATCCTTAATAGAAAGTCCCCTCTTTCCTGGGAACGGCCTGATTGTCATTAATGTGATTCTGTAATATTATTTGTGAATAATTAATTATTGATTCATATGATAAGGAAATATTTATTTATGTGGATATAAATGAGGGATATATTTTTGTGGTTAAAAATGAAGGAGTTAATGTTGAAGTTTTTATCAGTATTTTTGTCGGAATTGAGGTATTAAAAATTAGGGTTTTTGAGAGATTTTGCGAGGGTTATAATTTTTAATCCGACCGTTGGATCGTGGTAATTTTTGGATATGTTATACATATATAAGTTGAGTATATGCCCACAAATTTTGAACCGTTAAAAATGAGCGTATGATTTGTTATGAATTTTACGAGATGTCTGGTTCAGAAATTGTTGAATTTTCGGAGTTAATCATTTTGGTGGAAAATTCTAGAATTGGTGGGCCCCACTTGTAGTTGGTGAAGAAATGTGCTGAATTATATTTTAAATGTGGTGGGTGGGAATAGTAGCAGGTAAAGCCATCAGGTTGTAGGTCAAGCCTACTAAAATTTTCCTATAAATAGAGGGCTAAGTTAGAATTGAAAATCACACCAGAAACAAGTTTTCTCTCTTTCTCTCTCTATATTATGAAGCATATTTTGTGAGTATTTAGATACTTTGAGAGTTGCTATTCAGTGCAAGTTTCCTTCGCTTTGCATACCGATCAGAAGTACTGCTCTTTTGAGGTAGGGGATACTAAGGGATTTTAAGGGTTGTTATATTTTCCAGTTTCGTAATTTTTCTGACCTTCAAAAATTCTGAAAAAATTTGAAATGATATTTTGATGAGTTTTCTTGATTGTGTCCAAAAATGGTGATTTTTGGATGTACAGATTAAGAGTTATGAATTTTATGAGAAAAAACTATTTTAAAAGTAACCGCTTATAATTCCTTGTGGTTAACTCCAAAATTGATGAAATTTTTATTGGGAGTACATGTATATGATAGGAGTGTACTCTGTGAATTTTAAAATTTTTGGATAAAAGTACAATTTATGATAAATGTCTAAATATTCGGCGGTTTTGGCCATATGAAAAATAGTAAATGAGTTTTAAAAATTCTGAGAAAAATATATGTTCAATATGGGACTATATTCTGCTAAATCCCAAAAAAGAAATATTTTTGGAACTGATTTGGTATTTTTCATGAAAATAGACTAGTTATGAGAAAATGAATTAATATGTTATGTGAAGTAAGAAAATTGGAAAATAGGATTTTATGGCTTAAGAATCCTATATGAGGAATATGCAGATTTTTGATGAGGGTTTTGGTTATTGGTAATGAAATCTTATGAGTTTGGCATTTTAGGATGATTAAATGCATTATTTAGTAAAGTGTAAACAATTAAAATAAATTGTTTATAAGCTTAAGAAATATTATTATTTCAATATCATTATACCGAAATATTGGTGTAGATTTTATTGTGAAATTTCTACCTTTTTGTATCGGGATTACTATTCATAAGTTACTATTCATGAGTTACTATTCATGAGTTACTATTCACGAGTTACTATTCACGATAAAATTGGTTTCTTTTTCTAACCAAATTATAGTTGAGTTATGAATATTACTCTTGATATTAAAACTATATGTTGATCATATTATTTTTATCATCATATATAATATTTTTATAACCCTGATGTTGAAATTCTCTTTCACTGGAGTATAAAGATGGGTAGATTATTGGTATGATCATGACTAGGGTTCTCTTTGGCCTGTAGTGCAAAGTTGAATTGTGACTGGTATGATCATGACTATTGAATTTATAATTGAATATCTTAAGCTTAAGTGCAAAGGTGAATTGATCAATATGGTTATAATTATTGTTTATATAAATTCTGAAATGATTATATATTTCTTTGAGATATGAATATATTTGGCATGTAGTGCAAATATGAATTGTTGATGAATATCTTTGGCCCGTAGTGCAAAGATGAACTGTTGTTGAATATCTTTGGCATGTAGTTCAAAGATGGTCTGTTGATGAATATCTTTGGCCTGTAGTGCAAAGATGAACTGTTGTTGAATATCTTTGGCCGTAGTGCAAAGATGGATTTATTAGTATGATTATGAACAGGAACTGTGATTTGGTATAACCATGATCTTTGATGTTTCAGGTAAAGACAGGTAATGAAAATTATCTTCGTCTTGGATGAGAAGAAAAATTTAGAATCGTAATTATGATTATGAGTTATTTATATGATTGTGGACCAGAACTGTTGATTGATGTTACAGGGATAAAATATTGTTGGTGGATTTTTAACATGGAGAAGATAATAGACTTTATAGTCTATTTGACTCTTCTAATGGATTGCTCGTTCCGTTGCAACTATGGTTGAAATTTTTATCATTTACCATATGTTCTAAATCTCTGATTTATTATTGATGAAGACTATTGATAATTTAATTATCTTTAGTTATGATATTCTTTACTGGGCTAGTTGTGCTCACCCTTCTGTTTCACAATTCCTTTCAGGTAATAAGAGTGTAGCTTGGTCGAGCGGGGGTAACAAGGGAATAGAACGGTGGTCATCATTTAGTAGTTATATTTGGTGAAGAAAATAGGGTGAGGCGAACCCAACGTTGGAAGGGTGTTTTGTCACTATCATACAAGATGTCTAATGACATACAACCTCGTATCATCATAAGACAGGGTTGTGCTCATCCACTTGCTGAGTATATTTACGAGCACTACCTATATAATCTTGGTGTTTGTTTGAAGTATAATTCTCAATTAGAGACAGTGGAGATAATGATACGTCAAGAGAAGACTCACCATCGGGAAGAATATGATAGTAAACTTCTCATTTTTCTTTGTGGTCTATTAGGTTAACCAAGGATAATTATGTGGTCATATGATATCTATCATAACCTAGACGCATGGCCTCCCATGTACGAAGGTTTCCTTGAGCACTTCCCAAAGATTCTAATTTCTAAAACAGTTTTTGACTATACCTTTATGTAAGGTGTTACTGTAACGTGCTGTCCACGGTTGGGACATATGTCACATTTGGTATATATTTGTATCCAAACTTACAACATATGTGTTGTTGTATTTTGCACGACAATTGTTGTAATAAAGTTGTAGTTATTTTCTGTACCATGTATTTGGCGACTCAGAATAGGTTGGATGGAATGGACCTATTTTGGGGACGTTACATTAATTTTTAACGATTCAAAATTTGTGGACATATACTCAACTTATATATGTATAATATATCCAAAAATCACAACGATCCAACGGTCGGATTAAAATTATAATTCACGCAATAGAGCTTTAAGAACACTGTTTTGATTTTTAAAACCTCCATTCCGATAAAATACTGATAAAATACCTCAAAATTAAATCCTTCATTTATATCCACATAAAAATAAATATTTTATTATCATATAAATTAATAATTAATTATTCACAAATAATATTACAGAATCACAATTATGACAACCAGGTCGTTCCTAGGAAAGAGGAGGCTTTTCGATAAGGATTTCTCCTTACTGGCGCGCAATTAGGTGACCAAACCTCTCCTTAGACAGAACTTTCTTAGACATTGTCAATAATGCTATCTAATAATATTATTCAAATAATATAAATTATTTATCTGATAATGGAGATACTATGCAGTGACAATTATTGAAACAACAATAATATAAAATATCAACGCAATAATTATTGAACCAATAAAATAAAATATTGAACAGTAATTACTGTAACAATTATTGAGCTTCTTACGTAAGGATCAATAATTTAAAAATATTGTGCAATACCGTGTTCTACTGTGTAACAACGCGTATTACTTTACTTTACCCACCGGGTATTCCAACAGTGTTAAAGATAACGATTACGCCGTTATTTATAAAAACTCAAATTTGTCGTTTTCTTCGTCCGACAGTTATTCTGTTATGGAGCCCACAAATGGCTGTGTCGTCGTACAAATATTCTCCGACAACAAAAATATTCCACGACCAAATGAATATTCTCCGACAACAATAAGTATTTTATAGGCACTTGCTTATTTTGAAAAAAAATTCACATATCACCTTTAACTTTTTATCAATTTAACTATTTACTAAATAGAAAAAATTGAATACTTTTATTTCATAAAATTCGGGGTCTTACAGTTTATAAATAATCACTTGTTTGGGAATACAGTTTCTAATCCACCAATATTTCATGTCATACATCCGTAAAACTTATATACACTGCATCACGACACATTCAAGGCCTTAAGCCCTGCAACTTGGATTTTCGAGCATTCGCTGGACGCGTATATGCTATTATTACGCATAGAGAGGAGTACTACAGGACGCAGGGAATTAGAAAGTGGTCAAAATTTGGCTTCATGGAATCATTCTTCATGCATCTTGGCAAGAGCGTTGTGTCCCCAAGCCAGACGAATGGGACAAAGAGTTTTTGTCACCCCTATATCCACCCAGATGTGGGCCCGACATTACATGAATGCACGTATATATTCATGCCAGTGTGTACTCAAGACACCAAGCATTTTATCTTGTTTGTATTCTCGGTGCCTGAATGGGCAGTCACCATCTTTGACCCTCTATACGATGATACCCCGTTTATGACCATCCAGCAAATGTATAAAGAATTTGTTAAAGTTGCGGTATGTATATTCAATGTTAGTGTTGTACTTTTATATATGTATATCCTTTATTAATATTATTTTGTGCACGCAGGTCAAATTGATACCAATTTGTTTGAGAATTGGTGATCCACAACGTGAGTGGCCAACACAGGATCCGCGCGTGTTAATACCAAAGACCAGACTTGTGCAGCCATACAATTATGATTGTGGTATTTTCGTTTGCAAATATGTAGATTACTTTGTCAGGAGCAGTGTAAATATTCGTCGAGAAAAATGGTCCTCAGAAGATTTAATGGTATTTCGAAACCGAATTGTGTGGGAACTCTTTAGATGTCAAGCTAGACTTCTTCCTGTGGATGATATTTAGACTAGTTATTGGTGCACTAATTATGAAATCTATGAGAATTCCTATTTATGTTTAACGTTTCATGTTTGCCGCTGTTTAGTTGATATTATTATTATTAATTCCAAAGCTATTAGTAGTAGTAGTAGTAATAATAATAATAATAATAATAATAATAATAATAATAATAATAATAATAATAATAATAATAATAATAATACATAGCTTAAATAATATAACCGAGCATAATACAACTGAGCCTAAATAAAAACATAGTTTACATAATGCAATACTCGCATAAATAAAAACATAGCTTACATAATACAACTGAGCTTCAATACAAACACAACTTACATAATACAACTGAGCATAAATAAAAACATAGGTTATATAATACAACTAAGAACTATTTTTTAGGCTCAGGAATCCCTAACACTCGATAGTGATTGCGCTTATCATGGTCAGTTTCAAAGCTAAAAATTACACATTTTCGATGAGGTTTAGAACCCACTATTTTTCGAATGCACTCTTTCGACCTTGATTGTTTTTCGCGGCCCTTTGTTTCAGAAATAACTGGTGGAAAAAACTCATGTTCTTCTGCTTCTTCCTCCGCGTCTTCATCGTCATTGTCATAGCCCATTGTCTGAGGAGTATCACCGACAATGCAATCAATGTCATCGTCTGCCAATTCAGTAAGATTCTCATCCGGATCACACTGGTCAATTAATGCTTTTCCTCGTGCATTCAACTTAAGGTGAGTTTTGTAACCTCGAATTGAGCAAACAGCTTTACTGGCTAACTCCGTGCAATCAGTCATCAAATGATTAAAACGCATTGCTTGATCTTGTTCCAAGTCAGCAGTTGTTGGGCTAAAGAGTAATTCTTCAACATCGGTTTTGTTCGCGTTTCTTGTCCAACGAGAAAGAATCATATCGCTCGGAATTTGGGAAATACTCTTAGCCAAGAAATATCTCAAGATGTGCTTGCATAATTCACCATAATGAGAAAATAGTTGACAATTATATGTTACCGACCCCAGCTGACGATTGTTGACGATTTTTTTATATCTTCCACTGTTTTCAGCTGCATCTGTCTTATACACTGCATAAACCTTTGTTTCAGGGCCACACAACTGACTAACTTTACTAACATTATACTTCATGGAATCGACAATTTGAGGCTGAAAACATCTAAACATCTCTTTTGTGTACACCTGCGCAGTATGCACTTCCAAAGTTGACCCGAGTACCAAATTCCTTTTCCGATGTTGTGTTATGTAGTCGGCCTTCCTCTATCTGATAAATTGTTTTTCTATAGCCTTCTGACTCTGCACTACAAATTCTTTCATGCCAGTTGAAGCATTGACAAACTCATCAAAAAAATGGATCATGCTCTCGCTTCTTCCAGTGGTTGTCATTCCCGCTGCAAAATATCTCTTTGTATACGCTGTAATTCATTTCTCTCGTACATCATACAAACTTCTAATCCATTCATTGTTATACAATTCATAATTCCTCAACAGAATCTGCCAACGCTATTCAAACTCCCCGATGGATAATGAATTATACACACAATTGTTAACATGGTCTTTGAAGGAAGGGTGATCAGAATAAACATGATGCAATTTCTCAAGAAATTTGTTGCTAATATGCCAAGAACAGAATAAGTGATAAGTAGAAGGGAGTACCTTACCAATAGCATTACTCATGGCTTTGTCTTGGTCAGTGATGATGGTTATAGGAGTCTTGTAGTGTAAGACCCCAACTTTTATAAATAAAGATGAATTTTCTATAAATATCATTTTTGAATATTATGGAGTTAATTTGATATAATGTTATAGTTGTGGGTAATATTTATAAATTTTGCAAAGTACGCAAGTTGTTATATAATATTCGATTGGTCGGAGAATATTCGTTTTAACAGGGAATATTCGTACAACGGCACAATTATTGGTGGACCCCACAACGGAATTATTGTCGGATTGAGAAAACGACAAAAATATTTTATTAAAAATAACGGTGGAAGTTTTACCATTGATACTGTTGAACTACTCGGTAGTAAAAGTACAGTAATACGTGTGGTTGCATAGTAGCACACGGTATTGATTATTAATGCTTATGTGAGAAGTCACTCAGTTTGATTCAATTATTGTCAGTTAATAATATGAATTATTTAGCGATAATGAAGTTTTGTTTTATTCGTATTATTAACGTAATAAAACAGAAACATCTTCTTATATAAAACAGAATACTTTATTAAAGTTATTCTATAAATAGAATATATTATATTTTATTTAAAAGATTTTTCTTTAAATATGGACCGTCAGATTAAAGTAATCAATCTGGACCGTTCATGGATTAGTTACTATGCATTCTATTTTTCTATAAATAGCAGCTCATTCCTTCATTATTTCTTACGAATTCACTGAACTCTAGAGAGAGAAACTATAGAGAGAGAGAAGAAGAGTATTCTGCTACTTAACTACTTCCTTATTTCAGCTCTTCTTTAAAACGGTAAGGGGTGTTATTCTTTCTTATTCATGAAGAGAACTGTTGTTATTCCATTTCTTATTATTCTGTTGGAATAACCTGTATACGCGGTCTACCCTATACTTGGTGACATTCTTCTATTATTCTGTTGGAACATCCTGTCTGTGTGTTTTACACCGGACCTGGTTCCGTTTTTATTATTATTCTGTTGGAACATCCTGTCTGTGTGTTTTACACGGACCTGGTTCCGTCTTTATTATTATTCTGTTGGAACATCCTGTCTGTGTGTTTTACACCGGACCTGGTTCGTCTTTATTATTATTCTGTTGGAACATCCTGTCTGTGTGTTTTACACCAGACCTGGTTCCGTCTTTATTATTATTCTGTTGGAATATCCTGTCTGTGCGTTTTACGCCGGACCTGGTTCCATTATTTATTTTTCTGTGGAATAACCTGTCTGTGCGGTCTATCGCATGCATGGTGATTTTTTTGTTATTCCATTCTTTATTATACTCAGTTGGTTAAGTTTTGACTTCTATACTCCATGAAATTTGTGGAATATCCTTGATAATTGCGTTTCATCCAGTATCTTTTCATGAAAATATTCTTCTAAGCATTCTTGAATTTTACTCCACAAAGCAGTATCATGTTGACAATTTGGACGTTGTTAATTCTTGGATAAATTAATTCTTGAACTTGTTTTATTGAATTCTTATATCATTGTCATCATCCTCATGTTTATAAAATGTTAAAAGTCATCTGTGGCCTGTAGTGCATAGATGGACTTGGTATGATTATGACCAGGGATTATTCGGTATAATCATGACCGTAATGTTACAAATGATGTGGTAAAAGTCCTCATTGGCCCGTAGTGCATTGATGGACAGTTGTTGGCATGATCATGACCATTAATGAATACACGAATATCCTTGGCCGTAGTGCAGGGGTGATTCGATGATGTGGATTATTTTATTAAGCTGAGTCCCAGCGATCACAGTGTTGAAAAACCTTTTAAATCATAAAAGATAGTAGAGTTTATTTTCTACTTGACTCTTTTAATGGATTGCTTGTTCCGCTACAGTTAAACTTGATGTCTATTATATTTTATCAGTTTAACATTGTTGAAGGCTAATGATAATTTATTCTGCATTATCTTAGTCATAATATTTCTTACTGGGCTAGTTGAGCTCACCCTTTCTTTCACTGTTCTCTTCAGGAAATGAGAACGTAGCTGGGGCAAGTCGGGGAACGGAGTGATGGTCCGAATGATAGTATTAGTTAGTAGTCCTCACTATTCTATGTAATGGTGTGTTAATAAATGTAATGAGGACTCCTTTTGAGTATGAATACTCTCTAGAAGATAATATTTGTATTCAAACTCACAGTTTATGTTTTGTCGTATTGTACACGACAGTTGTATTAGTAAGTTGTATTTGTATTCTGTACTATGTATCTGACGACCCAAGATGGGTGATGTATACCTAATTTTGGGGGCGTCACAGTTGGTATCAGAGCTTAGGGATATGATCCCTGGCTAAGATGTGAGAATAGAACTAGGAGGGGAGAGACGGGGAATTCCTTCGCTAGTATGACCTACCTAAGTTTATTTGCATGGTATTTGGTTGGCCGGTCATAATATAAGGATAATATATGACATATCAATTAACTTTTATTTTGTGGCAGTATCTGAAAATGGCATCTGAGAATGTTGAGAATAGCAATGGAGCACAGGCGACTGTTGATTCACCACATATCAATAATCAGGATAATGTGCATCAGGAAGGTGACAATCCTCATGCAAACAACAACACTGACCAGATGATGAATGATGGAATGTTCAGAAACTTTATGCAGTTCATGCAACAGCAGGCGAGAGCGGCTCCTGTCCAAAATATAGGTGAAAACACTGAAAACTCTCGGACGGTCACCGCTAAACAGTTCAAGGAGCTGGGACCACCAAAGTTTAAGGGAGAGCCAAAACCACTTATAGCGAAAACATGGATAAAGCAGATTACCAAGATATTTGATGTCTTGGGATGCTCCGAGGAGCAAAAGGTTCCCTTTGCCGCCTTTATGTTGCGAGGAGAGGCAGATTACTGGTGGGAATCGATTAAGCGTACTCAACCTGCCGCACTGAAGATGTCTTGGGAGAAGTTCCAAGAGCTGTTCAATGACAAATACTTTTTCGAAAGTGTTCGTCACATGAAGGAGGTGGAGTTCATCAAATTGGAGCAGAATAATATGACCGTGTCGCAGTATGAGGCTAAATTTGCTGAGTTGTCCCGGTTTGCGTCCCACTTGGTGGATAATGAAGAGCGAATGACGCGAATATTTTTACGAGGTTTGAAACCTGAGATACGTCAACATCTTATTTCTCATAAACTGTGTTTGTATTCAGATGTTGTGAATAGGGCTCAGTTAGTGGAGCGCGATAACGAGTCAACGCAACCAAAAGAGAGCAGTCGGCAAAATGATAATACTAGTGAGAGCAGTCATCGAAGCGGTGACAACAAGCGTGGAGGGAATCAACATGCCAGAAATGGTAACCACTTCGGTGGTAATCAGGGCCAAAACAATAAGAATGGTCATTTCAAGAATAGGAGATTCAACAATGATGGAAAGACGTCAGCACCAGCACCCGTTGTTAAGGAAGGAGAACGACCACCTATCATATGTTTCAAATGCGGAGGTCTAAAGCATGTTATAATTGTGGAAGAGAAGGTCATTTAGCTCGATTTTGTCATTTACCAAAAACAAGTTCAGCCAAGATGGAGACACCAAAGGCCGTCCCAGAAAAGTCAAAACCGGTAGTGCAAGGGAGAGCGTTTATTGTGACCTCCCAGAAAGCAAGAAACCCAAATGAGGTCATCACGGGTAAGCTTATCATAAACTCTAACGAAGTCTATACTTTATTTGATACCGGTTCTACCCATTCTTTTATTTCTCCTACTTGCGCTCATCGATTAAATTTGACTCCGGAGAAATTAGACTTTGATTTATCTGTTGAAACTCCATTGGGAGAAACCTTCATTACATCCACGGTTTATAAGTCTTGTTTGGTTCAAGTTGGTACCCACACATTACCTGTCGATCTGATTTCATTAAAAATACTTGCATTTGACGTGATTCTAGGGATTGATTGGTTAACTACTCATCATGCAAAAATTGATTGTTTTCGTAAGGTTGTTAGCTTTCATATTCCTAATCGACCTATTATGCGAATTCAAGCAACCAAACCATTAAAATCAATCGCTGTCATCTCAAGCCATAAAGCTATTCGTTTATTGAAAAACGGATGTCAAGCTTTCTTAGCTCATGTCACGGATCTAAACAAAAATACGTCAGTTTTGAATGATATTTCTATTGTTAATAAATTCCCTGACGTATTCCCTGAAGAACTTCCTGGCCTACCCCCAGAGCGTGAAATTAAATTTTGTATCGACCTTGAACCCGGTACAAAACCCATTTCCAAAGCCCCATATCGAATGGCTCCTATTGAACTTCAGGAGTTAAAGATCCAACTGCAGGAATTGTTAGACATTGGCTTTATTCGTCCTAGTACTTCTCCTTGGGGTGCTCCTGTGCTATTCGTGAAGAAGAAAGATGGAAGTATGCGACTTTGTATTGATTATCGGGAATTGAATCATGTCACCATCAAAAACAGGTACCCATTGCCACGTATTGATGACCTGTTTGACCAGTTGCAAGGAGCACAATTCTTTTCAAAGATCGATCTTCGTTCTGGATATCATCAGCTGAAGGTTAAAACTGAGGATATTCCAAAGACGGCTTTTAGAACTTGGTACGGGCATTATGAATTCCTAGTCATGTCCTTTGGATTGACTAATGCTCCTGCTGCCTTCATGGATATGATGAACCGGGTATTCAAGGAATATTTGGATCATTTTGTGGTCGTCTTTATTGATGACATCCTTATTTATTCTAAAAGCCGTGAAGATCATGAGCAACACTTGAGGCTGGTACTCCAAAAGCTTTGTGAATACAAGCTTTATGCCAAGTTGAAGAAATACGAGTTCTGGCTGGAGGACGTAGCATTCCTTGGGCACGTAGTATCAAGTCGTGGAATATCGGTTGACCCGGCAAAGATTGAAGCTATTCAAAGCTGGGAGCAACCTAAATCAGTGACCGAAGTACGTAGCTTTCTCGGTCTAGCTGGTTATTATCGGAGATTTGTGGAAGGATTTTCTCGAATCGCTACTCCATTAACTCAGCTGACTCGAAAAGATACAAAGTTCGGTTGGAGCGAAGAATGTGAGCAGAGTTTTCAAGAACTCAAGAGGAGACTCATTTCAGCACCTGTTCTAACAATACCATCTGGCTCGGAGGGATTTGTCATCTACAGTGATGCTTCGAGCAAAGGGTTGGGATGCGTTCTCATGCAACATGGAAAAGTCATAGCCTATGCATCAAGACAAATCAAGGAATATGAGAGGAATTATCCTACTCATGATCTAGAGTTGGTAGCCGTTGTCTTTGCACTTAAAATTTGGAGGCATTACTTGTATGGGGAGAAGGTGGAGATCTTTACGGATCATAAAAGCCTCAAATATTTCTTCACTCAAAAGGAACTCAACATGCGACAACGACGTTGGCTTGAACTGTTGAAAGATTATGATCATACCATTCAATACCATCCTGGAAAAGCAAACGTGGTAGCTGACGCATTGAGTAGAAGATCATATGCAAGTGCGAGTGTAATATTGTCAACACAAAGGCCCATTTTGTGTGACTTGCAAAGGATGGAGATAGAGTTAAAGACTCCAGGGACCCATGTGATAATGGCGAATATACGAGTAGAACCAACTTTAATCGATAAAGTTAAAGCTGCTCAAGCTACAGACCTGGAGCTGATGCATATGAGGAAGAAAGTGCAAGAAGGTGCTATGCCGGAAGCAAGAATCGATGAAAAAGGAATACTTCGAGTCAACTCCAGACTTTGTGTTCCTAACAACCCTGATTTAAAGTATGAAATCATGATGGAGGCGCACAACACACCGTTTGCAATCCATCCTGGAAGTACCAAAATGTATCATGATCTTCGTCATACATTTTGGTGGAGCAATATAAAGAGAGAGATAGCGTTGTTTATCTCAAGGTGTCTAACTTGTCAACGAGTCAAAGCGGAGCATCAAGTACCAAAAGGTCCATTGCAACCACTTGAAATTCCAGAATGGAAGTGGGAGCACATTACCATGGATTTCGTTACCGGTCTTCCTAAGGTTTCTCAAGGTATAGATGCGATTTGGGTCATTGTTGATAGATTGACCAAGTCTGCTCATTTCTTACCGATACGAGAAACTTATACACTTGAACGTCTTGCTCGTATGTACATAAACGAGATTGTAAGACTGCATGGTATGCCAGTATCCATAGTTTCTGATCGAGACCCAAGATTCACTTCACGATTTTGGGTTAGTTTACAAAAAGCTATGGGCACAGATTTACGATTTAGTTCGGCATATCATCCTCAGACGGACGGACAATCAGAGAGGACTATTCAAACTCTAGAAGATTTATTAAGACTCTGTGTCCTTGACTTCAAGGGAAGTTGGAACAAGTTCTTACCATTGGTGGAGTTTTCCTACAACAACAGTTATCAAGCAAGTATTGGCATGGCTCCATTCGAAGCATTGTATGGAAGAAAATGTCGTTCTCCAGTATGCTGGGATGAGGTGGGTGAAACAACGTTATTGGGACCGGAGTTGGTACGTATGACTACAGAAAAGATTCAAACGATCCGACAACGTATAAAAACCTCACAAGATCGACAAAAGAGTTATGTTGATCTTCATCGAAAGGACGTGGAATTTGATATAGGAGATCATGTGTTCTTACGTGTTGCTCCATGGAAAGGAGTTACGAGATTTGGAAAAAGAGGAAAGCTCAATCCTCGATTTATCGGTCCATTTTTAATCCTCGATTGAGTAAGAACTGTGGCTTATAGACTCGCTTTACCGCCAAGTATGTCTCGTATTCATAACGTTTTTCACATATCCATGTTACGCAAATATGTGGAAGACCCGAACCACATTATTGAGTTAGAACCGGACGAAATAGCGGAGGATTTGACGTATGAAGAAGTTCCTGTTCAAATCTTGAATAAGAAGGAACATATTCTACGCTCCAAGGTTATACCTAAAGTCAAAGTTTTGTGGAGAAACCATGATGTTGAGGAAATGACTTGGGAGTTAGAATCTGAAATGAAATCAAGGTATCCTTACCTCTTCGACATACCAGGTACGTACCCTAATTTCGAGGGCGAAATTTCATAAGAAGGGGAGGTTGTAAGACCCCAACTTTTATAAATAAAAATGAATTTTCTATAAATATCATTTTTGAATATTATGGAGTTAATTTGATATAATGTTATAGTTGTGGGTAATATTTATAAATTTTGCAAAGTACGCAAGTTGTTATATAATATTCGATTGGTCGGAGAATATTCGTTTTAACAGGGAATATTCGTACAACGGCACAATCATTGGTGGACCCCACAACGGAATTATTATCGGATTGAGAAAACGACAAAAATATTTTATTAAAAATAACGGCGGAAGTTTTACCATTGATACTGTTGAACTACTCGGTAGTAAAAGTACAGTAATATGTGTGGTTGCATAGTAGCACACGGTATTGATTATTAATGCTTATGTGAGAAGTCACTCAGTTTGATTCAATTATTGTCAGTTAATAATATGAATTATTTAGCGATAATGACGTTTTGTTTTATTCGTATTATTAACGTAATAAAACAGAAACATCTTTTTATATAAAACAGAATACTTTATTAAAGTTATTCTATAAATAGAATATATTATATTTTATTTAAAAGATTTTTCTTTAAATATAGACCGTCAGATTAAAGTAATCAATCTGGACCGTTCATGGATTAGTTACTATGCATTCTATTTTTCTATAAATAGCAGCTCATTCCTTCATTATTTCTTACGAATTCACTGAACTCTAGAGAGAGAAACTATAGAGAGAAACTATAGAGAGAGAAGAAGAGTATTATGCTACTTAACTACTTCCTTATTTCAGCTCTTCTTTAAAACGGTAAGGGGTGTTATTCTTTCTTATTCATGAAGTGAACTGTTGTTATTCCATTTCTTATTATTTTGTTGGAATAACCTGTATACGCGGTCTACCCTATACTTGGTGACATTCTTCTATTATTCTGTTGGAACATCATGTCTGTTTGTTTTACACCGGACCTGGTTCCGTTTTTATTATTATTCTGTTGGAACATCCTGTCTGTGTGTTTTACACCGGACCTGGTTCCGTCTTTATTATTATTCTGTTGGAACATCATGTCCGTGTGTTTTACACCGGACCTGGTTCCGTCTTTATTATTATTCTGTTGGAACATCCTGTCCGTGTGTTTTACACCGGACCTGGTTCCGTCTTTATTATTATTCTGTTGGAATATCCTGTCTGTGCGTTTTACGCCGGACCTGGTTCCATTATTTATTATTCTGTGAGAATAACCTATCTGTGCGGTCTATCGCATGCATGGTGATTTCTTTTGTTATTCCAATCTTTATTATACTCAGTAGGTTAAGTTTTGACTTCTATACTCCATGAAATTTATGGAATATCCTTGATAATTGCGTTTCATCCAGTATCTTTTCATGAAAATATTCTTCTAAGCATTCTTGAATTTTACTCCACAAAGCAGTATCATGTTGACAATTTGGACGTTGTTAATTCTTGGATAAATTAATTTTTGAACTTGTTTTATTGAATTCTTATATATAATTGTCATCATCCTCATGTTTATAAAATGTTAAAAGTCATCTGTGGCCTGTAGTGCATAGATGGACTTGGTATGATTATGATCAGGGATTATTCGGTATAATCATGACCGTAATATTACAAATGATGTGGTAAAAGTCCTCATTGGCCCGTAGTGCGTTGATGGACAATTGTTGGCATGATCATGACCATTAATGAATACACGAATATCCTTGGTCGTAGTGCAGGGGTGATTCGATGATGTGGATTATTTTATTAAGCTGAGTCCTAGCGATTACAGTGTTGAAAAACCTTTTAAATCATAAAAGATAGTAGAGTTTATTTTCTACTTGACTCTTTTAATGGATTGCTTGTTCCGCTATAGTTAAACTTGATGTCTATTATATTTTATCAGTTTAACATTGTTGAAGGCTAATGATAATTTATTCTGCATTATCTTAGTCATAATATTTCTTACTGGGCTAGTTGAGCTCACCCTTTCTTTCACTGTTCTCTTCAGGAAATGAGAACGTAGCTGGGGCAAGTCGGGGAACGGAGTGATGGTCCGAATGATAGTATTAGTTAGTAGTCCTCACTATTCTATGTAATGGTGTGTATAATGAGGACTCCTTTTGAGTATGAATACTCTCTAGAAGATAATATTTGTATTCAAACTCACAGTTTATGTTTTGTCGTATTGTACACGACAGTTGTATTAGTAAGTTGTATTTGTATTCTATACTATGTATCTGACGACCCAAGATGGGTGATGTATACCTAATTTTAGGGGCGTCACATGTAGTCCATGGCTTCGAGCCATGTCTCTAATACCCAAACGAAAGTGTCCTCTGTCTCATCCCTTAACAATGCAAATCCAAACAATATAGATTGAAAATGGTGGTTAACCCCGGTAAAAGGAACAAACGGCATGTCATACTTGTTTGTCCTGTACGTACTGTCAAATGTCACAACATCTCTAAAATATTGATACATAGACCTTGATCGGGCGTCAACCCACAAAATGCATGATATGCAATCTGTTGCATCTGGTTTAACACGATAAAAAAATTTACTCGAGGTTCTGGATGCAAGTTTTTGCAAATAATCTACAGCAGCTTGTACATCATTTTCATCTGCAGAATCACGTCTTAAATCTTTAACCACATTCTGAACATTAACATTAGAAAAAGGAACATTTTGCAACCCGCCACACATTGTGCTCAAAACGTTCATCATCCTACTAGGTCCAATACCAGACTTATTTAAAGTATCAATTAATTTTCTTGCAACCGGAGTAATATTTCTATGTGTCTCAATCAAATCTACCTTGGTAGGGGTCACTAGATGATGATTATGCTCTAATTCAACAGTAGAAATACGCCAACTGCCTTCTTTCTTATTATGAACAACATATATTCTAGCTTTGCATAATGTGCGTCCTATAGAGTCTCGTTGCCTAATTATTTTCTTACTACCATCTCATCATCAGGCAAACTCTTTACAGAAATTGGTGTACCGGCTTTTTTACAAACATACAACCTATCCGACACATTATTAGTACCAGCATGTTTATGACTAGTTGCAATTCTAATCTCAAAACTATTTTTTTAGCATACAACCTGTAAAAAAATTCAACTTCTTCCAACTTAGAAAATAATTGACCAACGTATGACACCATTTCAGATTTACTACTTTCAACTTCACTTACAAACTCAGATGCATTTTCACAAATATCAAAACTAGCAACAGAATCTGAAAAACTTGATACAAACCTTTTATGAGCAGGTATGTTGTGTGTCATTCTGAAATAAGAAGGAAGAATCACCGGATCAGAACTTTAACTTGAATTTGAGAGTGAAAATGGACAACATCAACCAAAAGGAAAAGAGATGAAATAGCAGGGGGGAAAATTCAAGAGAAAACTGATGTATGTAAGATCTGTGAAATGAAAGGTTACACACATAATTCAAAATCGGAGGAAGCAAACAGGAGTTTTTAAAACACTACACAGACTGCCGCTACAGCAGTTCGCGGTAGAGTCAAACAAATAATTAATTGGTCAGAAAAAGCTGAAAAGCCTGATTTGATTTGAATGGTCATAAAAGTAAAAAGCTGATTTGCCATAAATACCGGTCAGTTTTGTCATGTTGTTCAATTTTGTCAGGCCCTACCGTATGAGCTTGTAACGGCAGGTGAGTATTAAGATATTAGGGGCAGTAATGTAATAAGCATTCGGAAAAAAAGGGAAATGGACTGCCGCTACAAGCTGTAGCGGCAGGGGGAGAAATTAATCAATCCCAGCCTTTTATTGTCCAGATCAACGATAAACAACTTGTTTGCTGAACAGTGTCCATAACAAACGTTTACCACGGATGATTATTCATATATATATATATATATATATATATATATATATATATATATATATATATATATATATATATATATATATATATATATATATAGTCCGGATCTTAAGCTCACCCCTTATCCAACTCACCCGAGTTCACCCCCCTTTAGCTACAGATCCGGCGACGGTTCGGTCATACAACTGTCGCCTATACTTTTAGCGACGGATAATATATAGCGTCGTTAAAAATATAGGCGACGGTTGTATGACCAAACCGTAGCCGAGTCCGTCGCTAAATAGAAAGTGAGCTCGGACGAATTGAATAAAAAGTGAGCTTAAAATCCGGACCGTATATATATATATATATATATATATATATATATATATATATATGTCCAATCGCTACAAGCTATTTTACCGTGGCTTTTTTTAGTTGCACTCAACAACATGTTGTCATCGATGCGGACCCAATATATATATTGGCATGCGGGTCAGTTGAGTCCGGAAAACCGTTGAGAAAGGGTCTAACGGGTCTCAGTAGATAATCTCAACAGCATAGAATATATCTCTCTCGCTGCTGCTAACTTGTTTGGGTAATGTTGCCAGCAATAACTAATCAAAATACCATGGAAATGTGCTCCTCCTATCCCGTTTACCAAATTCTTTCTTGCACTTCCTTCGCTCGATATCTAGCCGGAAATCGAATTTCCGGCGAGCAATGGCACCTGGGACATGTAAAAGCTAAAGTCTTGAAGAGACCCAAAAAGCTTTCTTTGTGTTGCATTAATGGGAGAAATAAAAGTTTGCAAATGGCAGATAAGTCTGTTTCTTCAGGGTCCTTGAGGGGCTCTTCCATTCTCTCTCCAATGGCTGTTGGCTCGGTATGAACCCATAACTGTAAGACAGATATCTTTTGTATGAAGCCCTTCTACTGATTTTGGGTGTTATAAGATAATTTACCTGATATATTGATCTGCTAATTTTGATTATGCCATTGTATGAAGTTATCTGTTGGCTAGTTCATAATTATTGTGATATGGGTTTTATTTAGTTACTCTAAATCTGCAATACTGCAGTCACATTTACCCAATTGTTTGAGGTAAGATTTTGGCTCATATTGGGTTTTATCCAATTAATTAAAAAAAAAAAAATTGAATTTGTTTATAAAGTTACACATTCAGAATGGTATTTAATTTTGACAAGTAAAGTGGGAGGAGGAATTAGTTTATTTTCCTAGGGGTTTGAAGTCTGTCCTGCAGAATTTTCAGGAATAAATACCTAGCATAAATTTGGGCTTCTTGTTGTGGAAGTCTATCAATTCTTAATGGCGGATACTGCACCACAAAAAATAGGTTAATAGGATTATACAAGTCAATCCCTCTAACTACCGTTGATTGCAAGGTACCAAAATAATACTCCAAGAGTCCAAGGTACATGTCCTAGGCTTTCATCTGAATTAAGTACTAGTAGAAGAAACTAGTAGGATGCTTATTTCTGTGTGAAGGTGGATGATTCGGCAACTGCTACATCCTTCCTTCCTCTTCTTGGGAAGGATGATCCACTAGCTCAGTGGCTGGCCTTAGTTCCCATAAGTTACAGGAAAGAACTTAGAATATAGTTCAAAGTAGAACTTAGAATACAATAACAAGAAGAACATAGAATATAGTTCAATATTAGAAGTAGTAGATCAAAAAATGTTAAGGCTACTTGATAAAAGTGTATCTGCATTATATGTTGGTTTACACTTTACACTGGATATGAGTTGTCTATTAGTTGAGAAGTTACGTCTTTTGAACTATACTATTATACCTCTTATATTATTTGTGCTTAATGTTTCTTTGCCTCGCCTTACAATTTACTGATATTAATATATTAATATTTTAATCGGCTCACTTAACAGGATTTGTGTACATATGTGCATCTACTAAACAGTGTTTGGCATGCATATCTTATACTAATATGCATTATCTGAGGTAAATTTCCTTGCTTGGAGGTCGTATGAAATTTTGACCAGTGGTTTGGTTTGCAGAATGCAAGTGAAGATACAGATGACATGTTTGATGACTTATTTAAAAAATATGGAAAGGTGGTCTATACAAGAAATGACCAAAAATCTCCTATAGCAGAAGTTGATGATGATGACGAAAGCTTGTCCTGTAAGCTCATCTCCCCATAGATTATAAGGGTTTCACTTTTTAATTGACATTTTCTCTCATTCTGTTATTTTCTTATTGACTATTTCCTATTTTCTTTCCCTCCTACTACCCTACTACAATTATAGTCTCTTTAAGTATCTTACAACTGCTATAACTATTACCTTCATCAGTAATGCCATCACATTCTTATATGGTATTAGGTATATGACTCTGCATTACTGCATAGCATTGTCTTTTGACCTTTCTGCCTATCCACAATAACTTCATTGAAATGCCTTTGGACCTATCCCCACTGTTTGCTTGCCACAAACATATGATTTTATGCTTTGTTACGTGGTGCTTCATGATCAACCAAAAACCTTACAGGTAATCATGACAGTTCGCTTGTTTATGTAGTTATGTAGTGTACGTACTATCCAAACAAAATATATGTGAGGGAATATGTCCTTGACGATTAAAAACTAGATCTGTCCTAAGAAGGGTGGGACCATGGTTTATTTGGTCCTCACTAATTTTTGTGGAAGTTTAAAGGGTAAATAGAAATTAGTCTGCATGAACATTTCTGCTAGTACTTCAGAAATATCTTGAGTTAAAAGTCTCACCTAGCAGTCCATTTGATCTGCTATATTGGGTAAGATTTCAGCTCTACTGATGTGTTGTAGCTTTCTCAGTAGATTTGCGCATCATTCTACATTTTTTTTAAAAAAAATCAAGTGCTTACCTCCTTTTTAAAATTGATTTTGCTAACGTGTGTGTAAGCATGCAACCTATCATATCAGTTAATTACATGATTTACTGTATACCTAATTATTGACAGTTTTCTACTATATGCAGTTGCTGTAAAAGTGGCTAAGGTTGCAAGTGATGTGAAGGCTGCAGATATAAGGGTCCTCTTTGTGAAGCCTCTTGTGTACTGGACTCGTTTTTTTATAATTACAACTGCATTTTCTCGCCCTCAAATTGATGCTATTGGGTATGAATAATATGATCTATACCAAGTATTTGAATTTTTGCCAGCTAGATTAAGATAAAATACCAAGCCAGTACTTTCAGTGAGTCTCAATCAAAGAATGAGATGAAGGGTTCGAGTTTTTTGAGTTGAACAATATTTGTTTATGTTTTGATGTAGGTCAAAAATAAAAGATCTGGCAGAGAAAGAGTATGGAAAAGTTGCAACGGGGGATGCAAAGCCCAACTCGTGGACCTTATTAGACTTTGGTAAGTGTTTATTGTTTACTTTAGCTCCCACCTGGTAAGGCCTTTTTTGATCTGTGCTTCAACTCAAAACACACCAGTATGAAGTGGACTCAGCTCATGACACAGCCTTTTGTGATACTGATGCATTGATCTGAGAATATCTGATTAGTATTGGCATTATTAACTAGAAAAATAGATGTCTATTCGTCATCATAAGTTTATTTGGCAGCATTGTGGTTGCTTTCCCTCAAGTATGAATTCGTTCTGCCATTTAGTTTTTTACACTAGCCAAGTTTCATCATTTCATCGTCAGCAGAAACTTCTTCAGTGAATTTCTTTGCTGTCTCCCCAAGAAGAGGTTTATTTAGTGAGCTACGTAGGCCGACTGACAAAATGATCAATATCCTATTATTCTTCTTTTGTCCTTTCTCTCGTGTCTTTCTTTTTCCAACCAAACGGTAGTAAAATAATGGTCCTGGAATCATAATTACTTCTAATATTCATTAACATTCTTTCTATGCTGCCAGCCTATCAGTTTTCGTAAATGTAAGGAAGACGGGCGGTGATAAGACATAGATTTTAATTGGTTTTTTGGCATGTTCCATCATCTTACATATACATATATGCATGGAGAAAACTTGGATAAGGTTTCTTTAATCTAAATTAATTCTTATTCTGATTACCTCCTATATGAATGGCACAAACTGTGTGAAAATGAGTCGAACACGGTTTTATATGAGACTCCTCATATTTGTTTCCTTTCATACGTGAATAAATTGGGGATAAATGATTTTTTCATCTCTCTACTTTAAGTCAACTTACATTCAACTAACTCAATTTTTTTTTCTAACGGTCAACTAACTATACTTTACTTTTGTAACAAAAATTTGAATTTCCCTCAGCGGCGTCAAGTATTTTAACAGAATATTGACGTAAAAATGCCACATATTTACTGAATCGTAATTGGAAACTTCTTTTTGACGTGTAAGTTAATGCCCACCTAATAAAGACCAACCCATCACCTGTTAACCCATTAACCTGACTCAAACATTCCAATAATTTCTATTCAATAATATAATAAGGAAAAAATGTATATACACAGCTGTGTAGTATAGAATCGCCTATGGCGACAGTTTTTTAGGCTATGGCGACGATTCAACCGTCGCCATAGATATTCTGCTCTCAGGCGATGGTTGAACCGTCGTCGTAGCACGACTGTATATTACACAACTGTGTATATACATATAGCTCATATAATAAATTAAGCATAATATCAAAATGCATTTCATCTTCCTCATCTGAAAACCCAGGAAAAATCCCTAACCAAAATAACTCACAACCCATTGTTAATCATCTTCTTCTCCCCAAACAAAATATCACCAAATAAAATCATCTACATACATTAAATTTTCAAAAACAAAACCAACAAAATAATTAAAGAATCTGTAAACCAACAGAATAATTGAAGAATTTGTGGTTGTGAATCAAAGATGTACATATCTGACCGTTGTTGGTGAGCTTCAGATATTGGAAAAAATTGACTGATCCGAACGATTGCAAAAATGAAGTTGACGATGACGACAATAACCCATAAAATTATCTTCTTGGGCTCTTTTCAACAAAGATGCCTATTTCACCCTTCAATGCTCGTCATCATCGATCCATATATATATATATATATATATATATACACACACACACACACACACACACACACACACACACAATTATATAAAAGTGTAGGTACGAAGAGGGAGTGTAAAATAGACAAAAATTTTAATAAATTAATTGGGTTTCTTCCAATAATTATTACAAATTTCAGTTTTAAACCACCACCATTAGCATTCCAACAAAATCAAACACTACCCACATAATAATTAAAAAAAAAGGAGTAGAAAATGAGAAAAATGCGAGTATACCTTCAAATCTTATTGCCTTTGCTGACCTGATACATGCCCCAAGAGAAAGTTCCCAAAGCAGCAAAAAAGATGGCGACGACGTTGGAACCCTTGTTGGGGATTAAAGAGCTTTGATGTTGGGAGGATGGGCTTTGCCGGTTTGACCACAGTTGTGGCGGCGACATAGTGGAAGTGGGGTTTTGTGTTGTGATGTTGGCCATGGATTAATGGCTTGATCGTCCACCCAAATCCAAACCTCAACTCAGATTCGCCACCCAAATCAAAACCAAATTTAGATCCATAAATTTTTCATTTTCTCCATAAATGTTTCCCTCAAATCCACATAATGAAAGCCACGTGGATAATCCTCGACACATAAGCTATTTTTTACAAGTCAGCTGCTTGTGTGTATATTTCCGTTTAAAGTCAAAAGACTTAACGGTTTTTCTAACGATTTGTAAGAAAAGTATAGTTAGTTGACTGTAAAAAAAAAAGTTGAGTTAGCAGATTGTAAGTTAACCTAATGTAGAGTGATGAAAAAAGCATTTAACCCTTATAAATTGCAATATGTGAATATCGAACGACCACATATAGATTGACTGGTTCTGGTAGCTCTATTTTTGTATTGGTTGCCTTTTGCAAGACATTGAAGTACATACCAAATATTCTTAGTTCCACTTATTGCTGATATAATTAAAATTGTTAATTCCAGGCGATGTAGTTGTCCACATATTTCTTCCAGAACAACGAGCTTTCTACAACTTAGAAGAGTTCTATGCCAATGCTACACTTATTGAGCTACCATTTGAAAACCAACAACAATTCCTCAGTTGAATAGGCTTCTAAAATGTGCCCAAAAACCAAGACTTTGATGATGGATAGAGGTGTTTGCCAACGTGAGAATGACAGTGTAATATTTGCCTGGTTGATTAGTCTGAGGTCAGACACTAATCATAACGGATGTGAAGAGGCGGTTGTACTTTTTCAGGAATTTCCATGCTTAGCTAGTTAGCTTGCTTCAGTGAGGTGATATTTGGCATCACTATGAATGAATGATGAAGTGGTATGCATAGCATAAAAAATGTTGTAGTTGTTCTTGTAGAATACGCCTGTGTATTTTTACTTCCAGGCTTGTAACTCAAGTCTGCAACAGACATCAGAGATTATAGGAAGATTGAGGAGCTCGCTTAACCGCAGTATTATCTCTTGACTGAATGCCAATGGTAATCAAATTATTTTCTACATTTATTCTGAATGATATATATATATATATATATATATATATATATATATATATATATATATATATATATTTCATACATGCACAAATTGCATAGTTTGGAAATGTTCTTTGGACTTGAATTTTTCTGCATAAAACTTTAGCATGCTACATATTTTCAGTACTTTATGTTTCTGGGACTTAAAATACACACATTCTTGCATACTCTCTCCAGGGAAGGTTGATTGGTAACTGGGAAGCATTTTGCAAAAGTCAAAGTGATGATGTTCTGGAATCAGTCGATAGTATAGGTTATAAATTGTTGGAACAAATACTTGTACATTGAGAATACTGCATCGTTGGTTCAGGACTTTTCACCGCTAGCCAATCATCTATATTGCAAAACCACAAATAAGTGAACTTGATAGCACAAACATGCAAGAAAACCGCAAGCACTGCACTGTTATATAGCAGATGTGAAAGGGCAAAGTTCCAATCATGTTTGAAAGGGATAGAGATTCATTTCTACAGCTCTCTGCCTCTCTATAGCTGGCAAACTTCCTTCATGGTTGCCTGTTCCTTCCGATCGAGTATAGCAGAAAATGAGCCATCTGGAAACAAGTGAATATTAGAATTGAATAGGTAGGAGAGTTACAGTTACAGTTAGCAGTGTGCTGACTTGACTGCCCGGGTTCAATTAGACTTTTAACTCCATATCATGAGCAGCGGTCCGGTCCAACCAGGTCGAGAAATCCAATCTTCGCCTTGTTAGGTAGATCATGGGGATGAACAAATGGCACTCCATTAAGTTACATAATCTCAGCTTGAAGTTCTTCTTATCGGCAATGCCTGAACCCTCTCTTTAAGAACTCGCTGTGCTTCGAGCCGCAACCTCTTGGAGGAAGGTGGCAAAGGCTTAACATCTACAATTATTCTTCCTCCTTATCAAGATTTTCATAAATCCTGTATCAGCATTTCATCCATCCAAGGACCTGTTGTTAAAAACTTTCTTAATGAGAATTACAAGCACAGAGAAGAAGCAAGTGCAATTAAAATGATTTAACTAATAGTACAACACAAATTAGAATGATTCAAATTTAACATATATATATATATATATATATATATATATATATGGTAAATGATATGCTATGTGCTATGGATCATTATATGACATACTATCAATAATATTCAAAATAGGTTCGTGAGATTAAAACTTAAAATTCGTCGTCCGCTGTTAGTAGTGGATGTGGTTCAAAAATTTAATTTGGCCACTACTAATAATAGTTGACGCTCCTTCGTCTCTTCCACTCGATTTATTATTTAGGGTTTGGCCTCCATCTCTTCTACTCGATTTATTATTTAGGATTTAAGGTATTAATTAGGTTTTAAGGTATTCACCAACCTTTAGGTTTGTTCACTAGGGTTTAGGGGCTAAACCCTAAGTAATAAATCTCTGGTTTAAGAAACAGTCTAGGAGGGGGTGTGTTACAAACCATGAGAGAGCTACACCTTAAAGGGGGTGTGTTACAAACCATGAGAGAGCCACACCTTAAAGCTGGCTATTAAGGTTGGAGAGTCCAAAGTTTATAAATACCCTATACATCAAAGGGTCATATCATGGATGTGGGACACAAGTCTCATACCTTGCAATTAGGATGCAACCGGAAGGTAGTGGACGACTTTGATACCAATTGTTACAAACCATGGGAGAGCCACACCTTAAAGCTTGCTATTAAAGTTGGAGAGTCCAAAGTTTATAAATACCCCACGTCAAAGTTCCATACCATCGATGTGGGACACAAGTCTCATACCTTGCAATTAGGATCATAACAGGGTGACAACAAGATTAAAGAATCCATCCCGTCTGCGAGAATTACAAATTTAAAATCTAGAAGAACCTATCCCATCTGGGAGAGGTAACAACTACATAAATTGAGAATTAACTTCTTAACAAAAAAAATCACATACGACTTGGAGTAGGGTGCTCGTAATTTTTCGGGAATTTTAGACGAAGCTTGTGATAAACTTAGATTTTAAAGTCAAAGAGGACAGACGTTTGATAAACAGTCAAACTCATGGTGACCTTAACCATGCTCTAAATCCAGACAATTAGTTTGACTCCTCCTCATTCTTCTCAATCGCAAAAGCAACAAAAGCTCTTCAATGTGATTGAAAAACTATATTTATCCAAAAAGAGAATCAAGTGCAGCAAAAATAGTCGACCGAGCTTGGTTTTAGTATTCTTACAAAATTGGGTCGCTGCTGATTCATAAAAAGATGCGATGTGGGCTGGAGAGAAATTGAAATTTGGGAAATTTTGCCTGTTGAAAAGCTGATCAGTGGTGTGAGATCTCTGCATGAAGTCATCAACTGGTACTGAGATTCAACTCCATGGCCAGCCGCCCTCATTTCTGAACAATTGAGACTGTAATATCTGCCCGATAGAGTGCAGGGCTGACATAGCCTGCAGTAGCTTGGTACAGAGAGAGTCCAGGGTAAATTATTGCTTCTTGGGGACCAAGATCCCCATCCACAAGAACCCAGCGACCATCTGCCTTATCTGACATGATAAACTATATCGGGCTTTTGTCAACCTGATGCTCATGACCAGAAAACATAACCAACTGGCCATCCTCTTGGGTCGTCACAAACAGGTGTTGAACTCCCCCGAAATGATGGCCTTACATGACAAGAAACAGACAGCACTGAGAATGATATTTCACGGTCTCTTAAGGGAACATTGTCTAGTATTTCAGAAAACGCAGAGCTTCACATATTCAAATAGAAGCTTATTGCATCCAATATATCCCTAGCTGCTTTTCCAAGTAGCACAAATATGTCTGCCAAGTCTGCCGGAGGGAACTCAATTTCATTGTTACGCCCTGTGGGAGTAAGACCTGGTCAGAAGTCATAAGTTTCTTGCCATAATTAGGCGTGCTAGTCAAAAATGTTGGTAATTCACCATTCATTTTATTACCATCTCTAGTCCGTGTTCACTTAGGGATCTTCTTCATGATAAACATATGAGATTTTACTATTTCAATCTAAAATCGTCTGAACATATATTCTTGCACCATGTATATCTAACGGTGACTTAAGAGTC
This sequence comes from Panax notoginseng, assembly GCA_016801055.1. Lineage (NCBI taxonomy): Eukaryota > Viridiplantae > Streptophyta > Magnoliopsida > Apiales > Araliaceae > Panax > Panax notoginseng. The sequence goes on from CM029018.1 coordinate 19,242,090, forward strand.
ATAATTCGCTTCCGATGTCAGATTGAGTAGTCAGCTTTCCTCTCTCAATACTATTTCTCAATGGTTTTTTGTGAATTTATTATAAATTGCTCGTTGTAATATTCACATACTCATCGAATAAACTATTCATTCCCTCACTTCTAAAGGCAACCGTCATTTCCGCAACAAAATACCTCTTTAAATAAGTCTTGACCCATTTATGTTTCACCTCCTAAAGTGATTGGAGTCACTCGTGCTTCTGCAATTCATAATCCTTTATTTTCCCAACACTCCTCAAATTCAACAATCGTCAATAATTTATACACACCTGTCAAAGTCATTTTTGAATGTTGGGTGATTAGCATATACAACATGTAATATCTCAGAAAATTTGTTGTTGATCTGCCATGAGTAAAGTGCATGGTTTGTACGAGGAAGGACCCTAACAATCGCATTGCTCATTGATTTGTCTTGATCAGTTATAATGGTAACAGGTGCTTTATTGTTCATCCCTTCAACCCAAGTTTCTAGAACCCATACAAAAGTATCCTCTTTATCATCTTTTAGCAGTGCAAAACAAAAAAATATGGAATGATAATGATGATATAATCCCTTGAATGGAACAAACAACATCAAATACTTAATTATCCTATATGTAGTATCAAATGTGACAACATCCTCAAAAATTTTATAAACTATGATGGATCAAGAATCTATCCACAAAATACATGCAATGCGATTATTACCATCTCTTTTGACAATATAAAAAAATTTAAGAGGACTTTAAGATTCAGGTTTTATCAAATATTAGAAGGCGGCTTGAGCATCATTTAAATCTAGTGTGTTATTCTTATATCTCGCACGACATTCCAAACATCTTTGTCGCTGTTTTTCATTTCTCCTCATATTTCACCGAAGACATTCATTATTCTACTTGATCCAACTCCAGCATTATTTAAGGTTTCATTTAACATTCGAGCAACATGAGTTACATTTCTTCGTGTTTCAACGAGGTTCACCTCACTTGGAGTGACTTACTCGTGATTGTGATTCAACTCAAGAATAGACACTTTCCAAATATCTTTCTTTCTTTTGATAAACAACAAATATTCTAGTTTTGCACATCGTGCGCCGATAGAATTCCTTTGCCTTTTAAAACTAGTACCTCCAAATTTATCAGCATCCTGAGTTTCTATCTTTACTAGAAAAATCATTGGAACGAACATATTTATGACTTGTCATGATTTTAATATCAAATTGTAAAAAATATTTGACCAACATATGAAACTTTACCATCATTATTGCAAGATTCATTCATGTTAACCATACTCATATTATCCATGTCAATATCATCCCGAGACGAATCTAAAGAACTTGAAAGAAACATATTTGCAGCCAAAACTTACCAGTAACTTGTGAAGAAAATACACCAATTTGAGAGTTTGTAATACAGACTCAATATCCCTGCAGCGTTCTTCAGAACACTATATAGGGAATATACTCAGCTACAGCTTAACGTCTACTCAAGGGAACGAAAATGGGTTAAATAGTTATTTATGTATTTTATTTTAAATAACTGATATTTCTATATGTATTTTTGATATTTTTATATTTTTTTTACATAGATATACAGTAGCATATACCAAGTTTACAATACATAAGATTTTATAAAAAGTTAAAGACTTTTATTGTTGAATATATTGTTAGAATATTTTATTCTTTATGTGGCCTTTACTATTTATGTAATTATTGGGCTTACATATTGTATTAATTTAATAACTTTATTTATGGGTTTGGTAATTAATTATGTGGCCTATAAATAATATTCTTAATAGTATTTGGCATAATGGGCCCTAGGGTTTCATAATCTTGATGGACGATTTTGACCCTTAGATAGGATTTGGTCCCAGTTGTCGTCTCAAGAATTTTATATACACACACATATACATCCATCCTAAGATTGAGAGAGGCAATTGAAGACCTTCACCCTTAAGCGCAGCGGAAGCGTGATACACATAAGAGGTCTTCTCTCAATTTATGTAAGTACTTAATATTATTATGAGTATTATTTTATTCTATGCAATAACACGTTCTTGTATAATTAATTTAACATCTAGTATCAGAGCTGTGGTTACGTTATTGTATAGAATAAATTAATTTTGCAATTATGCTAGAATTTTCTAATTCCGCATAATATCTTTAAGGACTTGCCTGAACATAATTGAAAATAATTATGTAATCTGATTACGATTATTCATGACTTTCGGAAATTACATGATATTGTTTTCTCATGTGCTATGTTATGTATTCTAATTTTTATTATTATTATTATACTTGTGTGATGGACATTGTCTTGTCATATATTGATTAAACTGTGACATGTATATATATATTGACGATGACGTGTTGGGTTAAAGCTTGATAGTTTGCATGTTCCCGAATCCCGATATTATATGGGTATGAAATGGTAAATTAGTTCAGATATTTATAGTACATGATTATGAAAACTTTCAAATCAAATCTTTCAAGTCATATATGTCTACTTATTTTACTCACGTGAAAGTTGGATAATGGTTATGGATCATTTATGATTATGTTTATGTAATATTATTTTATATGATGTCATTATATTTAATTTAGAATTTATATGAATACTTTGTAATTGATTCATGTTCATAATTATATATCTTAATTTAAGATTTTTTTTTAGAACATGATTATAGGGCTTTTAAGTTGTTACATGTAAATTATAAATAGTATTAATTTTCAAACTTGATTAATATGTTGTTTAACAAAAATTGAGTTTGATCATAATAATTTACATGTATGCGTGACTCTTTTATTGTTAAGATTAATAATCAACCCAACGGAGGGTTATTAATTGAAACAATTAAAGATTAAGAAAAGTCACATAATGTTACATTTAATAAATGAATATTTTAATTTTACCCAACGGAAAATTAGAATTAAAATTTATTAAATAGAATTTTACTGCATAAGTAACATGTTTATTTCGTTTCTGCCCAACGGTGATGCGTGGATAAATGTGTTTTGCATTATTTTATGGGGATGTTATTAGTATATTATTAATTGGACCAACGAAAAATTAATAATTATGCACCAACATCTCATTAAAAATCTATTTTTTGGGTGTTGTAAATAGATTTTATGTAACTAACTGCTTGCCCTACAGTTGGTTTTTATTATGATTAATTATTAATTATTGTCGTACATTGTGGATTTCTTTTAGTTTTTTGTAAGCATGTTTATGAGCTTGATTATGTTTCGACATTGACTCCAATTAGTATTTCTGGGTATCTCTCTGGAATTGAAATCTTTAATGAAACTAATTTTACTGCTTGAAAAATGCAAGTAAAAATTATTCTCGGCACTATGATTTTGGACTATGCATTACGAGTGGATCATCCTGCTCCACTTACAACTACTAGCTCAATTGAGCAAAAGGTTATTTATGAAAAGTGGGAGCGATTCAACTGCATGTCCCTTATGATTATGAAAATCTCTATCACGACAACCATTCGAGGAGTCATTCCTGACTTTGAGAATGTTAAAGAGTACTTAACTTTAGTCGAGGAACAATTCAAGGGTTCTTCTAAAACACATGCAAGTACCCTTATTTTGAAAATGCTCATTAGCAGGTATGATGGGGTTAGTGGAGTGCGCGAGCACATTATGATGATGAATGACATGACCTTTAAATTAAAGTGTATGGACATGATATTTTTTGAGAGTTTTCTTATTCACTTCATTATAACTTCTTTTTCTGCACAATTTGATTCATTTAATATCACTTATAACGCGCAGAAAGAAAAGTGGAAGATGAGTAAGTTAATCTCTATGTGCGTCCAATATGAAGAAAGACTTAAGGTTGAAAAATCTAATGTTGCTCATTTGACTACCACTGGGTCCTATAAGAAGAATGCTTATAAAAAAATGGCAAAGGTTTTAAAAATAAAGATAAACCAATTTCTACCAAAATAAATAAGGTAAATTATTCAGGTAACAACTCTGAGACATGTCCTAAATGTCACTTCTGTAAGAAGTAATGACATATTCAGAAAGAATGCCCTAAATTAAGAGAATGGCTTGAAAAGAAAGGTATATCGTCCATCAATTATGTAACTTATGAATCCTTTCTAATTGATATTCCTTCTAATACGTGCTGGCTTGACACTGGTGCTATGGTTCACATTACTAATTCATTGCATAGATTCTTTTCAAATAAGACATTCTAAAAGGGGGAAAGAACCATTAAAATTGGCAATGGAGAGTTTATACAAGTTGAAGCTGTAGGAACTCTTCCTTTAGTTTTGGAGAGTGGTTTTCACCTTGTATTTATATGATATTCTTTATATTCCCAATATGATATGGAATTTAATTTTTTGTATCTAAACTTGACGTTAATGGATTTTCGTTTAAGTTTGGGAATAATAAAATAATTATTTATCATTACTCTCGTGTTATTGGTTCTGGCTCTTTAGAGGGAAACCTCTATAAAATAAATTTTGATAATGTCTTTGCTGAATTCTTGTTAACAATGAATGTGACAGAAAGTACATCTAAAAGTGGAAATGAGAGAAAAACTAGATAATGAGAATTCTTCAAAATTATGGCATTAACGCTTAGGCCATATTTCAAAAGACAGAATGCAACGTCTTATAAATGATAGAATTCTTCATTCACAAGATTTTTCTGATTTTGACCATTGTATTGAATGTATAAAAGAAAAATTTTGTGAAAGGTAATAAGAAAGGAGCAACAAGAAGTAGTGCACTTCTTGAGGTGATTCACACAGATATATGTGGATCATTTTCTCCAAGAATTGGTGGACACAAATCTTTTATTACGTTCATTGATGACTATTCTCATTATACTTATGGCTACCTGATTAATGAAAAATCTGAATCACTAAATATGTTTAAAGTTTTCAAAACTGAAGCTAAAATTTTCAAAGCTGAATCAGATAAAGGCGGAGAATATTATGGTAAACACTCCGATACAGGTCATAGTCCTGGCTCATTTGCCTTATTTTGTCAAGAAAATGGAATCGTCACTCATTATCAGTGGCGGAACCAGAACATAATTCAAGGGGGGGCAAAATACATCAATAAAAAAAAATTATTTATTGACGCTTAAAGAGCTTCTTTCGGTTGTACGAGTGAGAGCAGGCAACTGTATTCTGCGAGTCTGCATAGTTTGAAAACGTCTCAAAATTTGTTCGTTTTCAATTGTTGAAAAAATATCCTTCTCAATATAAACTACTAGACTGTCATTCATCCACTCGTCTCCCATTTTGTTACGCAAGTCAGTCTTGACAATTTTCATCGCAGAGAATTCTCTTTCAACAGTAGCAGTTGCAACTGGTAAAACCAAAGCCAACTCGATCAATCGATATACCAATGTAAAAGTCATATGTCTTCTTGTTTCAATCAGCTTCTTAGCAAGACTTCCCAAACCCAAATTTTCGATCCTAGAAAATTGACTATCGCATCGCATATCATAAATGTAATTTTCAAGTTGATCCCCAAGTATCATGCGATCAGTCAATGAGAAGTCTTCTGGATAAAGCTCAGCAAGACGGAGTAATTTATTTTTGTCAAATTGAGAGAACGAATCTCTTGGATCAAGGCATGATATGCATAAAAGTAACTCTGTGCTTGCTTCTGAAAAACGATTGTTCATCTCTTGAACAATTGAATCAACAACCTACATTGTAATAATGAAAAATTAAAAAAAAAAGATACATTTTTAGATAGAAATAATGAAAAAAGATGTATAGAGATTATACCTGACAAAAAATCTCAACACGATAATGATGAAAATTAGTAATAATTTATCCATTGCGCCTACTACGACCGCGGGATCTCATGTTTTCTTCCATATTAATTATTGGGATCGCGTTCTTCTCACAAAATATAATGACTTCCTTCAAAAATTTCTCCCATTCCGCCTCCCTAAAATCTTGTAGTCGAGCTTTCATTACCCCAATCAATCTCACAGTATGCACAATGTTTTGATCTTTTTGTTGCAAGGCAAGTGACAAATCATTTGTGATTCCCAATATATATTTCATCAAATGCATCACAAATACAAATTCATAATTCTCCATCTTATCAATCAAACTACTGGCTATACCACTATTATCATCAGAAGCACCATCATCATGCACATTTTCAAGCACTTGTAATACGGAAGTCCACATAGACATAAGACGGATTATTGTTATGTAATGTGACCCCCAACGAGTATCTCCTGGCCGTCTTAAACTGATTTCTTGATTTTTTTTCCCTTACCACTAACTATCTCTCCCTTCTCCAAACACTCCACGATCCTATCATGTTCAAGCTGTCTAAGTTTATCTTTCCTTTTACATGATGCTCCAGCCACATTCACAATCATAGTAACATATTGAAAAAAATCACTCACAATACGACTACTCTTGGCAACAGCAACAACAACTAATTGGAGTTGGTGAGAAAAACAATGGACATACCTTGCATATGGATTTTCTTTTAAAATAAGAGCCTTCAATCCATTGAACTCGCCTCGCATATTTGAAGCCCCATCATATCCTTGACCTCTCAACCTCGATAATGACAATTTATGCTTTGCAAATAATTCATCAATAGCATTCTTCAAAGAAATAGATGACGTGTCAGGCACGTGTACCACACCAAGAAACCTTTCAATCACATCTCCATGGTTGTTTACATATCTCAAAACAACTCCCATTTGCTCCTTTATTGAAACATCACGAAACTCATCAACCATAATAGAAAATATTTTGTCCCCAATATCATTGATGATGGCAAGTGTAGTTTCCACGGCACAAGCACTTGTTAGTTCTTTTTGAATTTTTGGAGAAGTCATTTGATTGTTTCTAGGAGCATTCTCATTAACTACCTTGCCTACCTCTTCATTTCGAACGCTGTACCACTCAAAAAACTCAAGAAAATTTCCCTTATTTGATGAAGTCGATGACTCATCATGCCCACGAAAAGGCAAACCTTGCTTCAAAAGAAGGCGTGTGACATCCAAAGTTGCCGTTAAACGTGTGCGATAAGCAACCTCCATCTCTTGCCCTTGTGCTAGTAGTATATGTGACACACTCTGCCTTTGATTTTTAAAACCTTGAAGTTGTATTCTAGCATCATTATGAGCACTATTCGAAGCACCCACATGCTCTTGAAATTTTTCAATTGCCTTTTTTCAGTTGCTGAAACCTTTTTTTGTAAAAGCATCTACTCTGTTTGAATTGCCAAATAGATAGCAGCAAAAGCAAAAGGCCGCATCCTTAGAAATGCTATACTCCAACCATTCAAAATTTTTAAACCAAGCAGGCCGAAAGCTTCTCTTCACATTAGAAAATACTTTTTGGGGATAATTATGGGCAATTGGTTGACATGGACCTCTAGTCAAATACTCTCTTCGAACTTGATCTCTAATCACAATAGCAAAGTCTTCAATTGATTTACGTAACCCCGGATCACTAACAATATCATTCGGATTGAACTCCACACGTGAATTGTTAAAATCACCACTTGCTTCGGAACTTGGTATTTGATTATTAGAAGACTCAACAGTTCTTTGTCGCTTAATCAAGTATTTATCCATAATCTAGTATAAATAAAAATATCAATTACTAATCAATAATTTCATTAATTTAAACACTTGGGATAATATGAGATCAACACTTGGGATAATATGAGATCAACACTTTAAATAAGGCTTCCTAAATTAACAGAAAATCAATTAAAAATAAAATCAATTTTTATTCTTTTTCTTATATTCCTAAATTTATTTGTCAATTGTCATCATCAAAATTACATAAAAATTAAAAAGTGGAGACCTAATTAACAGAAAACATTAATAGTATGCATATTTAGGCTAAATTAAAATTAATAGTACCAAATTTGAAAGACATTTAATTTTAGGCTAACTTAAAAGTAAAAATTACTTAAATTACTTACCAAACTGTAAAGAGGGAAAAGATGAGGCGGCGGGCGGCGGTCGCCAGCAGCCCAGCAGTGGAGAAGACTGGAAGAGATGAGGCGAGCAGCGGCCGGCGAGCCGAAGAGCGGAAGACTGGAAGTCTGGAAGAGCCGAAGAGGGAGGCGACACTCGACAGTCTGTGAAGCAGTGAAGGTGCTGAAGAAATAAGGGGGAAAATAGTTAAAATAATACCCAAAACCTAATAAAAAAAAAAATTTTTAAATTTTTTTAAGTGAAACGATGTCGTTTCACTGTAGTTTAAAAAAAAAGGAAGAAGAAGAAGATCTGAAGATGATTCGCAGACTGCAGTCGCCGACTCGCCGGTGCCGCTGCCCACCCCCCCCAGCCCCGCCCCGCCCCGCCCCGCCTCTGCTCGGCTGCTCCCCCTGGTGGCGCCACCCTACCGGGGTCAGTTGCCCCCCTGCCCCCTAGTTCCGCCTCTGCTCATTATACAATGCCTGGTACACCGCAACAGAGTGGTGTAGCTGAGAGGCGAAATCGTACCCTTATGGATATGGTACGTAATATATTATGCAATTCTAGCTTACTTGCGTTTTTGTAGACTGAGGCATTAAAGACAGCTGTTCATATTTTAAACCGGGTTTCTAGCAAATCTGTCCCTAACACTCCTTATGAAATTTGGACAGGTAGGAAACCTAGTTTAAAATACTTACGGGTGCGGGGCTGTCCAGCCGAGGCTAAGTTTTTTTTATCCACAAATAAAAAAACTTAATTTTAAAACCATTAGTTGTCATTTCATTGGATATCCTGAGAGATCTAAAGGTTTTCAATTTTACTGTCCCTCGCATACCACTAGAATTGTTGAGACTAGGCATGCAGAGTTTTAGAAAATGGTGATTTAAGTGGGAGTGGTGAGCCTAGAAAAATTGATCTTGAAGAAAACAGGTTTTATGTTTCTAATCCTGAGCCACCACCTAATGTTGAACCTCACATTATTGAAAATCATATTCCTGAAATTGTGCAGCATTTACGTAGGTCTGAAAGACCTAAAAAGCCTATTAATTTTGATGATTTTATAACCTATCTTAATGAGATTGACTATGATTCAAGTAAGATTAATGATCCTATCACCTATAAAAAGGCCATTACGAGTGCTCAATCAACTCAATGGCTTGAAGCCATGAATGATAAGTTGAAATCAATGGAGCTTAATAACGTTTGGGATCTTGAAGAATTACCAAAAGGTTTTAAAACCTGTTGGTTGCAAGTGGGTCTATAAGACCAAATTAGATCACATTGAAAGGAATAAAGCTCGATTGGTTGCTAAGGGTTTTCACTCAAAAGGAAGGTGTGGATTATAATGAAACTTTCTCTCCAGTATCCAAGAAAGATTCATTTAGAATAGTCATGACTTTAGTAGCTCATTATGATTTAGAGTTACATCAGATGAATGTTAAAACAGGCTTCTTGACAATGGTATCTTAAGTTTCATGAGGTGATGAGTAATTTTGATTTTAAGAAAAATATAATGGATCAATGTATATACTTGAAGGTCAGTGGGAGTAAATTTATTATTCTTGTTTTGTATGTTGATAATATATTACTTGCAAGTAATAACTTAGATATGTTGCATGTGACCAAACGTTTCCTTTCTGGAAATTTTGATATGAAGGATCTCGGTGAAGCCTCTTATGTTATAGGTATTGAAATTCATCGAGATAGGTCTTGTGGGATATTAGGATTGTCTCAAAGAGCATATATTAACAAAGTTCTTAACAAATACAACATGCAAAATTGCTCTCCTACTGTCACCCCTGTTGTTAAGGGTGACAAATTTGGCTCATATCAATGTCCTAAGAATCACCTTGAACGTGATCAAATGAATCCTATTTCTTATACTTCCGTGGTTGGGAGTCTTATGTATGCTCAAGTTCGTACATGTCCAGACATAGCGTATGTAACTGGTATGCTTGGATGTTATCAGTCAAATCCAGGTTCGAATCACTGAAAAGCAGCCAAAAGGTTTTACGCTACTTACAGGGTACTAAAGATATTATGCTTACATTTAGAAAAACAGATAACCTTGAAGTTGTTGGTTATTCTGATTCTGATTTTTCTAAGTGTAAAGACGAAAAGAAATCTACATCAAGGTACATCTTTATGCTTTCAGGAGGCCTTATTTCGTGGAGAACTCATAAGCAGGAGTTAACTACCACTTCCACGATGATGGCAGAATATGTGGCTTATTATCATGCTACTTGTCACGCCATATTATTAAGGAATCTTATTTCAGGACTTACGGTTGTAGATTCCATTTCAAGGTCATTGAAAGTATTTTGTGATAATAATTCTGCTGTTAATTTTTCTAACATCACCATTTCGAGTGGTGCTGGACTATACCTCGACACTAAGTACTTATTTGTCAGGGAAAGAGTTGGAGATCAAAACGTTGTTATTAAGTATATTAATACGCATGATATGTTAGCGGATCCACTTACGAAAGGCTTACCACCCAAGCTCTTTTTAGAGCATATTGCCGGCATGGGTTTAACTGGTAGTCTTAATTAGTAAGTTATTTTAATGTAAGACAACAATTTTGAGCTCGTTATTTTTGAACTTCGCTTTATGTTTATGGTTTGCTATTCTCTTTATTGTGCACACTTGAGAACTTATGAGCAAACGGTACGGTAATGTTTTGGACCATATGGATGAGTTTAATCTATTACCACTTATGTAAACTCTATTCATACTTATTATGCTTAATGTTAATCTTTGTTTTAATAAAAGTACTAATTGTGTAACTAATGAGGATCTTGTGTTAATAGTGACACAAAGATTGTATTAATTCGCATTGATATTTTTATTTGAACATGATGTAGACATTAAATTAATACTTGGCCAAATTAATGATTGTAAGCGTTATGTTTTGTATAAATAGTATTTCGGCCAAGTGGGAGAATGTTAGAATATTTTATTCTTTATGTGGCCTTTACTATTTATGTAATTATTGGGCTTACATATTGTATTAATTTAATAACTTTATTTATGGGTTTGGTAATTAATTATGTGGCCTATAAATAATATTCTTAATAGTATATGACATAATGGACCCTAGGGTTTCATAATCTTGATGGACGATTTTGACCCTTAGTTATAATAAATAAAACAGTTAGGGTTTGGTCCCAATTGTCGTCTCAAAAATTTTATATACACACACCTATACATTCATCCTAAGATTGAGAGAGACAATTGAAGACATTCACCCTTAAGCGCAACAGAAGCGTGATACACATAAAAGGTCTTCTCTCAATTCATGTAAGTACTTAATATTATTATGAGTATTATTTTATTCTATGCAATAACACGTTCTTGTATAATTAATTCAACATATATACGTTCATAAATTAATATTTTCATATTTATTTACATGGTGTAATATTTAATATAGTTAAAACAAAAATTATAATATCTTCTCGCAAGACTCTAAAATAAAAGAAAATTTATAAACACCACGCCCTTTACTCGTTTTTAAATTATGTTGAAACATCACGTGTTATTGTTCGAAAAATTAAAGCCCGGAGTCTTTTTCTTTTTCTTTTTTTTTACTTTTCTTTGCTAACTTTCTTTATAAATATTAGGTTTTTATAATAAATATTTGTTGTTGAAATTCACTTTCAAATTTCAGAAGTTTAGTTTTTAAATATCATAATTTATATATTCTCATAATTGTTACATCTTCATCACAAAATGTATTATTTCGAGTGAAAATGATAAGACATACAATTTTAAGATAAGTTTGTTTTTTTTACACATACAATTTTGAAATTGATATTTCCACTACCCTTTTTGTTATTTCTACATAAAAAATATCACTATAAATTTAAAACTGAAAACCGTCGCTATAAGATAATAATATTTTCCTTATAAAAATATCATTTTCTATTATAAATTTATCAATTTCCTATAATTTTTCATACAGTAAATTTGAATTTCTTGTATTCCGCTATTATTCATGTGCAAGAGGTGTAGTGAAACCATCGTTTTTAATCGTAAAAATATCAATTCCCTAAATAAATCACATTTATAAAGAAAATGCTTCCAATGTATAATACAAATTCTTCTTTCAATATTTGTGCTAAAAATAGAAAGAAAAAAAAAATATTTTTGCGCTGAAAATATCACTTAATTTAGGCTGCATAAATTGACATTGACACTAGTTTTACAAGCTTATAGTCAAAATAACAATGGCCGGCAACCTCTCCAGAAACTATATCCTTACTCCATGTGAATGAAGTTAGATTATGAAAACCCAAAAGATTAAAATAAGAAATAAATAATAACAACAATAACAGATTAATAATCAGCTGTATTTGTCTTTTATTCAACAAGCTACACCATTCCACATTTTTCCAACCCAGGATCAAATAACTAATTTACAACACAAACAAAACCAGGTATATGAAATTTGACTTAAAAAAAAACTGAGATCCACAGCTCAAAAGACTATTATCTTATCTGTTCAGGCGAACAAACAAGTCGGTTAAGAATTTCTCAAACCATAAAGAAAAAATAGTGAGATATGACACTCGGTCTCCAGATGGAGAGGAAAAAGCCCAAGGCTCCTCTCGTTTCATCTCACTTCATTTTGAGATCAAGAATATAGCGGTGAAGTACTCAACTGGTAGTAAATATGGCCAAAAATAGTAATAATTTGCCAAAATGCTTACATGAAATCATAATCGTCATAAGTAGTATCATACTTGTTCACAACCGCATCATCGTCAGGCTTATCCACAATCAGCTGTTTCTTCTTTGGACCTATAGGACATGGAAAGATTATACGAATCCAGTATTCCCATCAAAATCTTAAACACAGTATTTAAATCAGGCATTCCACATCAAAATTGCAAAAAAGAAAACACAAAAAGAGAGAATTTTTTTTATTACTTGTTATTTAAAAATAGCAGATCAAATTGTCCGCGGCTATGGAATTTTCTGACACACAACTTTAACATTGTTCTTTTTAAAGCTTCTTCAAAAAATATGTCAGCAACATAAAAAAACCATACCACTCCTAAAAAAACAGTATCTTTAGAATAATGCATACTTCAAAAATGTTACCGTAAAACAACACAAGATTAAGGGTATTCTTGAGCACTAAACTTACCCATTATTGCACGAGAGATTATTGCTGTCCCTAGACCATGATTAACTAACTTGACAAAAATTTCTTTTAAAAAGGAAAGCCCTTGATAAATCCTTGCTTTCAGAAAAAAATCAAATAACTATCTCAATTTATCCGTTTTCCCTAGGGTTTAAAATTAGAAAATTACCAAATAACACCATGTATTAAAAATACGTAAAAACTGATCAAAGAAATTTGGCTTACCCGACTTCTTTTTACCAGCGTTGGCTTCCTTCTCTGCTTTCAGCTTTTCATTTGCAATGGCAGTGACAGAAGAGGCAACTTCTTTTGCATCTGCTGCTTTCAGAGAAGTCATCGACAGTCTCATCACAGCCTTCAGCAACCCAATATAATGGAAACTTTTCTGCATTTAGAAGTAAAAAAAGGCATGTAATCTGAGCACAACGGTATTTATTCAAAACAAAACTACAAACAAATTAAACTCAACACACCTCGTATGGACGAAGTTTATGCGAAATGAGCTCTGCATATTCTAAGAAGTCACTTTCTGATTTGGGAATGAAGTTCTCAAGAGACTTATTATCATCACCACCTTTCTTAGCAAATAGTTCTGTCGTGTTTTTATAATCTGCTTCTTCAACAAGCCTGTTAATGAGACAGACGTAGCAGTAAAATCCATCATTAGAACATTCAAGTAATAGCTGAAGGAGTCTGCTCGGACTTGGGAACCACAACATTCATATACTCCAGTGGCCAGAAGGAGTCTGTTCGGACTTGGGAACCTATCAAGTAATAGCGTTTGTACACGATGGTCTTTGTTTACATTCTATATATATGAATATTATTCACAGAAAACTACAAATGCATAATATGTGGGAATTTATGAACAAATTTAAAAAAAAAATTGCAATCCGGATAGAGGCAGCTTGGAAACCTTCTGTTGCAATAGAAATTTAATTGTGTTTTGAATCAACAATAGATTTGCAATAGAAATTTAATTGTGTTTTGAATCAACAATAGATCCCTTGTCCAGTCCACATATATGCATCTATCTTTCAGCTTTACACTACAATTTGGAAAAAGTATTTTTCTTCCTCTCCTTATTTTTGAGGAAGGCCAATCAGCTGGCAGCAGGGTATGGAGGGGCAATCAGTTGTTACAGTCGTAAAATCTTATGACCACAAAAAAGTTCGCGTATGCAGCTCTTATAAAAGCTGGCATTTATAAATTTTAGATGGGTACCACATACTATGCATGTGTATACTATTTTATCTATAATTTTATTTTAAGTTTAAATTAATATACTTACTGATAGAAACTTGAAGGGATTTTTCAAGGTGTTATCAGTTATGAGTAGTTAAGAGCTTTTGATGTTCAAACAATCCAAAGAAATAATAGGGGGGAAAATACCAAGCGTAACAAAAAAAAATATATATTTAGCATTATACGCACACACCAATTGAGGTGTTCCTGTAGAATAAATCCATCCATTCAACCCCGTAGCACCTCACATTTGTAGATTGATACTTAATTTCACAGACAAAGGAGCCTGGACACTGAAAATGCTGATATGAGAATTCCTATTAATTAGAGCCACCAGACAGTGAGGAAACAACACAAGAAACATATTTCTGTATGAGTACACAACTTCTTTTACCAAGTTTATGTGTTCTTGTAATTAAGGAAACAATTCTTGAGCAAACATATTATGTCTATATCTTCTCTCAATAAACCTTTGAAGTATCTACAAACCTACAAGTATGAGTTACCAAAAAGAAAGTAAAATAATTTGCTACATATTCACCTTTGCTGTCGAAGTTTTTCTGCTACAGGATCTAGTGGTTCCTCATTTACTACTTCAACAGCTTTCCCTCTCTTTTCACTACCTTTTGCTACCGACTTCTTTGGGGGCTTTTCAGCAGGAGGTTCTGCCACGGGTGCCTGATAGCATCAAATGAAATGATGAGACTAGCTTATAATATTTAGCATGAGAAGCCTGCTCCAACTCCATGGCTGTACAATTTCACATATTAAATATACACCGCACAAATAATTTTAATAACATGTATAATTTTTTATTAAAAAAGATCTAAGCAGACAATAAACCTCAGATGTCTAAGCTAAAAGTCTAAGTCCTATATAAAAACTAGCGTAAGATTAACTAAATGTAGCATCAGTAAAATTGTTTAGGTATACATATCCACTTTCAGGAATTTGTATACTAAACTTTCAGTATCTAAGTTAAAGCACGTGACAAAATGCATTTACTATCATCTTAAGGTTCTTAGTTCGACAAAATTAAAAGTGGCTTTTATAGGAATTAAAAATTGTTCTATGTTATCCATTGACTCAAGGTTATTAAGTTATTTTATGATCCGTTTTGTTAGTAATGACAAAGGAGAATAGTAGTGTTTGAATAAACAAACTTATTGTTTTGGAACATAAGGGTACCATATTCGGATATATGTGCATCCCCAAAATATAGGATAGTTGTGGTTTCTAGACATCTGTTTTGCTCATACAAATGTGGCTATGGACAGAAAATAAATAGTTTTTACTACTACCTCCATTCTAAAATGGATGTCAGGACTTGGGATGTCTAAAAGTACAATGGAAGCACAAATTAAGGTTGGTATAATAGAGGAGACTTGTGACAGTATAATATTGGTTTGAACTCACACAAATAGCATAATTAACTTGGGAGTGGAGTGTTTCTATGGGAATATATGTACTTTGAGGTAAATTCATATTTATAACACGGTTGTCATGGCGTCGCCTAGGCGACAACTAGGTGTCCTAGCGTCGGAGAAGGGCAAGGCTGGATGCCGAGTCGCCAAGGCTTACGCATATTGAGTTTTATTGTCCAACATACTTTTGAAGTAAAATAAATAATGCATAAATTGTACATTCACCATACGGGATAGCCTTATCGGCTTGGCGTTCTGGCGGTCAACTACCGTCGTGTCTCGCCTTGACATCGTGACAACTTTGATTTATAACATGTTCTATATTTATTTGTGTACTCTCAGAAATCCTTGTAAGGACAAAATAAGTGTACTTTTCTTGGACATGTATCTGTGGACGGATGGAGTACATTATTAAGTTAAACAGGTCCACATTTCACATAAAAAATGTTCAAATTTACACATACCACCTATACCCGAACAAGGCCATACATGATCTAATTTTTTAGATTCATAAAATTGGTGATATATTAAAGGGAAATGTCAAAGCTCCTAGTGAAGGATTACATCAGGTAATTGAGATAATCTTGGAAATCTCAGACAACTGACCCCAAAATGACTGAAATGAACTTTACTGAACACACAAACACAATTAGATACTCAGCATAACTACTATAGTAAACTCCGCATTTGAATGAACAAGCTGTAAAAATATACCGGAGCCGGTTCATCTTCGTCCTCCCAAGAGTCCTTAACATCATTCTCATCCACATCTTCATCATCCCATAAATTCTTTGGTAGCTCCTTTTTGAGAACCAATGGGGCAGGCTCATCCTCTGAAACATTGAATAGCAATTCTCAAAATATGTCAAACGACAAACTATACCCAAGAACAAGGAATGACACTATACCTACTAGAATTGCAGAATAAAGGTTAAACAACTATTGACAAAACCTTCCTTGGCCTTGCCTGAAATTAAAACCTACACTTACATTATTGCACAATAATTTCTTGTCTTAACAAGAGAGTGGCATCTTTAACATATTTATGGTTAGTATTTCATGTAACAACTGATTTATCAAACTTTTGATATACAAATCATATTTCAGTTAGACAGGCCAGAATCACATTCTGAAACATAAAGCACATCGTCACATAAACAAAAGTACTTGTTCTCCCAAATCAGTAGCAGCAATTAACTTCTCCCAGCTTTTCTCAGGAACTAAAAAATCTTTTACAACTTCATATACCGAAGTTCCCTGTCTGAATTCTGAAAGCAATCAGTGATCCACCGCCTTTAAAAAAATAAATTAATTAATAAACAGCCTTCCATTTACTGGTGTAGACGCTTTTCAAAATTTACAACCTTAAGCAATAGTACAATTCTTTATAATAACTAAGCTCATCCAGTGATGGTAAATAATTGAACTAACTAATTATCAGCAGTATTAAAACAATATAACAACTACCATTAGCCCTGTTTCAAAGACCTCGCTACAGGTAGTCATCATTAGCAAACTACTAGTATCTAAACTCAAATCACAACAGGTTTTTTTGCATGTCATAACACGGTATTAAACTAAGTATAAATATATTCATGTTACTAAAATAACTTAGGTGAGTTGATAACTAAATTAATTATGAAAAGATTGAGTCGAGGTCAAAAAGTATTTGCCAAACTCTAGTCTGTTCAATAATAGAATAGTTCGCGAGCAGGCTCATTTATACTAATTTAAGCTTAGTAAATAGTAATAACCTTTTAACTAATGCTAATTATTGATATGATAACGCAAGGTGTGGTTCAAAGTCGTGGTAGCAACCTATGTTTCGGAAGGTCCTTTATTGACTCGGTTTCGGTTTAGGGCGATGCGCATCGTAAGCTAGTTAGGAGCTTCGAAAAATTATGAAAAAAATCTAAATAATAAGAACGATAAGATGAATCAATTAGGTTCACAAAAAACATTATCTAGTGCATATAACATTGTCCAAGTGGTAAAACAAACATCTCGTAGATATTCTTAATCAATTTTACGTTTGAATAAAGTTGATACTAATGTTGACATAGCTCAAATGGTTGAGCACACTATTTTGTATAACGTAAGTATAATTTTAACTTACATAAGTATAGTTTGAGTGTATTTTTTTCAAGTTGTACTTAACTACATACTACATAGGTACAATTTAATTATAAATTACGTACAATTTAGCTTAACTAATTATATATTAAGTACATTTTTATACTTTTTTTAGTTATACTTAACTAGGTCTTTTATATAAGTACATTTTAAGTACAATTTAACTTAACTAAGTAAAATTGAAGTACGATATTTTTTTCATTTTAAGATATACTTAACTAGGTACTTCATAATTACAATTTAACTATAATCTATACAAAAAGGTTTGTTCTTTTTCGTCATCTCCCTTTTATACTTTTCAACATATTTGATTTTTATTTTTTGGTGGCGTTTCTCCCTTTTATGTCGTGATTTCTCCATTATTTGGTCCGAAACCGCTACACGTTGCCTATATTTCGCCAAAAATTACCCTACATGAATAATTCCTAATTTTGTGATTCGTGTCATGATTACAGTTTGGCACCGACTGAGATACCTAACCGATACGCCGATATGCCGATATTTCGACATAACGACCAATACTTTGAACCATAAGGTAATACTGATTCATAAAACTATATACAATTTTAATTGTTACTATATATATATATATATATATATATATATATATATATATATATATATTCAAGCTTCCATGAGCCAAATTGAGGTTGACTAGCTAAGTCTAGTACACCTAAATTATAGTTTGGCTACTTAACTTAAACAAGGTTGACTAATCAAGATTAGTACACCTAAACTATGGCTTGGCTAGATAATTTAAACAAGTTGAGTAGTTATCCATCTGCCCTTAGGTAATTTAAGGTTAGTTCGGCTATTTACAAATTACAGTCCTAATAGCATTATCCATAATATATGGCATATGTTGCTCTTCCAACTTAACATTAATAACATGAAACCCTCAAGAAGTCTTTTTCTTAGCCTCATAAAGCAGCTTGATTAACAATCAGTTGCAAAATTTTCATATACACTTGAGACAAATAATTTAATATGCATTCACTTGAATATACAGCAGTAGCAATCACTTTTGAAGTATTTATTTCATTACAGAAACACTAATCAGGCAAGACTCCTCTTTTATCTTATTTTCCTCTGTAAGGAAGGGTTGGGTGCTGCAAATCACAACAAAAAAAATTTAAAAAAATCATAAATGAAAGCACAATGCCCCACGCTTTCTCATACTTTCTGCAGATTAAAATTGTAGACCATAATGAAAACAAAATTAAGTAGAAAATTACCTACAGAATAATAAACATTATACAAGAGTAAGATTGCATTACCCCAGTCCTCCATTTAGCCTTATTGTTACTTAGAAAAGAGTTGTCACTGTGAATTTAAGCCTTTAGTAGTGGACTGCATAATTGTAAAATTAAAAAGATTAGACATCATAATCAAAAAATACTCCTGTCAATAATTACCTTTTCCTATTCCAAAAGTAAACCAAAAAAGCGCTATTTGCATACGTGCAAACATAAATACACAAACTTCAAATATCAAATTTCAGTTCTTATTATTAAAATCACATTGTGCTTCCAGTAATTTTAGATTGTGACCTAATCACGAACAAAAACATAAATTTTACAAATATGCACAAGAGTAACACAGATAACTATCCAGCGCAATTAATCGAGTTAAAAAGATACCAAAAAACCCATAAAAAGTATGAATCTGACAGGAGGATGAAAAAATAAAAAAAAATCGACAATTAAACATGTAATTCTCGAATTTGACCAACAAAAAACCCATTAGAACGCCCGTAAAACACATGTTTATATGCAGTCAAATAGAAAAATTACTCGCCTCGATCTCTACTCTCTATTCGTAGGTTGTGAAGTCGTTTATCAGTAGCGATAGGTCGGAAGAAGCCCAACCGGTGATTGACGACGGAGATAGTGCTGAACCCAGCGATGATAACGACGGAGCAGCGCCGCCGGTGTATGTCAAACGGGGGTTAGATCGTACGACTCAGAGATGAGAATAGGTATGCTGCCCTAAACCAAACCCAAGTTAAATAAGGGCAATTTAGGCAAGGGACTGGTAATATTCTAGAAGAATTAGAATGAATTTATTTGATATATTTTGTTTTGCGAAATTTTAACTCTTTTATTACAACAAAGCTTGACTTAGATTAGACCCCTTTATTTTATTTTTTAAGGTGAAGATATTATAATAGTAGTATAATATATTTAAATTTTATAATAATTCATGTACTGGCCAATCAAAACTAGACTTATTGAAATAAATCTTTACTCAATTCTCTTGTCAATCGAGCAGGATAATAATTTATTATGTTAATTATTAAGATAATTATTTAAAATAGAGCACATATTTAACTAAAAAATAGTTGTAGATATTAAAATATTAAATATTATTTAAATAATGAAAATTTTGAATTATATATTGTAGGTGCCGATTAATAATATTAAATATTTGAATGAAGTGTAGATTTATTTAGTTGCGGTTATGAGAAAAATAATTATTTTAATTTTATTTATGTTTGGAATGGAATTTTATATTAATGTTTATATTGACAAAATTTACTTAAAATTATAATGCAAATAGGACTATGAAACTCAAGTTTTAATAAATTTTGATTTAATTATGATAATTAATTCCAACTAATTTTACTATTATTATGTGCTAAAAAATTTATACATATTATTAATAAAATGTCCAATTTTAATGAATTTGATTTAGTTAGGACATTAATTTAATAATAAATTTATGACTAGTAATAATATAATTAAATCGTGTGATATGTTAAAAGACATTTTTGACATGTTTATAAACTTGTAATAATAAAATTGTCCTACATAAATTAAATTTGTTAAAGATATATTATCTTTCATAAATTTGTGGAAAAAAATATTGTAATAAGTTTGGTCAAATAAAAAATACATAAATTTCTTCTAGAACTTATTTTTTTCTAATATAGAAAACATCTTCCATTTTCCTAGTAGTCTGGGGGTTTCTTTTGAATACATTATAAATTTTTCCCTAACGGGTCGAGTTATTTTTTGAATATTTTATAAATTTAAATAGTATTTAATTGTTACAATTTGGATATTACTTGTACTAATTTGAAAATGAAAGAAAAAAAGTCGACCCAAAAAATTGTGAAACCAAAATTTGTATTGGATTGTAATACTTGTGTTATTAGTCCAATGGCAAAATTTGTGAAGAAACCAAAAATTAAACAGGAACTAGCCCTAGACAAGAATAGCAAACTCCAAGGGGTGAGCAGATATGAGCTAGCTCACTCTTCCACCCACACAACCAGAGAGAGAATTCATACAAAAGAGACATGTTAGTTTCTTGGAAAATTAAGAACAGGAAACAAGGTACAGTATCCAGATAGATAACTCAATTTACCCTACTACAAGCATTCTCCACAACAATTTAACAACCATGCCATGCTATGCTATGCTATGCTATGCTATAGATTTAGTCGAGACAATGATATCAGTTGAGTAGCAAATCCTAGCTGCAAAGCACACAATCTACAAAACTAAGGCTTCCGAGGAAGTGAACTGCTGCTGCTGCTGTTGCTACTGCTTCTCCCTCGCCTGAACATAAAACATCACATATTAAGAATATAATATAGACTACTACCAAGTAAAGTAGCAAAGGAAAACAAGAGAGTTATAATGACAATAATAGTTATATCTCAGCTGTGCTACATGATCAAAACTTGAGCTACACTAACACTAGGGTTATATTCCGTTTCAAAATATATAAAGAGCATTTTAGCTTTAAAAAAAATTAAGGAAATTTTAATCATAAATCACTACAACTCACTATATATATATATATATATATATATATATATATATATATATATATATATATATATTATCTACAAGGGTTTACACCCATCCTCATCTTTAGATATCTCTAGAAAAATATGTTTATTTAACATAAGAAATCAATTAGGAAACTTGTTTTTATTTTTATCTTAGGGTAGAGAGATTGTTTAAGCTACTCCTTTTTTTTTAAACAATCAAGTACTTGCACTTTCTAAAATTCATTTTGCTAATTTATTTGGAACAAAACCAAAACACATTTCGTTCTTATATTTGGAAACCGAGAGAGTATTAGCAAAATCCTGGACTTGCATAACCATAGCACTTGGGGAGAAACTAATTTATATAACCTAATAAGGAAAACGAGTATGAGAAGTAGCACGCCCTAGACTACACGTTCGAATCAAAATGAGCTCAACCTGATGTCCCTACTGATAATGATCAACTAGTACACATATTAACAAGACATTAAAATATAAAATTAAATTAAATTTTAAAAACAAAAAACTGGTAAAAGGATCAACACGTCCATTCTCAAAGATGAACAGGGAATAGCATCACTTGATATACGATCATGAGGGGATGCAAAGCCCATAATATCAGTTTCTCATGTTACTCGTGAAATGCAAAAACATTTTGATGCAGAACACTAAAATTTAAGAACAGGTCCACACAACTTATTTATACCATTTTCAAACTATAACAGGTCCGGACAACTTGTTTATTCGAACATTCCAGCTACACAACTAATTCCTCATACCAAAATTACAATACTCAGTTAGATAATTCCAGCAATATGAAAATCATCAACAATCACCCAGGAAAAGAAAATTATAAGCATATTCAGAGGGGTTGGGTTGGGGAGGGGAGAAATAAGGAATATTGTTTCTGGATATAAAAGGAATACCTTCTGGGACTACGACTCTTTGATATCTTCCGAACTACCTGTAAATAGATAAAGCCGCATTAGATGTTGAATAGAGTAATCTATCTCAAGACACTTTACATAGACACAAACCTTGCGCGGGCTAGGAGATCCAGAATAGGATGATGACCTCCCACGTCTAGCAGGTGGTGCTCGACCTCTGACAATAATAAGCAATCCAAAAACAGAAGATGCAGATAAGAAAGGGATGATATATTTATGACACCACCATTTCGATATAAAGAGGGCGAGTATGAAAGTTAAGGTGTAAGAAAAGGAAGAAAACAAAGTCAGATAAGATACTATACAACCATTTTACCTCCGTGGAGAGATTGATCTGGAACGTGAACGAGCAAGCCTACGCATAGGAGAACGTCTACGAGGAACAGGAGACCTTCTTGGTGGGCTTCGAGTTCGTCTATATAGATGGAGGATAACAAATCAATTTTTAAATATTCTTCAAGAGGCAAAATTTGTTTTTAGCAACACAAACAACCAAAGTTAATCACAATTCGCCGCATAGAGAATATAAAATGAAAATGTCTGACCTACTATCTTTTGACTGCTAAACAGAGGAAGCACCATGTAGATTAAATAAATTTTAACTAAATCACATGTCAATCGAGAAAACACAGTTAAATTACTTGAAAAGAAGCTCCTCGTGAAATGCCACTTTACCAACATATATTAATCTGTTTGCATTACTAAGTCAGTCAGCCAAACACCCCCAACATTAAACATCCACACAAACAATGCAAAAGTGCTTATTTTCAAGGCACTTTTTGGACAATAATATAGATTAGAAAAATAAATTTAGGCCATATGATACCCCATCCAAGGGACTGCCCTAAAGGTAAGTCCAGTATCTATCTACAGTGTTTTCTTCCCTGATAACTGTATGTAGTATATCAAAATGCTTGTCTTGTCAATGCTTGATAGTAAGACCAAGTTCCTTCCAAAATATTCTTCTTTGGTCAGCATAACATAATTATTTGGTGACAACAAAATCACTGTACTTAATTATTAATAAAAATTACCGGCGCCTTAGAGGTGGGGGAGAACGTCTTCGAATAGGACCACGCATTCTTGGAGGAGAGGCCCTGGTGAGAATTCAATTGGTCAAAAGATGTCCTTTCTTTCGTTAAGTAATAGGCCTGGTAATGTCAACACCGCCTGAGTCATCTAAAAGGAAATCATATAGCAGTTGCCAACCTGGGAGGTGATCTATACCGCCTTGGTGGAGAGGAGGGTGAGCGACCTCTGGCTGGAGATGCTGGCCTTCTCCTGGGAGGTGGTGAATCCCCCCGCCGATGAGGCGGAGAGTTCAAGCGACGACGTACAGGAGAATCTCCACGTCGGCGTGGAGGTAAATCTAGCTCTCGTCTAGGAGATCCTCTTCGCGCTACAGGTGATCTCCTTCTTGGAGGAGAAGGTTTACGACGAGGAGATGCTGAAAGGAAGTAATAGCAATAAAAAAGAATTATCAAACAACAGAAATTAACTATTACATCATTATATATAATAAGTAAAAGGATTTTACATTCTCTCTGTCGCTTTGGTCCATCTTTTTCAACATCATTACCAGGACCATCAGTCTTGGGAGTATCTCTTCTTGAAGCAATGGCAACAGCCTTTGGAGGTGATGAAACCTTCTTCCGCTCAGGTAATGTGAACTTAGCATGAACAACCTTCCCGTCAATCTGAGCCTGCAGTAAAACCAATAAGAACATTAACCCACCGCACAATATGCACCATAAAAGCTCCTCATAAATTCCAAGACTTAACCAAACCATACTCCATCCATGTATGCCTGGGCTTTTTCAGCATCAGCTCTGGTCTTGAATTCCACATATCCAGATCCTTTTGGAAGGTTAGCCTGCATATAACAAACAATTATTTTTTACTTCTCTAAAAGGAACAAAGAAGATAAACAAAATAATAGGTTCTCAGTCATAAAGGACATGCAGTTGTCAAACATACATTATGGTCCATTGCCAGCCGAACATGTACAATTTCACCAAAATTACCTGCAAAGTAGGAATAAGCAAATAAAGGAAGGGCAAAAAAAAAAATCAACCCCAATAAACATAAACACCGATGTATACCGACTTATTAGCACCAGTTTTGAACAGATGAAACTTTAAAATTTAACTTTAAGCCATTAAATTCAAATTCTGACTGATAACATTTGTAAGACTGTAACCACCTAACTAAACAATTAAATTGTACATCCACGTATGCTGAAAACAACTAAAGAATCCCTTTGAAAAACATCAATGCATTTGGCTATGATTTAGCCTAACCATGCAAAAGCTAACATAACCTAGTAATTAACCAATTCTATGACTTCTACCTTACAATTAACAAAAATAAATAAAATAAGCATACAATTGTTAATATGAGTCTTTTTACTCCCTCTGTCCGGCTTTAGATGTCTTGCTTTTTTGAGTGTGCAACACATATTATAAGACACAATAAAATATACTTAAAAACTATATTATTTGTTGAAAATATAACATATCTGCATATTCAAATAGTAAAAATTTTGAAAAATATAATCTATAAATAAGCATACATCTAAAACTATATTAAGGGAGAATTTCAATAATAGAATGCCTGTGAAAGATATGCTTTTTCATCTTTATCTTTTTGGCTAGTTGCTTCATTAATTAGACACAACAATGTGCTACCTCACATATGAGAAGTTACGAAGAACATACCAAATATTTCTCGCAAGTGATTTTCATTCACATTCCTGGTGAGCTGGCCAATGTGAAGAACAAGTGATTCAGGAATAGGAGAAGCTTTCCTGGAATCAAGAGTAAAATATGAACATAAGCAAAAAAAATCAGTTGATGAGCAACTGACAGTGAAATCAATACATAATGAACATGTCTACTAAACACGAAAGCCTGAGCAAACCAATTTTTATTTTTGATGCATAATATTATTTTTATAAGTATTTTTCATGCATTATAAATAATTTTGGTATATATGATTAAATCTTTTAGTTCAGATTAATCAAAATAAAATAGCTTCACATGTAACATTACCTTGGAGGTGGAGTTGCTTTCTTTGATTGAGGTTGAGGTGGAGGTGGAGGTGGAGGTGGAGGTGGAGGTGAACGACCTCTCTTAGCTCCTTCAGCAGAACTGTGTTAAAACAAATGTGATGTAGAAGTAAATATGCAGTATCATTCTGCTCAATTATACAAAAACAAGAATGCAGAATGTAAAAAACATGGATCATTCTAATTTTCTTCTTTCTATAGCTAAAGATCTTGACAATTTAACCAATACATGAGATAAAGGAACAAGAATAGTAGCTTCTTAAATTGAAAGGTAATAACATAGATTAAATAAACAAACTTTACTAGTTAATTATACACCCCTCCTACAATTCCACTAAATATGGAAATAAAATGTGGGAGACAGCAATTCCAGTAAAAGAAAAGGGTACAAGGACGGTTACAAGTAATGGCACACAACCCAAATAGCTACTTCAAATAATGGGGTTCATCATTTAGTCTCCTCCCCAAGTCACAATTTTGGCTACAAAATTCAAAATTTCCCTACCTATTTCAGTCAATAAACTCACTAATAAAGAGAAAAATAATGAAATTTTATTGTAATTTGGAATAGCTATTATTAGCTTATGCTTAATTGCAGAAACTATAGAGAGAGAGAAGCTGAGCAAAGCAGAATTTATACAATTTCTCACTCAGAACTAAGCAAATAACATGCAAACGCAATGATGAAAGATATTGAAGAACATTTTATAAGAGATTAACGCACCTTCTTCTTTGAGGAGGGGGACTTCGACTGCGAGGACTGGCACTGCGAGACTGAGATGAAGAAGAAGTGAAGGATTTGGAGCGGGAACGAGAACGGGATCGAGATCGGGAGCGCGAGCTTGAGCGAGAATCCGAACCCGACACCGAGCGAGAACGGGAACGAGAGCGTGA
Source organism: Panax notoginseng (assembly GCA_016801055.1). Lineage (NCBI taxonomy): Eukaryota > Viridiplantae > Streptophyta > Magnoliopsida > Apiales > Araliaceae > Panax > Panax notoginseng. The sequence continues at coordinate 19,268,698 of CM029018.1, forward strand.
TGAAGAGGCAGAACCAGAACCCGACGGTGTATCCGGACGCCCTCGGCCTGGTTTCGCCATGGCTGAAAGAACAGAAATGAAACCCTCGCCTAAACCCTAACCAGAGAGATTAATAAAAGTACTGCCGGTAATAGCTTATCGTTTTTGCCTGATTGAACTTTTCGCAGGGACCAGGATGTGACCCAAAGAAGTTTGTTTGATATATGGGCTGTAGATGGGCTTTTTTTTCCAGGTATTTTGATATTAAGCCTGCTAAATAATACTTCATTATTAGTCTCGGAGGACCTTGAGATTCGGCCCGATATATCAGAAAGTACGGTTTGTAGAACTTCAATATCCACGAACTTTTTGGCATATACAATAATTCCAGTCGCTTCTCGTGAATTTTTATAGGATGAATTACATATTCTATTATATTTTTAAAAATAATTATAATAATAGTATATTTATAAAATATTTACACAATTAATATAATTTTATATTTATTTATAATATTAGTACAATTAGGATTTCTTAATTTAGGGAATTAGTATGCAATTAGGATTCCTTAATTTAAATATTAGTTATCTCTATAGCTTCTTCTCTCTCCTCATCTAAAACAACTGCATTAGTTAGTTATAACCCTACTGTGTAAATATGCACTCGAAATGGATGTCCGAATTATGATATATCATGAGTGATGCGGAAATGAATCGAGTCATCTGTTCCTTTATCCAAGAAAAAATCTTACTAGGTTTACATGGTTTGACCATTGATCTTGAAAATTTATATAATAAATTGGGTAGGTCGCTAATATAGTCCTCTATCCGCGATTCTGCGCCTATTTACTGAAATAATATATAAATCTCCGATAAGATGAGACATCCTTTAATTGTGTAAAGTTATTGTAGACATAGTGTGTACTATCGTAATTTGAAATACAGTACATACCTCTCATTTTTTACTCGAAAAACAAAATATTAAATCCATTTCCCAAAAAATATTTCTTTTTAGTGACAATCATAATATAGGGCAACAATCCATCAACTCATCCACTAAGGGCATGTTTGATAACGAGCTTAATGCTGAAAAAATTAAGTGATTTTTACATTAATTTTGTTTGATAACTAAAATATATAGGATTTAAAAAAAATTAATCTTCCGGCCACAAAATCTACAATTTTCGCCCATAAAAACTTGGCTTAATGCAGTCAGCCAAAAGTTACAAAAAGGATTAATGTACTAATATTGGATATTTGGTCACAACTTTCAACAAATAATTAAATTATTAATTAGAATTGTTTTTCTAAATTATTATTATTGATTAATAAGTTCATTGAGATAAACTTAAAATAATGTGAAAGTTGTGCTTAATTTTACATTTTTAATTAATTATATTAATTATTAAAATGCTACAATGATAAAAATGAAAATTTTCATTTTTCAGTTTAGTTTTTAAAATTCAGCAGCTTAATTTTCAGTTTTATTGAACAAGACCCAAGTCTTTAACTTCTACTCGGCTCTATTTTTATGATGTTCTCTCCCTTGCACAAATAAAAAAGAGTTTTATTTAAAACTTCGAAGTTAATTTGCTAAATTTAATAGTAGTGTAAATTCAATTAAATTTTGAAAAAGTAAAAAAAAAAAATTATTATAGTAATACATTTTACCCCCTCCGTTCCGTAATATATAACGTTTTAGATGATTTTATTTTTCCAAATTATTTGACATTTTATAAAATTTAGAAAAATTAGCCACAATTTTTTCAAAATTACCTACAAATGAAATAAAGAAAATGAAATAAGTATACGGTAGAGGGAATTTTATATACAATATCCAGTTGTAGTGACTAATATCAAATTAATTAATGCCAGTTCAAAACTCTAATTATTTTTGCAAATTGACCCTCTTCTTTTTCATTCATTAATCTACATCAACTTTCTTAAATAAAAAAAAATAAACTTTTAAGATTACATGATACAAACGCAAGGAGATTTGCAAGTTCTACATGATTTTTACCACTTGGGTAAAATGTTTGGAGTCACAAAACTTCTACCTACAGCTCATCATACTTGGTAAAAGTTAATACCAGTTGAATTTGGTATTCAAACCCCACAACTTGAGAGTCAATACTCCCAGTCCACTACAACATTTCTATAAACACAACATACCCATCAAATATGCAAAATAAAATGGGTTAATTTATGCGGCTCAAGCCTCAAACGACTTCATTTTGGTTCTTCTGTACTGGGCGAAGGATCAGAACGCCGCCTCTTATGCTCATGGTCACCCAACTGCAATGAAAAACCAAGATCCTCATTAGAGCCATCTCTCAAGGCAGAGAGATTTTCGGAGACCACATTATATCGGTGGTCATTTCGATGTAGTGGAGAGCGGCCAATGAAACTTGGAATGAACTGATGTTCAACGCTTGGACCCACGTTGACACCGTCTTCTAACTGATACTCGGTTTCCACTGGTGATGAGTTGACATCTAGGCCACCCACCCCATCTTCTACTGGAATCTGCTGGATGTTAAGTCCGAGAGGCTCTGCTTTGTCCTTTGGAAGTACTACGTCAGGAGGTGAAGAGTCCCCAACAGTGGAACCGACTACTGTTGCTGAAGCGGCTCTTTGTTCTTGCACGGCCACTACAAACAACAGTAATTATGTAGCAAAATCACAATGATATTTAATGGATATAAAATTAAAGTGTTATGAAAAAATAGTTTTCACACCACAAGTTCTACTACATTTATATGCAAGCAGTATCACAAGTATTTGCTTTTCATTCCTTAATATATTATGGGCATCAGATGTCTAGGACTAAACTGCCCTCAACTTTTGGCACAAACTTCCATCTTATCTATATAACAGCACACGAAAAATGTATTTCTGCCCCCTGAAAATAAATTTTAATAGGCACCAAATAAACAATCTTCTACACTGAATTCTTGCTTAAAAGAAAAAAAAATTATATGTTTGTCAGAATGATAAATGGTGATTGAATAGAACACAAAATTATCTCTTATCATGTAGCAACAAATAAAGGTTAATGTAGAACTCCAAACCTTTGAACGCTTCACTATTTGTGATTAGATCAAGTTCAAGGTGATTGAGCAACCGGCTAAGATCAACCCCACTAGTCCAGTTCTCTGGAGGTTGACCAACTTTCAGTTTAAGACAGCCACGATTGGCAGTCCTACCCCATATAATTCCAATCGGTCTTGGCTTCTCCTCATTATCACCCTTTAGAATAATGAGACTTCCATTGTCTCCTTCAAGGTCAAAAGTTTGTTGGTTCTCGCCAACAACAAGGAAATCAGTTAAGAAGCATATTCCTTTCTCATCATTGTACTCAAGAGCACAAGCCAACACAGTCCCTGTAGTCAAGCCAGAACTTCTTCCAACCTTCATCACTTGCTTCCCAATAAGACTATTGATTCGAGATTGCAAATCTATATTTTTAACATCCCCAATCTCTCCTACACCTTTTACGGATGTAGTTACGGTTGACAAGTCAAAATCATCACTAAATGGGATGAATGCCCCATCTGCTCTCACAAATGTCTCTGGACATACACCAAGTTTCAATTGTATGTGTTAGCAGCAGAATGCATAGAGAATCATACAAACACTAAAAACGTGATTTAGTTGCAAAAATATTAAAGATTAAAATTAAGTGAGAGTATCTATCAACTAAAAGGTTCATATTGCTAACATATTACAATAAATTTGTAACCATTTATGAGGAGAACTTGAGCAACTAAGAATATAAGCCTGAAGAAGAATCAACTTTAAATAGCCATTTGATCCGGCTCTCATGTAACGAGTATGTGAAAGTAGTATGCACACAAGTCAATCATGTTTGATGATAAAGTATATACTTTGAAACAATTTTATTCATTTATTAATAAAAAGTATTAAGTTATTAAAGGCTTTTAATTATCTACATGATGCTGCTTTATAATATGTGATAAACCCATAGTTTTAAGCAATACTTTTAGAATAATGATGATGATCATTCTAATGAGATCTAAATTCTTAGAAAGCTTAAAACTAAAATAATTCCCAATCGTTGGATTACTAAATTGGGAATTAGTGAATCCGGATAGTTTGGTACATACGTTGCTTGCTCATTGGATGAGGATGATTGATCACATGATCATTTGTGTGGAGACACTAAAGCAAGTATGTAGGTGCTTATTAGAGAATAAGTTCACTGAACGTGGCTCGCTAAAAAATACCTAATGGAGTTTTACTTGCCTGTCAATAGGAATTCCTGTAGTGATAGTAGTACAAGTGATCCTTAGACTTGAGATTATCATAGTATCTTGTGTATGATGAGTTATACTTTGACTTATTCCTTAAGACCCTTAGGGCATATCAAAGAGTATGATTGGGTATAATAAGTTGTACATGGAGATAATGTATGATCAATAAAGAATCTACCACTTCTAGTAAAAGAAGAGAAATGTCCTATGTGATTCGATAAATGACAATTCAGTAGTCCTTGGCAAAGGCGGAATGAAATTAGAAAGGAGTTTCTAATTTGCATTATTTGGTGTTGTGCATTTAAGGATCGAAATACAAATAATTAAATAAAATAAGACTTGACAGTAATTCTATGTCTTATATTTAATTGGGACATTGTATGGTGGAAGGATTGAATTGTACGGTAACTATTTACTCAAAGGTTCTTTTATGATTAATGTTGAAATCTATATTATCTGAAAAGTCGTTGATCGCTAGGGAGGCTTATCCCTATTGTAGAATAAATATTATTTATTTAAATAAATTAATTGTTTAATTTATTTATTTAAATAAGATTAGAATTGTTCTAATTAATTTATTCACAACCGGTTTAATATGTAGAACCTAAAGGGTCACACCATAAAAGAAAGAATAATTATTTAAGAAGTTAATGGCATAATCATAATAATATGTTAAGTATATTTAATTTAATCTATGGTGATAGAATAAATTAAATAGCTTAATATTTATTATTTAATATTTTAAAAATATTAAATATAAATTAATAAGAGGAGTCTTGTTAAAATTATTACAATTATTATTATTTTAATTTCTAAAAGAGTTTAGGAATTAATTTAATATAAGTACTCTCATTTATTCCTAATAGGATTAGGAGGAAAAATTAGTTAAAGGAGTTTAATTAATTATCCCTAATAAGATTAGGGAGCCCATTTAATTAAAAAAGTTTAATTAAATAAATAATACCTTATTTTTAATAGGGTTATCTGATATCTTTATAAGGTGAGTCTTATATCAGATATCAATATACGTAATTCCAATAGTTGGAGGGTACGTTCTTTTTCTATAGAGATAGAAAACTAGGGTTTAGCCAACCACCCATCTTCTTGAATCTTTATTCTTTCTTGGTGGATCACCTCTAGAGGCCAAACACTTGGGTGACTAACGTTGATCAAAGGAAGGAACCAAACCCGGTGGATTCAAATTGAACGCGAAAAAGATTGGAGGTGAACTTGTACCTGAGAAAGCTCGAATCTTCAAGGGTATGATTCTTGTTATTCATATCTTTTCGTTTAATTAATAATTATGCATAAAGGATGATCCGGATATATGGTTTGTAAAATTTTAAACTCTGATTTTTACACGTTTCCGCTTATTTTATGCAATTTGATTGCGTTCATGAATATTACAAACCTAACAGTGGTATCAAAGCCAAACCTTTATGCGAATTATTAATTGTTCAGATTTAATATGTATATTGATGTGTTTAGAACAAATTTTTTGGGCATAATTTATTGTATAAATCTGTTTTTTTTTTTTTAAAAAAATATCACGAATTCGCAAATTCGCTGCGCCTGATATCTTATCACGTGGACGACCAAGCCGTGAATCATGGTTATATATATAATCTTAAGGTTTCAAGAATCATGTTGTTGTACTATATTATGATTATGTTAATATTATATATATATATATATGTATAAGAGATTACCTTTTCATATATATAAGATTTTGTTACTTTTCTGGGTTAGTAATAATGTACGGTAACAGAGATTAATATATATATATATATGTATATATATTATTTGGATGGTGTGAATATATATGTGAATCACTTTTGCTTGTTATTATAATGTTATATATATATATATATATAATATTTTAATAATTTTATAATTAAAATAAAAATTTATTTTAATCTTAAAATAAAAGGTTTATTTTAATATTAAAATGAAAGAGTTTATTTTAATCTTAAAATTGGATTTCATGTGAACTAATTAGAGTTGGAATTGAATTTCATGATAACTAATTAGAGTTGAAATTGGATTCCATATTTCCTTAAATAAAGGAGTTTATTTATATATGAAATTAGATTTCATATTATTCAAAATAAAAGAGTTTATTTGTGAATAGGAAAGAGAATCCATGTTTCCTTAAATAAAGGAGATTATTTAGATATGAAATAAGATTTCATATTATTCAAAATAAAGGAGTTTATTGTGTTTCTTTTAATAAAGGAATTTTTTTTAACTTGGAATTGAATTCCATAATTAATTAAAATAAATGAGTTTATTTTAATTAAAGATTTTGATTCAAATAAATAGTTTATTTTATTCAAAATTGGATAAATTAAAATAAAAGAAGTTTATTTTGATTTAAATTTGGATTAAAATAAAGGAGTTTATTTTGATTCAAAATTATATTTTATACTAACTAAATTTGTCCATTAAATGATATCAATATATATATTGAATGTTTATTATTCATGAGATGAATGTTATTTATTGATGCATATGGTGATGTGTATGATAATAAATGGGATTGATTATGGACTATTGACCAATGTGATTGGATTTTTTTTTTAGTTGGATGCATGAATGTATGAGTTTTATTAAATGGGGTCTGCGTACCTTGTCTTCTCTAATTTTTTTTCTTAATGTAAATTTTATCTCCCTCTTATGTACTTCCCCTTGACTGCTGATCAAGGTTTCTATTTATTTTAAATAGTTTTGTAATAGGAATAGTTATAATTAATTTTGAAGAAAGGAGCGTTTGAAGACTCGTTTGTAATGGAGCCCGGGTTTAAATGTAATAGTTATATTTAAATATTAATTCTTACACCCTTAGGGTTTGACCTTTTGGTTCACTTGGTGGCTCTAGTGAACCAAACTAGAATAAAAGTCCATAATCAATTCGGGTAGAATATAGTATTCTATATGTGCATGCTTATACTATATATATTATATATTATGCAAACATGTTTCGCATGTTAATTAATATGACGCGTATTTTATATATATATGTGCATGCGCGCTAAACAAGATGAGACAAATTAATAACAAATCCCTCAATTTTTTTTATATTAAGTCCTAAGCGTTCAAAGATATTTGGAATATCGAACGTCGCCTTCTAGCATGATAAAAATAATAGAGTATCAATTAATTATTATAAGTTTGTTGTGCACCACAAGGCTTATCTTAATTCTTTGAGATGTTAATTTTATAACATTTGATTCTTATAAAAAAAATTGAACAATATTGTTTTGTTGTGTCACCACAAGGACAATATTTTTCTTTTTTGAATATATGGAGTGCTAGGTTGGACTTAACTTAAATCATTTTAGTTCGGATGTGCACACACTTGACCATTATGATTTAAGAGGCAAAATACAAAGAGTTACATAGTTGATGTAATTGACAAGAGTTGTCTACCTATTTATTTATATATAGTTTGTTGTGTCACCACAAGGCTATATACATTTGAAATTGGATCCTTATTCTCACTAGCATATTTTCAATTAGATTTTGCCGAACTATATAAGTGAGGGTAATATAGTTTGATAAAAATAGTGGGAGATACCAATTTAAAACAAAACCTAATTTATTTTGGTAATTAATAAAAGAATGTATGCTAAAATATTATTAATTACAAATTCATTTACAGAATTTTATAATTTCTAAATTACTATCACTGCGAAGCATATTAGATGTTAAATTAATCGGACCGAATTATTCGGATTGGTTAAGAAATTTGAGAATAATTCTCATGACTGAAAAGCTATCTTATGTCCTTAATACGCCTATCCCTGCAATGGTTGCAGACAATGCCTCTGAGGAAAGATTGTTACTTTTAGAAAGTGACAAGATGATGCACAATTGGCTCAATGCATCATGCTCGCATCCATAAGTAACGTGCTTCAGCGTCAGCATGAAATTATGGATGCTCCTTCTATATTCCTACACATCAAGTAGTTGATGGTGAGGAAAGTAGGACTGATAGATATCAGATATCTAAGGAGCTCTTCCGATCTAGAATGACCGATGACATTACAGTACAGATAAAAGTCCTTAACATTATCAATTTAATTGATCAATTAGGACAACAGGTTTTGTCATGGATAGAGAGTTGAGCCAAGATTTGATCTTGCACTCACTCCCGGACTCCTTTCATAATTGTTGTGAATTTTTCATATGAACAAGCTAGATATCAGTCTCGCTGATTTGCTTAACATACTGAAAAATGTTGAGTCACTTTCCAACCAAGAAAGATCATGTCTTACTGGTAGGGGCCAAAGGATCTTCTGAAAAGACGAACGATTCAAAGAAGGTAAATAGAAAGGCAAAAACAAAAGATAATAAGAATAAAACTGATACGGATAGCAAAGGAGTTTGCTTCCACTGCAATAAGCCTAGACACTGGAAAGAAACTGCAAGAAGCATTTTGCAGAGGTTAACCAAAAGAAGCTTAGTGAAGTTTCGGTTACAAATACAAATTTGTTCATGATTTAAAATAAATTTTTCTTTAAGTCTAGGTTCTACTTGGGTATTGGATACCGACTTTGGTTATCATAAATATAGATTTATGAAAGGACCAAGTAGAAATAGAAAGTTAAACAAAAATAAGTAATCATATGTGTGGAAAATGAAGCAAAGGTTGCTGCATTAACCATAGGAACTTATAGTTTAGCACTGCATACGGGCAAATCTATTAAGTCAATAAGTTGTTATTGTATTCCAGTTCTCGTTAGAAACATTATTTCCATTTTATTGTTGGACAATGAAATCTTTGGTATTATATTTAAGAACAATTGTTGTTCTATTTATAATAATAATAATGTTTTGTATAAAACTGGAATATCACTTAATGAATTTTGTATACTTGACTTACGTGAAAATAATTTTGCATATTGAACAAACTAGCATAAGAAAAGGAAATGATTATTCAAATAGTTGAATGTGTGTATTTGCTGAAATACAAGTGTGAATTATTAGAAAAGTTCAAAGAATTCAGAAGTAAAACAAATTGACAAAGTATTAGGATTTTTTGAACTGATCAAAGAATAAATACTTGTGCAATAAGTTTCTAGATCATCTCAAATTGTTTTCTCATAATGGATGTCTCCTGATACGCAATAATTGATTGATGTATCTGAAAGAAAAAATCGTACCTTGTTGAACATGGTGCGGTCCATAATGATTTTACCGACATTCCAGTATCCCTCTGGGGTCATGTCCTAGAAATGGCTACATATCTACGAAAAGGTAACCTCAAAATTCGGCCCTAAGGACAGGGAGAATTCCTAATCTTAAGTATGTTAAGATAAGGGGGTGTCCAACTTATGTGAAAAAGGTTTCAAAAGATAAGCTTGGGACAAGATTTGACAAGTACTGATTTGTGGGACATCCTAAAGTAAGTTTAGGGTATATATATTCTATAATCCTACTTAGCGAAAGGTGTTTGTTGCGAAACACGCTACCTTCTAAGATAAATGTGTTTATCATTGAAGAAGCTAGTGAGAGGATAATAGAATTTTGAATAGTTCAAGAACCACAAAATACTATAAGTCAAATAAGAGGAACTTGTAGATAGACCTATTGTACCACAACCAAATCGTAAATCTGGAATAGTACCGGAGATACCTGGGAGGTATGGATTCATCATAGATGATGATGATGAGATACGCATCATAAAAAATGATCCAGTTACATACGATGAGGTAAGAGTTGTAGACACTTAGAAAAATGGATTGAAGCAAGCTTCTCAAATATGAAACATTCGTTTTGATGAGACAATCAAAAGAGTTTGATTTTATCAAAAACAAGAATGAACCTAGTATGTACAAAAGGGTCGGTGGGAGCGTCGTGACATTCCTAGTATTATATGTTGATATACTATGGATAAGGAATAACATACCAATACTACAATCAGTAAAAATAAAGTTGTCTAAACATTCCTCCATGAATGATTTGGGAAGAGTATCTTAACCCAAGAAACGTATATTCATTTGATGCTAAAGTCGTTTAGCATGGCAAACTCCATGTGATGTCTCATGTTGATGAGCCCTGGAGTGTATCTCTCTTAATAGTCCCCATAGACTAATAAAAGAGAGATCGCATGAGTAACTCATGTATGCAATGAAATGTACAAGACTTGATATTGATCAGTCATATTCTGGAGAAGTTCACTATGAGTCAGTGAAAAACATCTTAAAGTACTTAACTGACACTAAGGATGTGATCATATTCATGGTGGGTGTAAATTAAAACTAGAGGACTTAACAAACTCAAGTTTTTCAGATAGACCAAGATGACAGAAAATTCACTTTAAGGTAAAGCGTTACCTTGAACAATGGTGCAGTGAATTGAAAATGTTCCAAACAGCAAAGAGTTGCTGGTTTAGTGATAAAGACAAAGTATATAGCTGTAAATGAAGTTGCAAGTTGATTGTTTGGATGAAAAGTTCATTACAGAACTAGGAATAGTTCCTAAGTTTCATCTTGGATCTAAACATGTGTTGTAGCACTTTCACTTGATTATAAGAATCATTGAAAGATGAAAAATCACTATAGAGATAGTGAACTCTCAAGAACAACATTACATATCCATTTACTGAAGCTTATCCAACAGCAGGATAATCGTCACTTAGAGAAGAAGAGTATGAGATACCGTGGCGATTGGCTTTAGTGAAAGTGGGAGATTGAAAGTAGTATGCACACAAGCCAATCATGTATGACGATAAAGCATATATTTTATAACAATCTTATTCATTTATTAATAAAAAGTATTAATTTATTAAAGGTTTTTAATTATCTACATTATACTGCTTTATAATATGTGATAAACCCATAGTTTTAAGCAATGCTTTTAGAATAATGATGATCATTCTAATGAGATCTAAATTCTTAGAAAACTTAAAACTAAAATAGTTCCCAATCGTTGGATTACTAAATTGGAAATTAGTGAATCCGGATAGATTGGTACATACGTTGCTTACTCATTGGATGAGGATGATTAATCTCATGATCATTTGTATGGAGACACTAAAGTAAGTATGTAGGTGCTTATTAGAGAATAAGTTCACTGAACGTGGCTCGCTAAAGAATACCTAATGGAGTTTTACTTGTCTGTCAATAGGAATTCCTGTAGTGATAGTAGTACAAGTGATCCTTAGACTTGAGATCATCATAGTATCTTGTGTATGATGAGTTATACTTTGACTTATACCTTAAAACCCTTAGGGCATATCAAAGAGTATGCTTGGGTATAATAAGTTGTACATGGAGATAATGTATGATCAATAAAGAATCTACCACTTCTAGTAAAAGAAGAGAAATGCCCTATGTGATTCGATAAATGACAACCCAGTAGTACTTGGCAAAGGCAGAATGAAATTAGAAAGGAGTTTCTAATTTACATTATTTGGTGTTGTGCATTTAAGGATCGAAATACATATAATTAAATAAAATAAGACTTGACAGTAATTCCATGTCTTATATTTAATTGGGACATTGTACGGTGGAAGGATTGAATTGTACGGTAACTATTTACTCAAAAGTTCTTTTATGATTAATGTTGAATCTATATTATCTGGAAAGTCGTTGATCGCTAGGGAGGCTTATCCTATTGTAGAATAAATATTATTTATTTAAATAAATTAATTGTTTAATTTATTTATTTAAATAAGATTAGAATTGTTCTAATTGATTTATTCACAACCGGTTTAATATGTAGAACCTAAAGGGTCACACCATAAAAGGAAGAATAATTATTTAAGAAGTTAATGGTATAATCGTAATAATATGTTAAGTATATTTAATTTAATCTATGGTGATAGAATAAATTAAATAGCTTAATATTTATTATTTAATATTTTAGAAATATTAAATATAAATTAATAAGAGGAGTCTTATTAATATTATTACAATTATTATTATTTTAATTTCTAAAAGAGTTTAGGAATTAATTTAATATAAGTACTCTCATTTATTCCTAATAGGATTAGGAGGAAAAATTAGTTAAAGGAATTTAATTAATTATCCCTAATAAGATTAGGGAGCCCATTTAATTAAAAGAGTTTAATTAAATAAATAATACCTTATTTTTAATAGGGTTACCTGATATCTTTATAAGGTAAGTCTTATATCAGATATCAATATACGCAGTTTCAATAGTTGGAGAGTACGTTCTTTTTCTATAGAGATAGAAAACTAGAGTTTAGCCAACCACCCATCTTCTTGAATTTTATTCTTTCTTGGTGGATCACCTCTAGAGGCCAAACACTTGGGTGGCTAACGTTGATTAAAGGAAAGAACCAAACCCGGTGGATTCAAGTTGAACGCGAAAAGGATTGGAGGTGAACTTATACCTGAGGAAGTTTGAATCTTCAAGGGTATGATTCTTGTTATTCATATCTTTTCGTTTAATTAATAATTATGCATAAAAGATGATCCGGGTATATGGTTTGTAAAATTTTAAACTCTGATTTTTACACATTTCCGCTTATTTTATGCAATTTGATTGCGTTCATGAATATTACAAACCTAACAGTATGTGCACTATATCTTGCAACAAATAGTGGATACTATAATAGGTCAGACTATGGCATGATAATAATGTGGGTAGCGGATAATAAGCAACTGGCATCCTAGCATCCTAATGCTGCAAAGTGATTGCATACAGCGTAAAGGATTAATGGGATCATCTTATGGTTGAAAACATCAGAAATCTCCATTTGAATTAGGCAGCATAACCTGATAAACATATCAAAATATGAAATTCTCTTTAACAAAATTTATAACTTATCATCTTTGGAAATTGTAAGAGATATACAGGATTTACTGGGCAAGTTGTTGTAGTGAACTATTGATCCTAATAGTTTTAAGCCACCTTAAGCCGTAATTGCATAAAAGGAGAAGATAAATTTGAGGGGGGAGCATGACAGCTATTGACCTTACAGTGCTGCTTCTTTTTTTCCGACTCAGATTATAAAAAAATATTTTAGTATATTTAACTAGGTAACTAGATTCCAACTGGGTCAAACTGGGGTAGGCATTAGCCCTCCAATCACATTGGGATTGGACTAATTGACTATACTAATAACATAATTTCAACTTGTAATAGCAACAATGACAGCATTTGGAACAACCTAACCTGGGTTTATGCCAGCAAAAATCCCATACCAAAGGTCGTCTGTGATAAATGAGGTAGCTCTCTCCACTGCACCAAGATATACACTAGGTCCAAGTGTTGGGGGCAAAGGATGAAACATCTTCTGATTTGGGTAATCTAAGTCAACTGCAACATGTCGGTTTGTGAGGAAACCAACTTGTCGATTGCCTGTTCGACTCCTCACAATAGCACCCAAGGTTCCATAGGTCTCTTGACTTGCCACCTAATCACAGAGAACAAAATATGATGCGACTATCCGTATATGTATATCAGTTGGAAAACTATTAAAAATATTGTGAAAATACCTTAACAAGGAACGTGAAGCAATAAACATTGAGATATGTAAATCAGAAATAAAAGCAACAAACATTGACATACGTATAAAACAGAAATATCACTACAGGACACAATTAGGAATTACGTTTTTTAAATTTCCTAGCATGCATGTGAATGAAAAACTTTGAAGAATACAACTACAAGTTTTCCGATGTTGAACAAAGCAAAAGCCTGACAATTCCTTTTGAACACAAGGATGACTGACCGTGACAAGGAGAGAGCAGTATATTCAAGAATATGCATGTATCTTTCAGCGGGTGTACAGGCAAACATACTGTGTTTAACTTTATTTCATTAACGAAACATTGAATTATGTATTGTTTCTATAAGTATGATCAGATTCTATTAGAAACTTCACTTCCACTGTTGATTCTTAGTTTTTGATGATTTTTATTCCAAGATTCATGTTCTTTCTCTTTCCTGAAAAAATGCCAAAAGTTCCCGGTACTTAAACTTGCAGAATCCTAAACAGCCCTCGAGACTGTGCATGCTTTTTGTCCACATAAACATCTTCAGTAAATTGTGCCACTTTATAGTGAACATTCTGTGAAACAAAAAAGGTCAATATGAGGAAAGCTCTGGAGTCATGCATAAGGTCAATACATAAGCCACCACATTCTTGTTGTTAAACCACCACACTAAGAATATCACACTAGGAAATATTAAGAGGAAACAATAAGAACCTCCGTGAGCAGAAGCTATAGTGGATTGTGCGTGATCAGCTCAACTATTAGCTTGCTAACTAAACCGTCCACCCAAAAGAAGAAGATAAGATAAAGAAACAAGGAATTCTTGTCAAACCACAATTTACCAACCTTCAGTCTTCATGCATATATTTATAGTTCAAATCCTGTATAGGGAGATAATCCAGTATATCACAATTAGTTGAATCATAAAAATTGAAGTTTTCCGAACGACACGAGTACCTGAGAACCTGAACCAATACATGGGTCACTCCCACGCAGGTCATCCACAATCTCTGTATACAATTGTTCCTTGGGTGTTGGCTCTGGTGCACCAAAATATGAAAATTCCACCACGTCAACATCACACCATACACCTCCAGGACCCTAAATAAAAGAAGAAAAAAAAACAGAAGAAATTTTTTTGGCTTCAAAGTCAGACGAACTAAGAATAAGATTAAATAAGCATTAATGGTTAGTGCTCCCGTCCACCCTATCTCAATCCAAATATTTCCCTAACCCAGGCCCAACAAAAGGAAAATTATAAAATGGGAATTCGATAAACTAGCATATAAAGCTTATTCACTTAGACTATTTCGGCTACATATCAATAAGGATAGAAGAAGAATAACAGGAAATTTGTCTCACCTCCAGAGCAGTGGGTAGACACTGGATGGGACTAAGCCATTGCTTGTGAACTTTCCGTAAAACAAACACCAGAATCGCAGGTATGTCAGTTAAAACACCATTTCGAATACGGAATCCAATTGCTGTGCCAAGACTGTAACAATGCAAGATCTTGCTATGAAATGCTCTTATGGTCATGAGCTCAAGTAAAGTGTTTGCTTGCTGCCCTTTTGGCAACCGACCAAGAGTTTCAGGTAATACCCCTTTATGTAGGTTTGCGAAGTAGTTTGCCCTCTCTTCAGCAGCATCACTTAGCCGGCTTGAAGTAGGCCATGAAAAGTAAGCAGCATTACTCTCAGAATGCTGTCCAGCTGATGCATACAGTTGAACTGTTGGTGAGATAAATGACGGAAAATTAGAATGACTGCAACAGTTCTTCTCAAGATCTAAAACTGATTCCTCTGATGGTGTTGAACCAGAGCAGCGAACTGTCATGTTTAGCCTTCCCCTATCCATCTTCAGCGTATGATAAGTTATAGTGATTACAATAACGGTGCCTGATTTCCATATACAAAACAGAAAACCAGAACCTTCATATCAATGGTATCTTATTTCTGTTCTTTATTTTATAAATGCTCATTTCAGAAATGATGATTACAGAAGAAAACGGAAACAATCTTGAGACAGAAGAAGTCGATTCAACAAATAAAGAAAAATTCTGCTGCATAATTCTTGGTTACATAGGATATAATAAAACTATTTTAATCACAATACGGGAAAAACAAAGTCTTCAGAAGTTAAAACAGCTAATTAACTACTAGAAGTCTCAAATGTGAGAAAATAAGAAATCTCTTCGTTGTTTGGTTTTTAGAATTAATAGGAGCGGGTCATTAGACACTTTAGCCGGCCTTATTGAACAATAAATATTAGACAGGCTTCAAGGGCACATAATCTACCGGAGAAAGGAAAAGGACAAATGGATCTACATAACTGATGAAGACATGGTATGCGTGGACTCAAACAAGACTAAAGGGACGTGGGGATCAAGCAAGACTAGAACTAAAAGGTTCAAACAAGATCTCACTGGATTGATTCAAGATGTTTAGGCTGAAACTAACACACGAAAATCCAAAGAGAAGGATAAGACACAAATTTGGGTCAATTTAATACAAGCCCAAGCCCACGAATTACATATTCAGCAAAGATTTTTAGATTTTTGTATTTTTATAATTCTATTGTAATTAGGACTTCTTTTTAATTAGAAGTTCTTTTTCAAATTGACTTCTATTAGGGTTATAGTTTATAAATTCCTATTAAGATTTGGATTGTTTTGAGTAGTATAAATAAAGGTCTAAGTTGATGTAATCAAACACATTATTATTATTCAATATATTTGTGAGTTTATTCTCTACTTTTGGTTCTTTGAAGAATTCCTAAGAATAAGTAATTCTTAGTTATTTCTTTGATATTCAATTTGACTTATCATACAACAATTCATAGTTGTGTGTGACATCTTCTACCATATCAATCGTCGATTGTACCGAGATTACCGCTTCAATATAAGCGAGGGGTCAAGGTGTCGTTGGTGTCCATTCAACGCAGATTCCGAACGCGAGCAATTATACCAAGATTATTGTCAAAAGTATATACGAGGAGTTAAGGTGTTGCAAGCAATTCACCCAACAACTGTGCTAGAAACGATCCGAGCGACGACCACCTCACGCAAGCGTGACGTGGAGTCTATCAATAACTCAATCAGTATATCACTTAGATTGAAACAACCCGGGTCAAATCCCGAGTCCGGAACAAATCTTGGGTAAAATTCAAAGTCCGAATCGAATCAAATCCATCAAAATAAAGCCTCAAACTACTGGCCCAATAGTATCTTCTTGGGTCAACTTAGCCCACCACAGGCTCCCAAAAGGTCATAACTTCAAGGTACTATTGGTAGTAACTTATTTTCTTATATGCAGACAAATTTTTCTCCTATCTTTCGATGTGGGACTGGGGTGTTACAAACTCCCCCACTTAAATTTCTGACGTCCCCGTCAGAACCGATCACACACACGGCCCAAAGATCTTTGCCTCTCTAGCCATTGTGGGATAATACCGGCTGACTTCGTGTCCCCACCTCCGGACCTCCATCTCTCCATTGTGGGATAATACCACCAGCCTTCGTGTCCCCACCTCCGGCAACCCGATCGGATGACCCGACCCGAACTTTCGAGAGTCGGCTTTGATACCATATGAAACAACCCGGGTCAAATCCCGAGTCCGGAACAAATCTTGGGTAAAATTCAAAGTTCGAATCGAATCAAATCCATCAAAATAAAGCCTCAAACTACTGGCCCAATAGTATCTTCTTGGGTCAACTTAGCCCACCACAGGCTCCCAAAAGGTCATGACTTCAAGGTACTATTGGTAGTAACTTATTTTCTTATATGCAGACAAATTTTTCCCCTATCTTTTGATGTGGAACTGGGGTGTTACATAAATAGTTATTACCTTTACTAATTTAGAAAGTGGCCAGAATTTTAGAATCAGTATAAAATCAAACATGTAAATAGAAAAAAAAAAAAAAAGGAAAAAAGAACAACAATTAAAATTGAACAATGTTCACAAGTTCATCCAGGATTACATACTTGAACAATTCCGTAAAAAAATTTACACATACCATGTAAGACATCATACGATTCATTCTCAATTTAAATCACATAATATTCAATAGACTGAAATAATTATAATTTAGTTCAAGCTTAAAGCTTTTTCCTCATATAAACTGGTATCATTAAATAGAATGTATCTGAAGCACAATCTGAAAGCAAAAGCCCCGATCCCCATCAACAGTGGAGACCACTGAAACACATCTTTAACCAATAAATTAATCAAAAAAACTAATTGTATAACACCAACTTAAAAAATGCAATTATACACACCCACCGTAAACCAAAGAGGTAATCTTCAAAAGGAAAGGAGTTTGAACATGTAAAGTCGTCATAAACACAAAGAAAAAGACAATAATTAAAACATAGAGAAGTCTACAAAATCAAACTCATATCCTTAACAAACCCATCAAGCAAAAGAGCAATCTTTTGTTTACAAAATGGGAGAAAAATTGCAGTGATCAGTTAATGCAAAGATATCATACAGATATTAAAGAAGATCAGCTCACACTGATCAACAATGGGGAAAAGGTGATGATAAAGCAGGGTTTGGGTTTTAGGTTCCTTCGTTTGAAGAGATTTCAAACCCTAACAGAGCTTATCCAACAAACCCAAATCTTAAAATTTATGTTCAAAGGTGAGCTTCGATTCCCCAACTCAATCCCACGCCGAGAAAGAATTCTCCCTGATACTGCGGAAATGAGGAGAGAGAATATTAAGCCATAAACTATACACCATGCGCATACTGCAATTGGCAAGGGGTTGTTGGGATGTGCAAGAGACCAGGATTATACCAGTGAGCTCCCAATACTGGCCTTTAGATCACTACCAAATCTAAGTGCGTGTACTGTTGTCAACTACTCTCTTAATTCAAAACTACTCTCTTCAACATGTTTATTGGATATTTTTAATTTTTATTTTATTTTATTTTTATTTGTAATTTTTAAAAAATATATAATATTTATTTTAACTATAATTTTTATAAAATATATTATTTTATGTGTAATTTGAATATATATAAAAAAACAGAGTTATACAGACTGTACAACCATATTATTGTATATATATCTAAATTATACTTAAAACATTAGGAGTATATTTTATAAAAATTTATAGGGGAATAAATACTATACATTTTTTGAGAGTCACAAGCAAGCAAAAAAAAAAATTTAAATGTACAATATTTCGGTCCAATAAACCGGTCTAACAAGACTTATTGTAGGAATAATATTGAGTTTTGGAGTTAATTTGGGAAATTTTTAAATTTAAAATTACTATATGGAGTATTTAGTTATAAAAAATATAATTACAAAATTAATTAATTATATATATTTTTAAAATGAATTATATCAATTTTAATTTTAAAAATATTATTTTAACAATTTCAAAAGGTCAAAAATGTATGAGATTGAAATTATAAAATTGTATAAATTAATTAAGATGAGACTCAAAGTATAAAATTAATTGTATAAATTATAATTTTGATTTTTTTTTTAAGATTTGTATATTTTAAATAGTTTTCTTTTGATCTAATCGCATCTGCCACGGACCAGAATAGAAGAAGAATCTATCTGTGGGGGCCACTTTTTTCATTTTTAAATTTGAGAATTTGTAAGGGAATGTTTGGTTATGCTTTGAAAATGCTTATTTATTGGTACATTTGGTGATCACTTACCTTAAAAAAGAAAAAGGAACACTTGGTCAAAAGACCCTTATGTCCCCCACTCAACCTCAATTTCAGTGATCTTTTTTTTCTTTATTCCCTTTTTACCCTTTTTGTGGATTTGCGTTGTGACCATAATATTAAGGATCCGGTTACCATGATAAGTTGATACACGTAGAGATCACCTTCAGGTCTGTAAAATGACACTGTATTAGTTAATTGACAAAATTAATTTCATGCTAACAACCCTCTAATATTAACCTCAAGTCCCAAAATTGTAGGTTGTATAGATTTAGCTCTAGGGGTGAAAATGTGTCGATGCAGGTCATTTTGGGCCATGGGAAAGAGGGTCAGACCAAGTTGGGTTCTGCAGTAGGAAAATAAAGGCCCAACCCTAACTATAATCCTAAATTTTAGGCATTTCAATTAGGCCGAATTACAGGATTGGACCAAAAAAAAGATACAATCCTTACTATAACCTAAAGTTTAGGCATTACGGTTGGGCCGAATTACAGGTTTGGACCAATTTGATTATTATTTTTTAATATAAAATTAATATAAGTAAAAAACGTAAAAAATAGTACCCTCCTTTATCTAGATTTGGGAATTGGGATGTGGAGTTAAATTATTTTTATCCTGATTAATTTAACAAATTAAGTTATTTTGAACCTAATTAATTTAATAAGTTAATATTTTCATCACATTTAATTATAACAAAAAGTAAAACAAGCGTTTTTACAGAAGACTCGAACATTTTGTTTACAAATACCCTACAAAACCATCCATTTATACCTATTGTGGGGTAAAAAAAAGTTATTTTAATTCATAATATTGGGGGTCTCAAATTTTTTGCATCAGATGCATATCCACATTGAATAACACAAATACATTCACTTTATTAACTTTGATCCATATATCCTTGTAACCAAATTGAGTTGGTGTAATTAAGAATCATGAATCCAAACAACAAATATTAATAATCCAATCTTGCAGTCTTAATTACTGCCTGCCTGCCTGCCTGCCTGCCCCTAATAATAAAAAAAACAATTTTTTTACAAATTCATCCCACAACCACAACCACATGTATTTTACGGTCTTCTTCTCTAGCGAACCGGCTATAGCGACGGTTCGAACCATCGTCATAGTTATGTCGTCGGTTTTGTATGCTATAGTGACAGAAAAAATCGACGCTATAACCGGTTCGCTTTTGATTCATTGTTTAAAATTCGCCGGAGAAGGGGTCCGTGTATATATGTATATGTATATATATATACACACACAGACACACTTTGAATCATCAAAAGACGTAAAGATCAGCCAAGTCTTCAAGAGAATCAGAAGCAAGAGTGGTAGGATCAGCATTTTCAAGCATCCACAAGAGGTGATCAAACAGCACCACCTCACATTTCACTGATATAACATGATCACAACCTGGATTAATAATATTTTGGTTCTTCCTAATAAGAGCACTCAACAAAGGATGGCTCAAGAACTTGGATTGAATGACGTATCGCCGCCTTGAACTCCCAACAAATATCGTCGACTCGCGATGCTCTTTATCATCAACAGCAGCAGTACTATCATGAGTACACCAGAATGCTTGTAGATCTCTAGTAGAATTGGACCTTAGGCTACTATACGACCAACTTCTCCCAACTCCCCTCGACAATGTCTTGCACTTCCTTAGTATCAAATGCATCTTCTTCTTCATTTCCTTTTGGAGAATTTATTGGTGGTAAGAAAATATACAAATGTGGCTTGATAAGCACTAGCAAGATCATGTTTATATACAAGTAGGTAGGTGAAAGGTCAGTTGTTTTTTCGATCGGTGCTGTGGGGAGGAGTTTCTATTTCATTACATTCCACTTGCAAGTGGCAACAAATTGTGTGTTTGCTAGCTAGCTAATGACATAAACAGGCCATCTTCTTGTATGGGTTGTGGGGTAGGAACGAATATACTCGTAAAAACAAGACAAATATATGTCCATCCAGACACTCACAAATTCACTTCATATATTTAAACCAAAACTCATGCTCACGGCCGAATTATAATTGTTATGAATTATAATTGTTATGAAACGTTTTTACATGTTTATTGTCTACACGACACCGTTAGCAGAAGATCCAGTACATAATATACATGTCTAGCAAATTAAGAAATAAACCCATTCTAATGGTATCCACTCTTTGCAATATCTATAATTCAATCCACTCAACTGAAATCACCATGGGTAATAGAAAAGCTAAGGAAACAAAAGAACTATAACCTATTCTAATGGTATCCACTCTTTGCAATCACCATAGAATCCACTGCAGAAGCCAAACTATTCAAAGGAAAGTTGATAATGAACAAATTAAGTTTATGTCCCAAAGATTTTACCCAAATTAAGAAACATAACTTAATTCAAATTAAGAAACACTAGAAACAGAACTTAAATATATCACTTTCAGAGCTTAAACAAAGTTGATAACACTTTCAGAAACAAATTAAGAAATAAACCCTAAAATAAAAACAAACTTAATTCAAGAAATTATGAACTAAAAGCCTAAAACTCAGGGAAAACAATTGACACATTTTTAGAAAACAAATTAAGAAACAGCACTTAATTTAGTTAATTACCAAAACAAAATTATTTCATAACAAACCCTAGAATCTGTGGAGAAGAAGCTAATTTATCAAGTGTTAATCTTATTAACTAAAAAACAAGAAGCAACGCAGAGATTGATCGAAGACCGAGAAAGAAGATGGAGATGAAGACTGAGATGGAGATTGGAGAGTCGATCTGTGAGCTGTCGATGATTGGAGATGGAGATAGAGACCGAGATGAAGATCGGAGGTCGAGATCGAGATGGAGATGGAGAGTAGAGAGAGAGTAGCAAACTAGCAGTGGAGAGGCAGTGGAGATGGAGTCTCTGAGTTTTGATTTGGATATAGGCAGAAGGCAGAAGGCAAAAGGCAAAAGGCTTACAATTAGGAAATAAATGGCTTAATTAAATTAACCAGTACAAGCGGTACGGTACATACCGAACGCCTAAAAGAACATCCCAAACCCGGTACCGAATAACCGGTATATACCGGTTATATGTACCGGAACGAACCGGTTTCACTTTGTCCCGAATCGGCCGGTTCGAACCGGTTTGGTTACCGAAAAAACCGAATTAAATGCCCACCCCTACCATTATCCTTATTTTAATAACGTATCATGATCTTAACATCGCACGTGTATAAACTGTCAATGTATCGAATGTTAACTCTATTTTAAAACTAGAATAAGTTAACTTTATTGATGTTTCCTTCATAACCAGAACTCATCAATTAATGTACTATGCAGATAGCCCCAATTCTACCAAGAAAATAAACAATAGTAAGGATGCCGCAGGGCACCTAGCCAACTACCATAGGAGAATTATCATTTATAGTTCCAAGGAAAGAATAAAATGCTTGAGAATATGAAACACCAATGACAGGATGCAAGTACAACAATTTTTTAGGTGGTACAATAAAAACAACAATGCAGACAAGTTGACACACATAATAAAGCAATACACAAGTGATCAAATAGTACATTTAACTTTCAATTACAAGGTACCCACCACTTAATATTGATTGATTATCATTTGACAAAGACCACAAAGGAACATCCCACTAGTTGACAGAGAGTATATTTGGGAAGTAATGAAGATTGTTTCAAACTTAACTTTCAAGTAAAAATTGATGAAGTGTTAGCCTAGCATTTAGTTGTGAATTTATTTCTTCCTCCTTTAGTGAGGTAATTAAATCCAAAAAACATTGAAATCCTGGGTCAAATCAAGCTCATTCTTCCTCTAATATACATAATACATACACACAACATATATATGTGTATATATAATGTATTATGTATATATGTATGTATAAGCAAATATGTTGACCAAGATTCATTGCATCCGTACTCAGAATATGGTTTTCAGATTTTTATTTTTCCGCACAAGTTCTGTCTACAAATTATTTCACTACTGTCGTGAAGTGAACAAGAATATCAGTGACAGCGCAAGCCTGTGGTAGGGTTGGCAAGAGACTACAGGAAAACTAGTATATGCTAAGCTTAAAAAAACACAAACCTTCACAAGAATTGAAGGCTAGAAATATAATTTTTAAACTTATCCAATTAATGATATACCTGTTTGATTATTTATGTATAACACAACAAACATGAATCATTGAAGTTTTCACTATAGAAGCAAAAAAAATTATGATTTCAACTTTAACATGCTTTAAATATATGTGATCTTAATGAACTCAACACCTGTTGAACTGTTCCGTCAGAAACCCCACTCCTCAAAATTTACTGAAAAGCTGACCCGCATAATTGGAAGAATTAAACCTGCCGGTTGATAATGAATATTATTCCGATCAGACGTTGAAACGAAACAGCATTACATCTCCTTCCTGTACAACATAATCTTTTCCCTCTGATCTCAACTGCATAACACCACCACAGATCATGTAACCCATATGGTCCTGGAGAGAAGATGATAAAATGTATGCGTTTGTGTTGTTTAAGTTACTAAATAATGTTAGTGAAATTGATCGTATGCATAACTTTCATCTCAAGGCTTCTTTGCTCTAATCCCGTCATTTAATTACATGCATTGGAAAGAAATATATCAAGATTCAAGACTAGATAGATTAGTGGGTTTTATATAATGCTAGAAGCGGCTGCCATTTTTCTTCTCCAAAATCCAAATATTTACTCCGTCCTATTTGAAGTGATGCACCTTTTAGAGCATGTTCAGCACAAATTTCAGGACGTGCCAAAACCACATTTTTATATAATATTCATGTTGCTAAAAAGTCATTTATAAATATGTTGAGAAGATGAATAATTAATATATTTATATATGTTATCCTTATATAATACTCATGTAGCTAAAAAGTCATTATTATAAAATACATGCCTTCAACATAAGTTTTTATTACATTCAAATTATAGTTATTTAATTTTTTGCTTGGACACATTCTACGTCATTTTTTTAAAATATTATGTAACACAGAATCTTATCAATCTTTGCCTTTATATCTCTTTCAAGTTTTACTGAATCTAATTAACAGCTTATGTTGAGGTTAGCCTCATGAGAAGCTCTTTCAGTCCCATTCATTTATAAAGGAGCTGACCTTGACATAAGTTAAGTCTTGGTGTTGAACAAGCCAAGCTTGCACAAGAACTTTTCAACTTGGTTCGGCTCATTTGCAACCCTGCATGATACACTTGGCCTCCGATAAATAAGTACTCCCTCCGCCCCACATTATTTGCAACACTTTTTTAGGTGTTGCACGAATTCTAAGACGTGCCAAAATATATTTAAATATCATATTTTTAAAATATTTATAATATAACAAAAAAAATACTACATTTGAATATATTAAAAATATAAATATATGTGTATAAATAGATATAAAATCTAAATATACTTTCAGTACGTCTTAAAATCCATGTCACTTTTGAAAAAGGGGTGCCAAAAATGTGGGACGAAGGGAATATTAATTAATCGTTGACCCATCCCAAGGCCTAGGTCAAGCCAAGCCTTTTGGGTTGCATTTAACTCGGTGTTAAAAGTACCAAACAAAAATCAAATATCCTTATTCTACTCGTCATGCAAAAATTGATGCAAAAAGCTAAAAATTTGCCATTGTGAGTAAAAAAAACTAGTGCAACAAGTGTTTGTGTGCCCATAAACCAATTTCACCATAAATCAGTGTGGAAGGAAGGGTATCAACTTACAAGTCCTTTCTCCCTTGCAGATGCGAGTGAACCAGCAGCAACAAAATCATCATAGGCAACCTAATAAAACAAAGGCATTAAAAAATCACATGTATAAAGTTATGAGGGGAAAATGCACTGGCTGGCCGATAGAAACATAGAGCATAAATAGCATAATAAATTTCGAAGAGCAACAAAAGGAAAAATGTAATATGCCAGATAATTTGCAGTTTAATTCAAAGGATTCAGTTATTATAGGTAGAACAATTTACCTTATTAATCTTTTCTTCTATAAGCTCACTGTGTGTGCTATTTGAAATTTGAATTGCATAATTCAAACTGCCTTTATCTTATCATTTCACAAACAAAAACGACTGTAAAAGGAAGTAAAAAATTTGGAATTAAAATACTCACTGTCTCTGCTCGAATGAAACCCTTCTCGAAGTCGGAATGGATTACTCCAGCTGCTTGAGGTGCAGTCATACCTAACACGTCAACAAATATCAGTCAGAGCAACATTTAATACTGATAGTGTAAGCTTTTCAAGTTTATAGTATTGTTGGACTTTGCATCAACCTAGAAGGGGAAAGAACTCTAATATGTGTTTCTGTTTCTGCTTCCCTGACCTGGCAGCCAGATTCCCACCAACAGGTTTCCTGATCAAAATTTGTCCGTGCCCAACCAGGTAACTCCACATATGACATTGCTTATTTAAATAAGTACTCTAATTACACTATGAGAAGGTTATATCTCGGTAATATAACATCCACCGTCAAAAAAGTAATGCTGACCTGAAAGTATGGTCCATGCTTTTGTTTCCTGTAAGAAAAATCAAAAGAATAATTTCATGATTGAGATTAATATTAAAAAATGAAGGAAGTGTTTATATTGCTTCACCTTTTCCCCCGAAGTGAAGTATGTACGAAGTCCTAGCAGGGCATACGTTGCCCTGATGAGATTTCCAAGGCCACTTTCATCCACATCAAGAGAGTTCAAAAATTCTATTCTCTCTTCTTTGGGAAGCTCGGTTAGCTCTGACTCAACCTGAAAGCAAAAACTCCCTACATAAGTAGCTTGTAGAAAGTTCATAAGGCATCAACACAAATATCAGCAACACAGCTTGGCCATAAACTCGTGCGACCTGAAAATAGGTTTCTCAAAAACAAACAACAAGAATCAAGATCAGTTTTGGGTCTGTTATGTGGAGATGTGTTGTTTGGGGAGCAGTTTCCAAACCTTCAAAGCATTGCGGATGAACCAAAAGTTAGTCTTGCATATTATTGCTCGAAGGTGGATATGGGAGGCAGTCCTGGAAACCAACTTAGGCAGAACTTCCAGGATTGGGAGTTAAAGGCGGTGATCGGGACAGGTGGTTGCAATTAGATGGAAGGAGCACGATAGTGGGATGTTCACAATAAAATCCTACTCCCAGATGCTACAAGGAGAAAGGCATGGCGAGCTACTGTGGAGAAGCATTTGGAGGATAGGGAGCCTCAGAAAGTGGATTTCCTTTATTGAACGGCTGCGTTTGGTGCAACTCTCACCAAAAATATTCTTTCTTATAAAGAGTACATTGTCTTGCTAATAGGCTTGTGATGTCCATTTTTGAAGAAGAGACGGTGAACCATTTACTTCTTCATTGTGTGGCAGCTCAAAGCTTAGGGACAGTTGTATTAGTATTAGGTTTATGTGGAATATCATGGGTGATGCCAAAATCAATAAACGAGATGTTGCAGACTTGAAAAGGGGTCAAGGTCCCAAAAGAACATTCATTCATCTCTATCTTCCGCGACAACCACGACGATTAAAACGAAACATAAAATCCAGATTGAATGTCTTTCAGGCGACTGTACAAAAGAAGGAAGAATGGAAGTGAGAGGTCAGGGTAAGAAGTCAAGTAGTAGAACTGTAGAAGAGATTCGGTGCCACGTAGCATTATTTGAACAATTTGGAAGGAAAGAAATAATCGGTATTGCAAAGGGACCACTCGCGCAAATTCATTTCTTTTTCTTGAGCTTTCTTTTCTTCTGGCTTATTGATGCGTTTCTCAGGTCCATAGTACACTTTGTGGATTTTTTAGGTGCTTTTTATTAAAGGAACCTAGTCTACATATTCTGGACTGTTCCCTCTTTTTAAGCATTCTTTGCTTTTAGTGAGAAGAGGTGTTCTCGGGCTTGATTATGCTTTTGCAGATTTGTTGGGGGATTTTGCTCGAGGGACCTTTTGTAGGTATTTTTTGCGAGGTTCCTTTTGTAGATAGGGGTCTTTTGGTTTGGTAGGGGCATATGAGTGCCTTTTTATCTCCCTTGAGCTTACTCCTCATGTAGGAGGGTTCGCCCCCTTTTTGGAGCTTTTATTGAAATTATTATCAAATAAAGAAGGAAAAAGTTGTGTATGGATACTTGTTGTAAATATGAAGCAACAGAAGTTCTAGTAAAAGGTTATCACCAACCTGTGCTGAGACAGTTACTATTCCAGATTGTAACTCAGAAGCAAGGTGCATCACGTCTTTGACATGAGGATTATTTTCAGGCACAGCTAAATCGGATTCTGCTACATTTGCCACATAAATGACAGGTTTCATTGTAAGTAAACACAAATGCTTTATGGCATCCTTTTCAAAGTCTGTTAAAGGCACCGATCGAGCTGGTTTCCCGTCCAGCAGAGCCTGCTGAATTCGTTCTAAAGCAGACTTTTCTGCTTCTTCCTGAAATTAAAATATTGCATCTTAAATTTTCATAATCACCATCATCAGTAGATAAAGTAATCATTAAAAGCTTTTAAAAAGGGACCAATAAAAACAATTTGGAAGCATTTTACCTTAACTTTAGATTGTGAATCTTTGATTTTCCCTTTTTTGAGTTTCTCCATTCTTTTCTCAATCTGCATTTCTTGTAGAAATTACAATTTAGTTCCATTAGTTTGCCTTAGTTTAGCACGATACAGTGCAACGGTTACAGAAACACAGAAATCTAAAAGAATTTCAAGTTGTGTCCTAACGTAGTGGATAAAGGCACATTGGGTTTTAGGTAGCCAGTTAAGCATACAACTAACAAGAAGTGTTGTATGGCAGGCAAAGCAACAGCAATCCAGTACTTGTTAAAAAAGGATATAAGAAAGGAAAGTGCATCTGTAGCTAAATATGTTTATTAAAGTCAATGAAGAAGATACAGACATGAACCAAGTAAATGCAAGATATTGCTTCTTTTTTAATTACTGGTATAACTGACAATTCATGTAATTAGCAAGTTGATCCAAAACCAAAATGCATGTGATCACTGACGAGGTTAAGTTGCATGACATATAGTCCTTCGAGGCAAGTACTTCTATAATTAAATTAACTCACCACCTTGTAAACCTTTTACTAACCTAACTTCCTTTAAGATCTTTATAGATGATCAAGTGCAGGTCCTACATTCATAGGATGCTTGGAGAGGGTAGATCACATATAGACCTCATGTGATCACTATGGATGGGTACTCAGATATAGACCAAAGTTTAGGTAGCATTTGCATAAAGCAATATTTTCAGTTTCAGTTACTGCATCAATCTTCACATCCCGAGAGACCTATTATATACCAGCAAAAAGTGGCTCAACTTTCTCCATGCTCAAGTAAGACTCGTTTTGAATTTTGTCCCACCTGGGTACCAAGAGTATCCTTTGTGAAACATTTTAAATGGTATAAAAAATTGAATACAAGGACTATTTATGATACTACAATAGCATGCTTTATAATTCATTAGACTGTATATTCTGTAGTGGTCTAAATGGAAATTGAACACCACTGAGCTTTTGCTAGGTTAGTTTATTGACAGAGGAGGTCTTGCATCCAACCCTGAATATAATTAATAAAAGCAATCTCGTCACTTCCACATAGTACATAAAGACGCAAATGCACATAACCCCACTCTTGACCAGCACTTGAATTCCTGACCTGGGGGGGGGGGATTGGAATGCACCTTATGAAACCACCAACGTACAAAGACTACTGGTGCAAAAAAAAAATACCTACATCCACTAACTTCTAATACATGGAACTAAAAAATCCCTTGTCTCAAACCATTAACAAAAGATCGAAAAAGAAGATCAACCATCTAAGCCAAATACAAAACTGAGATACAGATTAGATTTGCTATTTATCTGAACAGTTGCAACAATGTTAGGGTCCACTTGCAATAGAAAGGACTTCCTTAACCGAAATGTCCTTGGAATGTCATGTTCAGAGTCATATATGATATATCATACACTATCCCAGTATGCTTCTTTCAAATTGAAAGAAAATTTTATGACTGCATTTTGGTCACTCAAACATTTGAGTTTTTGTATCACCGTGCTAATTTCAAATATAAGGAAATAAATTATAGAAATACAATAATGGAGAAAAGTTAGGCATGTCATAACACGCATACATTCATATCCCTTATACAATTGCAGAGAAAAATTCTAATAGATACCTGGTCGACATCTGAGAAGACTAGCTCTAAGTTGATGACATCTATGTCAGACTTCGGATCAACTTTCCCATTTACATGAACAATGTCATTATCCTCAAAACAGCGTACAACCTAAAACAATGATAGTCATTAATAAAATTTAACAAGAGTAAAAATAAAAAATGCTCTTTCTACCAATGAAGATATGTAGTAGGGTTCTAAACATTAAAATAAGAAACTTCAAACAGTTGATACATTAACTTCAATACTGAGAGAAAACAAACGACAGAAAAAAGTTAAAGCAGGAATATGGTCTGTTACTCTGTTTAGTGTTTAGTATTAGTTCGTTGGCCATTAAAAGAAATACACTTGAAGGATGTATATATGTGTATTAGGGAGAGTGTGTTATATCTTTGTTCACCAGAGTTCTACGTTTTTCAATCTCGCTTGATGTTTTTCACACTAAATAAAAAGTTAACTGAATCTGGTGTGTGAACTGAATCCAGCATCTCTTCAATCATTTAGAGCTGATCAGATTAAGCACTATTATTTAATAACTTCCTAGAGCTAAAATAAATTCGCAACATCCAACTATTGAAGTCATTACCAAGCATGATTATAACCAAGACCAAAGTGCAATATGCATCTACGGTCCTATTAACTCTGAAAAGCAGTATAATTGAGTATAATATTGTTATAGCAATTGAACCCAAGCTCTGAATATTGGTTGAAACAAGAAACATCAGTTCAGCTCCTTAGAAGGAAGAGCACGACAATAAATATTGGCCCATTACCATGTTGGCATTTCCTAAACTTTACAAATGCATGTGAAAATTTTATATTTTGAATATGTATTAAAGATGAGAAAGCCATTAATTGAAAAAAGTATGCGCAGATGGTGCATATCTTCTTGCGCACCTTTGAATTTGAACTGCTGTTGAGGAGACACGATTATATATGTAAAAGGATAGACAAAATAAGAATATGCAAAGTATACAACCGTTACTTTTAAGGAAATCTGATTACCATATTCATGGAAGATCACAATGACTCCCCAGTTAAAACTCTAATTGTGTCTACCAACCCCACAGAGAGGGAGAGAGAGGGGGAGTGATCATGTATCTTAATGATCACGATAATAAATTTTATTTAAAATTTTCTCATTCTTAATTTCCAAAGAGGTATTGAAAAGTGAAAAATAAAAATATCTACATGAAGATATTTTAAACCTGAAGTATGGAGTCCACTTCACGAATGTGTGACAGAAATTTGTTACCCAATCCCTGCAATCAGTAAATATTGGCAGACTGACAAAATCACTTAAGAATCTAAAGGAATTTTAGCTAATACCAAAGAAACATCAAGACAGTAAGATAAATAAAGAAATTTCACCTCCCCTTGACTGGCTCCCTTCACAAGCCCAGCAATATCTACAAATTCTATAGATGCTGGGACAGCTCGTTGAGATTTGCTGAGATCAGAAAGTACACTGAGACGTGGATCAGGAACACCAACAATTCCTACATTTGGTTCTATTGTACAAAAAGGGAAATTAGCAGCTTGAGCCTTTCCATTCTCGACCTGAAAAATATATATATGAATGTTAGTAAAACTGACAAGCATGAACCTTGAAAGCAAGTACCGAAACTAAGTTTAGCTACAGGGAAAGCTTTCTCTTATAACATCCGAAGATAACAGTGTAAAGATGCAATATTGGTACTTGATACCATACACAAGGATAGTTAATGCATATCAACAAACTCTAGTAATAACAAGAATATTCAGTAAATAGGATTCCTTTTTTCAAACTTTAAATTAAAAAACTTCAGGAAATCAAACACTACTCTACTTGAGCTATGTTTGGCACTCAATTCAAAGCTTTAGAATTGGACCAAAAAGCACATTTGCAATTGCATAGAATTAGAACATAGTTAAAACTTGGCGCTCAACTCCAAATCCTCACTTCCAAATCCAAGACTTGGAATTGAGTTTGCCAACCATAGCTTTTAAGCAATTCATCATTTCCAACCAACCAATGTTAATAAAATACTAACGCATAAACTTATTCATATAAGATATAAATAAGTTTCACATATGACTTGATTGATTCAATTCACAGTTAAAACTAGTTCATATACTTGTATATGAGTGCGCGAAATTCCAATATAAATATTTATACGAGCAGGGAAGAACAAAATAATAAAGAAATTTCCACAACATGTCAAATTTGAAGAAAAAAACTCACAACGGCGTTGAACAGAGTAGATTTGCCGACATTGGGGAGACCAACAATGCCAGCTCTCAAGCTCATGGTAATTTTAGATGAGAATTGGCGCCGCCGTAAGCCGATGGTTTCTGCAAGGTTTGGCCATTGGAGAGGGGACTTCCTTAGCAGAGAAGACTTGAGAGGAAGAAGAGCCATAGACGATGGAACCAGTTGATGGCATGCTATTCTCGCCATTTTAGACTGTGTGTGTGTTTTGGAGAGAAAAAGTGGGGGCTTATCTGTGGAACAATTAGGCGGAAAGGGAGAAAGCCACTCTTTACTTGTAGGGGTATTTTCAGAGTCCAAATCTTCCGCCCAAATTTGGAATGGGCTTGGATTTAGCAACTTTTAGCTGGGCCAACAATGTCCCATTAAGACACTAAATACTTTACTTAAAGCAGAAAAAAAATAGAAACTGTTGTCACTAGACCTGACAAACGGGCCCAAAGCCCGCGGATCGGCCCGATCCATCCGTCAAAATCCGGACTTTGGGTCGCTGTTTTTAAGCCCATGAAAACCTGGGCCTTTTTGGCTCGGCCCGTGGAGGCCCGGCCCGCCCGCCAACCATTAATTTTTATTTTTATTTTTTAAAAATAAAATGTTAGATTGTGAGACTTGAACACAAGACATGTAAGTAAATAAATAAGAGTTCAAACCAATTGAGCTACATCAACTATTTGTTTTTAATGTAATCTTTAATATATTTTAACTATAATTGAAAATTATAATTAAGATATGTAGTTAATGTAATTTAAACAACAAATTCAAATTGCAGTAGCAAATACAAACAAGGAAGAATGACATTACACACAAGATAATATGAGTTTGGTCATTACAGCAAAAGCTTCAACCTTGATATTATCTAATTCATATAATTCCTGACAAGTAACAATGTACAAAACTACAAATTAAACATTTACTGCAAAAGATCATTCTCAATAAGTATAATCTCTACTCTCTGAGCAGCACTCAGTAACATAAATCCAAATTATCATCATAAATAATGTAGGTAATTAATTAATAATATTAATTTATAATACTATTACAATTTTAATTAATTGAGACATGTAGTTAATGTATGTAATTAATTAATCGTGTTTGTTTGTATTATTGTTTATTATTAATTATTTTATTATTTTTAATATTTATTATTATTATTTTTGGTGTAACAAAGAGTTTGTAAAAAAAAAAAATTAATTAATGGCCGAAGCCCGCCCGTTTGCCAGGTCTAGTTGTCACTATAGATCCTATAGCTATAGCGACGATTTTTACTATCAGTATACGTCTATAGCGACACTTTTTATTTAAAAATATCAAAAAATTACGTGAAAATATCAATTTTCAACAAAAAAAAACATAGAGACCATATTGTATTTTTTTAAAAGAAAATATAGATTGCACCCAAAATTTTGTATCAGTCACTATACACAGTGCTTTAAAAGGGTTATTTTCATCATCTTCAAAGCATGAGTCTACTCATTCTTTTTTAAAACACTGATTGCAATCCAAATGCAATTAAAATATAGAAGAGAAATGAAACGCAATTGCTACTGTAGGAAGAGAGTTGTAACAAAGACGACATGGAGAAGCTCTATTAATATTGGAAGAAGGTTTCTTGGATGTCCAAATTAGTGTGAAGATGAAAATGGCGGATGTAATTTTTTTTGTTTGGGTTTATCCACCCATGTGTAAGCATTCAAGGGTTGTGATTCCTGGATTACCAGTTGATAATAAAGCCCTCACGGATGAGTTAAAGAAGATTGCATTTAGGTTTATGGCATCAATGGTGGTCCTGATTTTGAATTGGGCCATTTTTTTAATCTATCTAACAAAATATAGGAACAATTACATATTCTATTACATTTTTTAAAATAATTATAACAATAGTGTACTCATAAAATATTTATACAATTAATACACTTTCATATTTATTTACAATATTAGTGTAATTAGGATTCCTTAATTTAAGAAATTAGTATGCAATTAGGATTCTTTAATTTAAGGGATTAATTATCCCCATAGCTTCTTCTCTCCTCTGTCATCAAACCACCAATATTTCTGAAGGGTGACTCACCATTATTGCCTAATCTGCTGTCGCGAAAAGGATCTATAATACCATATATAAGCTTCTTTTCTTATTAGGAATTTATTTGGTATAGGTGGTGGAAAATGAGTATCATGTCGCAAATTCCAAAGGATCCTCAGTGCTGAAAAGAGAGTTCGAGTTATCCTGCATATCTCCAACCTTATTAAGTGGACATAGAATATTTTCCTCAATCTGATGTGCTTTCAAATCATAATAGGCCATGTTTGGCTGGAACCGTGAAGGGTTATCAACACACGAAAATGCGATAGGGTTGCCATAAGAAGTATCATCCAAAGCCAAATGGTTGATGGCAGTCCTTTGATGAGGATATCTGTGTCATCAACGCACAGTTGTCATAATTGTTGTATATTAATGGATCTGTGGGAATAAATGTTTATTCGTAAGCAATGGTTTGTGTTTTCATACATTCATACCAAGGTAACTAAACTGTCATATCAAAGTAACCAATCAACCTATACACGTTCAATTTTTTCTTAGTGCAGTTGGTAACCAAACCTTCAGATCAAGGTAAACAAACCTTCATACCAAGGTAACAAAATTTTCATACCAAGGTAACCAATTCACATCCACACCTGCAGTTTTTTTATAGTGCAGTTGGTAGCTAAACCTTCAGACCAAGGTAACCAATTCAGTTTTATTAAGTTACCAATTTCGTTTGAATGTGATGTAATTGGTAGCTAACCATTCATACAAAGGTAACCATTTTAGTATTTGTGAGTAACAAAATAGTCATAAAAAAATTCAGAACAGTAAAAGTTACATCTATTTATTTTTAAACTTTTTGTAGGGCGAATCTTCATCTTCTTATTCTTCTCATTGGCGTTTTGGACAACAGAGATTCACGGCGGTGTAGCGGCGAAGTAGCGGAGGTCCGGAGGAGAAGTCGGCAGAAAGAGAGAAAAATGAAGAGAAAGGTAAATAGACTTACTGCATACAGTTTTGTTGATAGCTTTAATGGAGCATGAGTCTATGATTTTTTTAGTGGTACAGGTTTTCGCCATGGACGAACACTAAAAAAGTAAAAATTAAAACAGAGTCCAATTTACATGTACAGATATTTTATTTATTTATTTACTTATTTGTTAACTATTATTTCAAAGTGCATGTGAGGATAGATGAATATTTGAATTTGAATTGTTATTTTGAATTTGAATTTATTTTTGTTATTAAATCCCAAATATTTGAATTTGAATTTTTATTTATGGCAATTATTCCTCCTTGATTTTAAGTTTTCTTTTTAATGTGAATTGTACTATTTTTGTAAAATAGGTCCTAATTACACTCTTTTTGTAATTATTTTGTTGATGCACTAATGATGTAATTACTTTTTAATTGTTGTATATTTTTGTTAAGAACCCCAAAATATAATTGATTTTGAATTTCACGCTCGCCTTAATAAATCATCTAGGCCGTCCAAAATTTTGGATAAATCTCATTGTCCACATAGTGTCAGAGGCACAGGACACAACTAGTCATTTATATGTAATGAGTTGTAATTGATAAGTTTTATTCTTATTTTTTGTCATTGGTTGAAGAAGACTATATGTCTTGGTTGTAATAGTGATGACCCTTTATGAAATGTCAATTTTGCTGTAATGACAACTAATTGATGAACATTTTGTGATTAACCATGAAAATGTTATTTATGATGAATTTTTTTACCACCAAACTCATTAAACATCCAACTAAATTGACAAAAAAAAATTAAATAGAGATCAAGCTAATACCATTAAAATCCAACTGCATTCAATTCCCATGTTATGTTCAGTCTCTAAAGGCAAAACAACCACCTGTCAATTATAACAATAAAAAATTCCATCGACCAGTCATCATATACAAAAGAGTCTTATAACAGCATTATTCACTACCAACCATTTACACCAAAAATAACTTATAATGTAACGATCCCAAAACAGGTCCATTCCATCCAACCTATTCTAAGTCGTCAAATACATGGTGCAGAAAACAACTACAACTTTATTACAACAATTGTCGTGCAAAATACAACAACACATATGTTGTGAGTTTGGATACAAATATATACCAAATGTGACTCATGTCCCCACCGTAGACAGCACCTCACAATGACACCTTACATAAAGGTATAGTCAAAAACTGTTTTAGAAATTAGAATCTTTGGGAAGTGCTCAAGGAAACTTTTGTACATGGGAGGCCATGCTTTTAGGTTGTGATAGATATCATATGGCCACAGAATTATCCTTGGTTGACCCAATAGACCCCAAAGAAAAATGAGAAGATTACTATCATATTCTTCCCAATGGTGAGTCTTCTCTTGACTTATCATTATCTCCACTGTCTTTAATCGTGAATTATACTTCAAACAAACACCAAGATTATATAGGTAGTGCTCGTAGATATACTCAGCAAGTGGATGAGCACAATCCTGTCTTATGATGACACGAGATTGTATATCATTAGACATCTTGTATGATAGTGGTAAAATACTCTTCCAACGTTGGGTTCGCCTCACCCTAGATGATTCACCAAATATAACTCCTAAATGACGACCATCGTTCTATTCCCTTGTTACCCCGCTCGACCTAGCTACACTCTTATTACCTGAAAGGAATTGTGAACAGAAGGGTGAGCACAACTAGCCCAGTAAAGAATATCATGACTAAAGATAAATAAATTATCAATAGCCTTCAACAGTAATAAATCAGAGATTTAGAACATATGGTAGATAATAAAAATTTTCAACCATAGTTGCAGTGGAACGAGCAATCCATTAGAAGAGTCAAATAGACCATAAAGTCTATTATCTTCTCCATGTTAAAAATTCACCAACAATATTTTATCCCTGTAACATCAATCAACAGTTCTGGTCCACAAACATATGAATAACTCATAATCATAATTGTGATTCTAAATTCCTCTTCGCACCCAGGACGAAGATAATTTTAATCACATGTCTTTACCTGAAACATCAAAGATCATGGTTATACCAAATCACAGTTCCTGTTCATAATCATACTAATAAATTCATCTTTGCACTACGGGCCAAAGATATTCGTCAACAGTTCATCTTTGCACTACGGGCCAAAGATATTCAACAATAGGTCATCTTTGCACTACGAGCCAAAGATATTTATCAATAATTCATCTTTGTACTACAGGCCAAAGATATTCATATCTCAAAGAAATATATAATCATTTTAAAATTTATATAAACAATAATTATAACTATGTTAATCAATTCATCTTTACACTTAAGCTAAAGATATTCAATTATAAATTCAATGGTCATGATCATACCAGTTAACAATTCATCTTTGCACTACAGGCCAAAGATATTCCTCAGTCATGATCATACCAATAATTTACCCATCTTTACACTCAAGTGAAAGAGAAATTCAACATCAGGGTTATAAAAATGTTATATATGATAATAAAAATAATATGATCAATAACTGTATTTATTTTCAAGAGCAACAATCATAAATTAACGATAATTTGGTCAGAAAAAGAAACCAATTTTTATCGTGAATAGTACCCGTGAATAGTAACTCATGAATAGTAACTCGTGAATAGTAACTCATAAATAGTAACTCGTGAATAGTACTCCGTATTCGTACATAGTACCGTATACGTAAATAATGACATATACGTAAATAGTGCCATATACATGAATAGTGTCGTATACGTGAATAGTACCGTATACGTGAATAGTAATCCTGACTCAAAAAGGTAGAAATTTCATAATAAAATCTATACCAATATTTCAGTATAATGATATTGAAAGAATAACATCATTATAAAGAATATAGCATCCCTTACTATCCCTTACTATCCCTTACCTCAAAAGAGCAGCACTTCTGACTGAATATCGGATATGACGCTGAAGAAAACTTGCACTGATGAAAAGCAACTCACCAAGTATCTAAATACTCACAAAATACACTCAATAATCTAGAGAGAGAAAGAGAGAAAACTTGTTTCTGGTGTGATTTTCAATTCTAACTTAGCCCTCTATTTATAGGAAAATGTTAGCACGCCGAAGCAGACTTGACCTGCAACCTGATGGCTTTACCTGCTACTATTCCACCCACCAAAAATTAGTCATCTTCCCCAACAACCAAAAGTGGGGCCTGTAACGACCCCAAAATAGGTCCATTCCACCCAACCCATTCTGACTCGTCAAATACATGGTACAGAAAATAACTACAACTTTATTACAACAATTGTCGTGCAAAATACAACAACACATATGCTGTGAGTTTGGATACAAATATATACCAAATGTGACTCATGTTCCAACCGTGGACATCACCTCACAATAACACCTTACATAAAGGTATAGTCAAAAACTGTTTTAGAAATTAGAATCTTTGGGAAGTGCTCAAGGAAACTTTCGTACATGGGAGGTCATGCGTCTAGATTATGATAGATATCATATGGCCACAGAATTATCCTTGGTTGACCCAATAGACCCCAAAGAAAAACTAGAAGATTACTATCATATTCTTCCCAATGGTGAGTCTTCTCTTGACTTATCATTATCTCCACTGTCTCTAATCGTGAATTATACTTCAAACAAACACTAAGATTATATAGGAAGTGCTCGTAGATATATTCAGCAAGTGGATGAGCACAACCCTGTCCTATGATGACACGAGGTTGTATGTCATTAGACATCTTGTATGATAGTGACAAAACACCCTTCCAACGTTGGGTTCGTCTCACCCTATTTTCTTCACCAAATATAACTACTAAATGATGACCACCGTTCTATTCCCTTGTTACCCCCGCTCGACCCAGCTACACTCTTATTACCTGAAAGGAATTGTGAAGCAAAAGGGTGAGCACAACTAGCTCAGTAAAGAATATCATGACTAAAGATAATTCAATTATCAATAGTGTAAGACCCCGAATTTTATGAAATAAAAGTATGCAATTTTTCTTATAATTACTATTCAGTAAATAGTTAAATTGATAAAAGTTTAAAGTTATGGGTGAAATATGAATTTTTTTTTTAAGCAAGTGGTTATAAAATAATCATTGTTGTCGGGGAATATTCGTTTGGTCGTGGAATATTCTTTCTGTCGGAGAATATTCGTACGACGGCGCAGCTATTTGTGGGCCCATAACGAATAACTGTCGGGTGAAGGAAAACGACAAATTTGAATTTTTACAAATAACGGCGTAGTTGTTACCGTTAACACTGTTGGAATATCCATTACTATCCCTTACCTCAAAAGAGCAGTACTTCTGACTGGATATCGGATATGATGCTGAAGAAAACTTGCACTAATGAATAGCAACTCATCAAGTATCTAAAAACTCACAAAATATGCTTCATAATATAGAGAGATAAAGAGAGAAAACTTATGTTTCTGGTATGTTTTTCAATTCTAACTTAGCCCTCTATTTATAGGAAAATTTTAGTAGGTTTGACCTGCAACCTGATGGCTTTACCTGCTACTATTCCCACCCACCATATTTGAAATATAATTCAGCACATTTCTTCACCAACCACAAGTGGGGCCCACCAATTCTAGAATTTTCCATCAAAATGATAAACTCCGAAAATTCAACAATTTCTGAACCAGTCATCTCGTAAAATTCATAATAAATCATACGTTCATTTTTAACGGTTCAAAATTTGTGGACATATACTCAACTTATATATGTATAACATATCCAAATATTACCACGATCCAACGGTCGGATTAAAAATTATAACCCTCGCAAAATATCTCAAAAACCCTAATTTTTAATACCTCCATTTCGACAAAAATACTGATAAAAACCTCAACATTAACTCCTTCATTTTTAACCACAAAAATATATCCCTCGTTTATATCCACATAAAATAAATATTTCCTTATCATATGAATCAATAATTAATTATTCACAAATAATATTACAGAATCACATTTATGACAACCAGGCCGTTCCCAGGAAAGAGGGGGCTTTCCAATAAGGATTTCTCCTTACTAGCGCGCAATTAGATGACCAAACATCTCCTTAGACAGAACTTTCTAGACATTGCCAATAATGCTATCTAATAATATTATTCAAATAATATGAATTATTGATCTGATAATGGGAAATACTGTGCAGCAACAATTATTGAACAACAATAATACAAAATTTCAACGTAGCAATTATTGAATCAATAAAATAAAATATTGAACAGTAATTACTGTAACAATTATTGAGTAGTGTCTTCTTACGTAAGAATCAATAATTTCAAAAATAATATGCAATACCGTGTGCTACTGTGCAATAACGCGTATTACTGTATTTTAACCACCGGGTATTCCAACAGTGTTAACGGTAACAACTACGCCGTTATTTGTAAAAACTCAAATTTGTCGTTTTCTTCACCCGACAGTTATTCGTTATGGGGCCCACAAATAGCTGCGCCGTCGTACAATATTTCTCGACAGAAAGAATATTCTACGACCAAACGAATATTCCCCGACAACAATGATTAATTTATAACCACTTGTGTATTTTGAAAAAAAAATCATATATCACCCTTAACTTTAACATTTATCAATTTAACCATTTACTGAATAGTAATTATAAGAAAAATTGAATACTTTTATTTCATAAAATTCGGGGTCTTACAGGGCCCACCCATTTCTAGAATTTTCTACCAAAATCATTTATAAACCTAATTTCCGAATCAATCACCTCTTAAAATTCATAACAAATCATTCGTTCATTTTTAACGGTTCAAAATTTGTGGACATATACTCAACTTATATATGTATAACATATCCAAAAATCACAACGATCCAACGGTCGGATTAAAAATTATAACCCCCGCAAAATATCTCAAAAACCTTAATTTGATTTTCAATACCTCCGTTCCGACAAAAATACAGATAAAATACCTCAACATTAACTCCTTCTTTTTTTAACCATAAAAATATATCCCTCATTTATATCCACATAAAATAAATATTTCCTTATCATACGAATCAATAATTAATTATTCACAAATAATATTACAGAATCACATTTATGACAAGCATGCCGTTCCCAGGAAAGAGGGGGCTTTTCAATAAGAATTTCTCCTTACTAGCGCGTAATTAGATGACCAAACCTCTCCTTAGACAGAACTTTCTAGACATTGCCAATAATGTTATCTAATAATATTATTTAAATAATATGAATTATTGATCTGATAATGGGAAATACTGTGCAGCGACAATTATTGAAACAACAATAATATCAACGCAACAATTATTGAATCAATAAAATAAAATATTGAACAGTAATTACTGTGATAATTATTCAGTAGTGCCTTCTTACGTAAGGATCAATAATTTAAAAATATTGTGCAATACCGTGTGCTACTGTGCAATAACGCGTATTACTATATTTTAACCACCGGGTATTCCAACAGTGTTAACGGTAATAATTACGCCGTTTATTTATAAAAACTTAAATTTGTCGTTTTCTTCATCCGACAGCTATTCTATTATGGGGCCCATAAATGGTTGCTCCGTCGTACGAATATTCCCCGACAGAAAGAATATTCCACGACCAACGAATATTCCCCGACAACAATGATTATTTTATAACCACTTGTTTATTTTGAAAAATTTTCACATTTCACCCACAACTTTAACTTTTATCAATTTAACCATTTACTGAATAGTAACTATAAGAAAAATTAAATACTTTTATTTCATAAAATTCGGAGTCTTAAATATAAGACATAACTTATCAGCACATACACTACCATCCAACACAACAATAATTTATCTCAAAAGACATATCTAATCCATCAACAAGTAACACTAACCAAAGTATACAGAAGTACACTGCAAAAAAAGGTCGTTGGTGACGGCTTTGTGTCGTCGAGAATGAGGTTATTCGGGTCTGCCCGTCTCCCTGTGCTTCTGTCGATTGTCGTCGATATTAATGTCATTTGCGAAGAGGTCAGTGGCGACGGATTGTCCATCGCTAATGGGTATTGGTGACCGCAGTAGTAATGGACAATATGTCGCCAATGACTATTTTATTTTATTATTAAAATGATCATTAGCGACATACTGTCCATTGGATACCGTCCATCGCCAATAACATTTTTAAAAAAAATAGAAAATTGTAAAATCTCTTGTTCATTTACATATACATAATTGTACATGTTATAAACAACAAATAATTCTCCATTAATGCATACCAATAACCATCAAATATATATAATCAACCATCAAATATATAACCCTCCATAGATCATCAACATCAGCTCAGCGGTCTTCATCGTCTCCTCTGGGATCCTCGCGAGCTCCTTTGTGGTTATCGCCTTCGATGTTGGCTCAACCCCCACGAGGCTCGTCAACAAAACCCTACAAAATTAAAATTAATTATGAATAACAAATGTAACCATATTTAAATAATTTTCTAAGTGTTCTTTATACAAGTTAATTAGGTAAACGAGCAAATAACTCGGCTAACGGAACTCCGAATCAAGTATCGTAAGTTGTAACGTGTTCGAAATATCTAACAGGTCTGTTGCCTATGGTTTCTCGTTGTTTCGACACTCGGGGCGAGTTTTGGTCTACTTT
The DNA here is from genome assembly GCA_016801055.1 of Panax notoginseng. Classification (NCBI taxonomy): domain Eukaryota; kingdom Viridiplantae; phylum Streptophyta; class Magnoliopsida; order Apiales; family Araliaceae; genus Panax; species Panax notoginseng. Next base: position 19,311,184 of record CM029018.1, read on the forward strand.
TGCTACATGTTTCTAAGTGTTCTTCATACAAGTTGAGCAAACAAGTGGATAACTCGACTACCGAAGCTCAGAATCAAGTCCCATAAGTTGTAATATGTTCAAAATATCTACAAGGTTTTTCGCCTATGATTTCGTGTCATTTCAAAACTTGGGGTGAGTTTTGGTATACTTTTCCTAAATTTTTTTAAGTGTTCTTTATACAAGTTAGGCAAACAAGCGGTTGACTTGGCCATTGGAGCTCAGAATTAAGTCCTGTAAATCGTAACGTGTTTGAAATATTTAAGAGGTTTTTCACTTATGGTTTCGCGTCGTTTCGACTTCTAGGGCCCTTTTTGCTCTACTTTTCCTATATTTTTATAATTAGTTTTATATAAGTTAGGCAATTGAGTAGATAACTCAACCACTGGAGCTCGAAATCAAATATCGTAAATTGTAACGCGTTCAAAATATCTAAGGGGTTTTTCGTTTATTGTTTCGCGTCGTTTCGACGCCCAACGCGAGTTTTGGTCTACTTTTCCTAAATTTTTCTAAATGTTCTTTATACAAGTTAGGCAAATGAGCAAATAACTCGACCACCAGAGTTCGGAATCGAGTCCCGTAAGTTGTAACGTGTTCGAAATATCTAAGAGGTTTTTCGTTTATGATTTCACTTCGTTTCGACGCTCGCGGCCCATCTTGGTCTACATTTCCTAAATTTAAAATTTTTTAAGTATTATTTATACAAGTTAGGCAAGCGAGCGGATAACTCGGCTAGCGGAGCTCGAAATTGAGTCTTGTAAGTTATGATGTGTTTGAAATATCTAAGAAGTGTTTCACCTATGGTTTCGCGACGTTTCGTAGCTCGACGAGAGTTTTGGTCTATTTTTCTTAAATTTTTCTAAGTGTTCGTAATATAAGTTAGACAAACGAGCAGATAACTCGGTTACCGGAGCTCGAAATCGAGTCCCGTAAGTTGTAACATGTTCAAAATATCTAAGAGGTTTTGCCAATGATTTTGCATTATTTTGACACCCGGGTCCAATTTTAGTCTACTTTTCCTAAATTTTTCTAGGTGTTTTGTATACAAATTAGGCAAACGAGCGGATAACTCAGCCACTGGAGCTCGAAATCGAGTCTCATAAGTTCTAACTTGTATATAATATTTAAGAGGTGTTTCGAACATGGTTTCACATTGTTTCGACACCCAGGGCGAGTGTTGGTCTACTTGTTCTAAATTTTTCCAAGTGTTCTTTATATAAGTTAGGAAAACGAGCTGATAACTCGGCCACCAGAGCTTGGAATCGAGTCCCGTAAGTTGCAGCGTGTTCAAAATATTTAAGAGGTTTTCGCCTATGGTTTCGCATCGTTTCGACGCCTAGGGCTTATTTTAGTCTACTTTTCCTAAAAAAAAAAATAAGTGTTCTTTATACAAGTTAGGCAAACGAGAAGATAACTCGGCCATCGAAGCTCGGAATCGAGTCTCGCAAATTGTAACGAGTTCGAAAAAATCTAAGAGGTGATTCGCCTATGGTTTCACGTCGTTTCGACGCCCAAGGCCTATTTTGGTCTACTTTTCCAAAATTTTTCCAAGTATTCTTTATCTTGTAAAGCGAACGAGCAGATAACTTGGCCACCGAAGCTCGAAATCGAGTCCCGTAAGTTGCAACCCGTTTTGGTCTACTTTTCCTAAATTTTTCTAAGTGTTCTTTATATAAGTTAGTTAAACGAGCGTATAACTCAACCACTGAAGCTCGAAATCAAGCCCCTTGATTTGTAACATGTTTAAAATATCTAAGAGGTGTTTCGCCTATGGTTTCAAGTAGTTTTGACGCCCAGGGCGAGTTTCAGTCTATTTTTCCTACATTTTTCCAAGTGTTCTTTATACAAGTTATACAAAGACATTCGAAATATCTAAGACAGATTTTCTAAGTGTTTGACAGTTTATATAATCAATATAATTACAAAAGATATAATTAAAATATACATCAATATTTTTATGTACCAGTCGAATATGTGGGAGACAGAGGTTGGCAAATACAATCACGTATACTTGAACGATCTCTTCCTGAACCGGATCCAAGAGCTCTTCGACCGATAAATACGGATCTATAGATCCGTGAACAAAATCATGAGCTAGCTAATAGATTGTTGGCGTGATGGTGTGCCTAAATGGATTGACTTGCTCCCCATGCACGCCTTTATGATCGGTTGAAAGAAATTGTCGAATAATGACAAGTCAGCTTCAGATGCACTCGCATCATCTGCTCCAGTACGTGGGCAACGCCTGGCTCTCGTAGCAGGCACTTTAATGTAAGTTGGGTCCTGTGGTATGCCAAGAATTATACTCTTCTTTGGTCCTCATGTAACCTGCATCCAGTCCTCCATCTTCTCAGCTTCACGCGTCAAGGGATTTCTGTCAGTGTCTTGATAATCGCTAGTAGCTCTATGCCTGCTCCGCTCCCCACTAAGGCGAGAAAACCTATTTTGAAAAAAAACACAAAAAGATATAAAAACATAATTCTTTAAATAATATGAATACGAATTATATGAATTAAAATACAAAAAAAATAAAAGGATAAAATTACTTACAACTGTGGCCTCTGCCTCAAGTGTGATTTAACCACCCTAATCTTTATTTTGTTGAGCGTGCCACTAAAAATTTAAGCGAAAATGTGAGTGATTTAGGCTATCCGCTAGTCTCTCCTTGAACAGGTCGTACGACTGAGACCTCGTGTAGTGTGGCACACGACTCTGTCGTCGGGCTACTGTGTGACGCCCCCAAAATAGGTATACATCAGCCATTCTGAGTCACCAAATACATGGTATAGAAATCAAATACAAACTTCTTTAATACAACTGTCGTGTAAAAATACGACAAAACATAGCTGAGTTTTCACATGAATATTGTCTTATAAACAATATTCAAACTCAAATTCAATCTTCATTACATTTATTATTACAGTAAGTAGTGAGTACTACTAAAATAACCATCTCGGAACGTCACTCCATTCCCCGACTAGTCTCGGCTACGTTCTCATTTTTTGAAGAAAACAATGAAAGCAAAAGGGTGAGCTCAACTAGCCCAGTAAAAAATATTATGACTTAAACAATGCAGAATAAATTATCATTAGCCTTCAACAATGTTAAAATGATAAAATATAATAAACATCAAGTTTAACTACAGCGGAACAAGTAATCCATTAGAAGAGTCAAGTAGAGCATGATATATACTATCTTCTATGATATAAAAAGTTTTTCATTCATTTTATCGCTGAGACTCAGCTTAATAAATAAACCACATCATCGAATCATCCCTGCACTACGGGCTAAGGATATTCATGTAATTATCAATGGTCATAATTATACCGAATAGTCCTGGTCATAATCATACCAACAACTGTCCATCAATGCACTACGGGCCAATGAGGACTTTTACCACATTATTTGTTACATTACGGGTCATGATTATACCGAATGATCCCTGATCATAATCATACAAATCAACAGTCCATCTATGCACGTAAGTCAAAGATGACTTTCATCACAATATAAGCATGAGGATGATGACAATGATATAAGCATTAATCAAACGAAATCAAGGATAAATATTAAAGACTTTAAATTTATCCAGAGTTTAAAAAATCCAAATTGTCAACATGATACTGCTTTGTGGAGTAAAATTCAAGAATAATATTAATGTATCAAAAATAATTTAGACAGAAAAAAAATATTTTTCGGGTGAATAGAATACCGTGAATAGTACCGCATGAATAGTACTTTGGGAATTGTACCTCGACATGAAAAGTGCCCCAAATATCCGAGTGAATAATATTTGAGTGAATAATAATCGGGTGAATAGTAATTCATGAATAGTAAATCATGAATAGTACTTCAGCACGAAAAGTGGTCTAAATACCCGAGTGAATAATATTTGAGTGAATAGTAACCCGTAAATAGTAACTCATGAATAGTATTCCGATAAGAAAAGATCAATAATTATCAAGAAAACTCAGAATAATATTTTCATGAAAAGATACTGGATGCGCAAATATCAAGAATATTCTACTAATTTCACGGAGTATAGAAGCAATACTTTAACAGAATGAGGGTATAATCAAGAATATGAGACGAAATAATATTACTCACATACTACAGAGTATGGAAGAAAATATTATTCCTTATGAATATTGAACAACAATAATATCCCTTACGAATATGAAAAAAATAATACTCTTTATGAATACGAAATAAATAATACCCCTTACTACTGTTGAATGAAAATAATATTTCAATGAATATTGAACGAAGATAATATTCCTTACGAATATTGAACGGAAATAATATTCATATGAATACGAAAAATAATATCTCTTCTGAATATGAAATAAATAATACCCCTTACCTCAGAAGAATACTGGATACTGGAATAGTTAAGTATCGGACTTCTCTTCTTCTTTCTCTCTATAGCTTCTCTCTCTATAATTGCTTTTGTGAGTCTTAGTGAAATGGTGAAAATAAAAGAAGAATGAGTTTCTATTTATAGGAAAACATAGTTTCGATAATTGCACGTTTTGGAACTCGAAATATTACAGTATAATACCTTCATCTTTTCCATTGATACTGTTGAACTACTCGGTAGTAAAAGTACAGTAATACGTGTGATTGAATAGTAGCACACGGTATTGATTATTAATGCTTATGTGAGAAGTCACTCAGTTTGATTCAATTATTGTCAGTTAATAATATGAATTATTTAGCGATAATGACCTTTTGTTTTATTCGTATTATTAACGTAATAAAACAGAAACATCTTTTTATATAAAACAGAATACTTTATTAAAGTTGTTCTATAAATAGAATATATTATATTTTATTTAAAAGATTTTTCTTTAAATATGGACCGTCAGATTAAAGTAATTAATCTGGACCGTTCATGGATTAGTTACTATGCATTCTATTTTTCTATAAATAGCAGCTCATTCCTTCATTATTTCTTACGAATTTACTAAACTCTAGAGAGAGAAACTATAGAGAGAAACTATAGAGAGAGAGAAGAAGAGTATTCTGCTACTTAACTACTTCCTTATTTCAGCTCGTCTTTAAAACGGTAAGGGGTGTTATTCTTTCTTATTCATGAAGAGAACTGTTGTTATTCCATTTCTTATTATTCTGTTGGAATAACCTGTATACGCGGTCTACCCTATACTTGGTGACATTCTTCTATTATTCTGTTGGAACATCCTGTCTGTGTGTTTTACACCGGACCTGGTTCCGTTTTTATTATTATTCTGTTGGAACATCATGTCTGTGTGTTTTACACCGGACCTGGTTCCGTTTTTATTATTATTCTGTTAGAACATCCTGTCTGTGTGTTTTACACCGGACCTGGTTCCGTCTTGTTATTATTCTGTTGGAATATCCTGTCTGTGTGTTTTACACCGGACCTGGTTCTATTATTTATTATTCTGTCGGAATATCCTGTCTGTGCGTTTACGCCGGACCTGGTTCCATTATTATTATTCTGTTAAGAATAACCTGTCTGTGCGGTCTATCGCATGCATGGTGATTTCTTTTGTTATTTCATTTTTTATTATACTCAATTGGTTAAGTTTTGACTTCTATACTCCATGAAATTAGTGAAATATCCTTGATAATTGCGGTTCATCCAGTATCTTTTCATGAAAATATTCTTCTAAGTATTCTTGAATTTTACTCCACAAAGCAGTATCATGTTGACAATTTGGACGTTGTTAATTCCTGGATAAATTAATTCTTGAACTTGTTTTATTGAATTCTTATATCATTGTCATCATCCTCATGTTTATAAAATGTTGAAAGTCATCTGTGGCCTGTAGTGCATTGATGGACTTGGTATGATTATGACCAGGGATTATTCGGTATAATTATGACCGTAATGTTACAAATGATATGGTAAAAGTCCTCATTGGCCCGTAGTGCATTGATGGACAGTTGTTGGCATGATCATGACCATTAATGAATATACGAATATCCTTGGCCGTAGTGCAGGGGTGATTCGATGATGTGGATTATTTTATTAAGCTGAGTCTCAGCGATCACAGTGTTGGAAAATCTTTTAAATCATAAAAGATAGTAGAGTTTATTTTCTACTTGACTCTTTTAATGGATTGCTTGTTCCGCTGCAGTTAAACTTGATGTCTATTATATTTTATCAGTTTAATATTGTTGAAGGCTAATGATAATTTATTCTGCATTATCTTAGTCATAATATTTCTTACTGGGCTAGTTGAGCTCACCCTTTCTTTCACTGTTCTCTTCAGAAAATGAGAACGTAGCTGGGGCAAATCGGGGAACGGAGTGATGGTCCGAATGATAGTATTAGTTAGTAGTCTTCACTATTCTATGTAATGGTGTGTTAATAAATGTAATGAGGACTCCTTTTGAGTATGAATACTCTCTAGAAGATAATATTTGTATTCAAACTCACAGTTTATATTTTGCCGTATTGTACACGATAGTTGTATTAGTAAGTTGTATTTGTATTCTGTACTATGTATCTGACGACCCAAGATGGGTGATGTATACCTAATTTTGGGGGCGTCACATTATGCAGCAATTACTGTAGCAATAATTGAGTATAACTGAGTGACTTTTTACGTAAACATCAATAATCAATATTGTGTGCTACTATGTAATCACGCGTATTACTGTACTTTTACTACCGGGTAGTTTAACAGTTTTAACGGTAAAACTTTCGCCGTTATTTTTATAAAAAGATAATTTTGTCGTTTTCTAACTACGAAAATACTTCCGTTGTGGGGTCCACCAATGATTGTGCCGTCGTACGAATATTTCCTGTTAAAACGAATATTTCCCGACCAATCGAATATTTTATAACAACTTGCTTACTTTGCAAAATTTTTAATATTACCCACAACTATAACATTATATCAAATCCACGCCATAATATTCAAAAATATATTTCGAGAAAAATTAAACTTTATTTATAAAAGTTGAGGTCTTACATCCTTCCAAATCTAAAAGCTATTTTTCATTCCTTTCTAAATAGGTGGGTTTATTTCATTCATATGCCAACCTTCTTCCACTCTTCTCTTCGCTATCATTAACTTATTTTCCTACTTTTTTTTATGCTACTTCACTTTTCTTACAAAAATGTTATGTTTATGTGTGACTCCCTCAAAATAGGTATACAATACCTATTCTGAGTCGTCAAATACATGGTACAAAAAGCAAACTAAAACTTCAATAATACAATTGTCGTGCAAAATACGACAACACATACTGTGAGTTTAAATACAAATATTGTCTTCTAGACAATATCCACACTCGAATAAGTCCTCATTACAATTATTCAAACACTATTTTACAGAAATAGTGAGGACTGCTAAAATATCTTTCTAGAACCATCACTCCATACCCCGACTAGATCCTGCTATGTTCTCACCTCCTGAGAAGAAAAATAGAACAAAAAAGAAAAGGGTGAGCTCAACTAGCCCAATAAAGATTATTATGACTAAGATAATATACAACAAATTATCATTAGTATTCAACAGGGAAAAATCTGATAGAATATAATCGACAACAAGTTTTAGATCAACAACTGCAGTGGAAACAGCAAACCATTAGAAGAGTCAAGTAGAGAATGAATTCTACTATCTTCTAAGATTTAAAAGTCCATCATCAATATTTTATCCCTGTAACATCAATTAATAATCATCTTTATACAAATATTCATCTTTGCACTACAGGCCAAAGATATTCATTTGTATCACCTGTCAGTCATGTTCATCTCAACACCTGTTCATCTTTGCACTATAGGCCAAATATATTCATCAAGTAATCATACATCTTTGCACTAAAGGCCAAAGATATTCAGTAATATCATCATTTAGGACTGAGGATGATAAAAAATATCTTAAAGAGAACGAATCCAGTAAGACAGAGGGACAAATAGTAGGGATTCGTATAACAGTTTATCCAAGATCAACAATACTTCATAACAATCAATTGTGAAGCAGAATTCAAAAATAAAGATCAAAACATGGATACAATCAAAGATAGTAACCATAATAGACATCTTGGACAAAAAGAGAAAATTTTATTTTTCGGTGAATAGTGTCGTATTCGTGAGTAGTGCCATATACACGAATAGTAATCCCGACACAAAAAGTTCTAAACTTGATAAAAAAAACTCATATCAATATTTCAGCATAATGATATTGAAAAAAATAATATCATTTAAGAAGGAAATAATATCCCTTACCTCAAAATATCAGTACTTCTGGTCGGAATACCGGTATAAGGCTGAAAGAAACTTGCTCTGATGAATAGAAACTCTCAAAGTATCTAAATACTCAGAAAATACACTCAATAATCTAGAGAGAGAAAGAGAGAAAACTTGTTTCTGGTGTGATTTTTAATTCTAACTTAGCCCTCTATTTATAGGAAAATGTTCGTACGCCGAAGCAGACTTAACCTGCAACCTGATGGCTTTACCTGCAACTATTCCTACCTACCACATTTGAATAAAAATCTCAGCACATTTCTTTACCAACCAAGAGTGGGGCCCACCAATTCTAGAATTTTCTACCAAAATGATTAACTCCGAAAATTCAACAATTTCTGAACAAGTCATCTCGTAAAATTTATAATAAATCATACGTTCATTTTTAACGGTTCAAAATTTGTAGACATATACTCAACTTATATATGTATAACATATCCAAAAATTACCACAATCCAACGGTCGGATTAAAAATTATAACTCCCGCAATATTTCTCAAAAATCCTGATTTGATTTTTAATACCTCCATTCCGATAAAAATACTGATAAAACACCTTAACATTAACTCCTTCATTTTAACCACAATAAATATATCCAATATTTATATCCACATAGAATAAATATTTTCTTATCATATAAATCAATAATTAATATTCACAAATAATATTACAGAATCATATTTATGACAACCAGGCCGTTCTCAGGAAAGAGGGGGCTTTTCAATAAGGATTTCTCCTTACTGGCGCGCAATTAGATGACCAAACCTCTCCTTAGACAGAACTTTCTAGGTATTGTCAATAATGTTATCTAATAATATTATTCAAATAATATGAATTATTGATCTGATAATGTGAAATACTGTGCAGCAACAATTATTGAAACAACAATAATATAAAATATCAACGCAGCAATTATTGAATCAATAAAATAAAATATTGAACAGTAACTACTGTAACAATTATTGAGTAGTGCCTTCTTACGTAAGAATCAATAATTGGTGCAATACCGTGTGCTACTGTATTTTAACCACCGGGTATTCTAACAGTATTAACGGTATCAATTACGCCGTTAATTATAAACAACTTATACTTGTCGTTTTCTTCATCCAATCGCTTTCCGTTATGAGGCCCGCACAAGGCTGCGCCGTCGTACGAATATTCCCCGACAGCAAGAATATTCCACGACCAAACGAATATTCTCCGACAAAATAAATATTTTATAACCACTTGCTTATTTTGCAAAAATTTGCACATTTCACCCATAACCAAAGTATTATATCAAATTAACACCTTATTATTCACAATAATATTTAGAGAAAATTTGATTTTATTCATTAATAAGTTGGGGTCTTACAAAAAATCCATCCGAACTAGATGGTATTGTCAGAACAGGTGCCAAAATGAGGTTCCTCTTGAGTTCTTGAAAACTCTTCTCGCATTCCTCACTCCATACGAATTTTGTAACTTTCCGAGTCAGCTGAGTTAACGGAGTAGCGATTCGAGAAAATTCTTCCACAAATCTCCGATAATAACCAGCTAAGCCCAGAAAGCTACGTACTTCGGTTACCGTATTCGGTTGCTCCCAACTTTGTATGGCTTCAATCTTCGCCGGGTCGACAGATACTCCATGTTTTGACACCACGTGCTCAAGGAATGCTACTTCCTCAAGCCAGAACTCCCATTTCTTCAGTTTGGCATATAGCTTATTTTCACGAAGCCTTTGCAATATCAGCTTCAAATGGCGCTCATGATCTTCACGGCTTTTGGAATAGACGAGGATGTCGTCAATAAAGACAACAACGAACTGATCCAAATATTCTTTGAATACACGGTTCATCATATCCATGAAGGCAGCAGGAGCATTAGTCAATCCAAAAGACATGACTAAGAATTCATAATGCCCGTACCGAGTTCTAAAGGCAGTCTTTGGAATATCCTCAGTTTTAATCTTTAGCTGATGATATCCAGAACGAAGATCGATCTTTGAAAAGAATTGTGCTCCTTGTAACTGGTTCAATTCCCTATAGTGTGGATTTGATATAATATTATAGTTGTGGGTATTATTTATAAATTTTGTAAAGTAAGCAAGTTGTTTTAAAATATTCGTTTGGTCGGGGAATATTCTTTTGGTCGGGGAATATTCGTACGACGGCACAATCATTGGTGGACCCCACAACAGAAGTATAGCCGTAGTTAGAAAATGACAAAATTATCTTTCTATAAAAATAACGGCTGAGGTGTTACCGTTAAAACCGTTAAAACTGTTGAACTACCCGGTAGTAAAAGTACAGTAATACGCGTGGTTGCATAGTAGCACACGGTATTGATTATTGATGCTTACGTGAGAAGTCACTCAGCTATACTCAATTATTGCTACAGTAGTTGCTGCATCATATCTCTTAAATTATTGTCATAGTATCATCTGTATAATATGTTATATTATTAAATCAATAATTGAGACGTTGTGGTAAGTTTGGTTATTTTTATGGGGGGACATATGTCATCATCTAAGAGTCTCTTCGTCAATAGTAATTACCGTCGTCAATAGTAATTACCGTCGTCAATAGTATTTACCTTGGTCAATAGTATTTACCTTGGTCAATAGTAATTACCTTCGTCAATAGTATTTACCGTGGTCAATAGTATTTACCTTGGTCAATAGTAATTATCTTCGTCAATAGTATTTACCTTGGTCAATAGTAATTACTTTCGTCAATAGTAGTTGTCCCTTCAATATTACCAAGAGTCATTTGACCTTTCGTTAAGACCAAGAGTCATTTGACCCTTCGTTAAGACCAAGAGCCACCCTCAGTTTTTCTATAAATAGAGGCCTATGGCTTCATTATTTTTCACGAATTCATTCAAGCTATAGAGAGAGAAAGTATAGAGAAAATAAGAGAGAGAGAATAAAAGTATTCTGCTACTTCACTTTTTCAATATCCAGTTCTTTTAAGGTAGGGAATATTATTTCTTTTATATTCATGAAGAGAACTCCTGTTATTCCATTCTTTATTATTCTGTTGGAATAACCTGTATACGCGGTTTACCCTATACTTGGTGACATTCTCCTATTATTCTGTTGGAACATCCTGTCTGTGTGTTTTACACCGGACCTGGTTCCGTCTTTATTATTATTCTGTCGGAATATCCTGTCTGTGTGTTTTACACCGGACCTGGTTCCATCATTTATTATACTGTTCTTTATTATTCTGTCGGAATATCCTGTCTATGCGTTTACGCCGGACCTGGTTCCATTATTTATTATTCTATCGGAATATCCTGTCTGTGCGGTTACGCCGGACCTGGTTCCATTATTATTATTCTGTTAAGAATAACCTGTCTGTGCGGTCTATCGCATGCATGGTGATTTCTTTTGTTATTCCATTCTTTATTATACTCAGTTGATTAAAATTTTAACTTCTATACTCCATGAAATTAGTGGAATATCCTTGACATTTGTGCTTCATCTAGTATCTATTCATAAAAATATTCTCCTGATCAGTCTTGAAGTTTACTCCACAAAGCAGTATCATGTTGACAATTTGGACGTTATTAATTCCTGGATAAATTAATTCTTGAACTTGTTTTATTGAATTCTTATATCATTGTCATCATCCTCATGTTTATATTCTGTTGAAAGTCATCTGTGGCCTGTAGTGCATAGATGGACTTGGTATGATTATGACCAGGGATTATTCGGTGTAATCATGACCGTAATGTTACAAATGATGTGGTAAAAGTCCTCATTGGCCCGTAGTGCATTGATGGACAGTTGTTGGCATGATCATGACCATTAATGAATACACGAATATCCTTGGCCGTAGTGCAGGGGTGATTCGATGATGTGGATTATTTTATTAAGCTGAGTCCCAGCGATCACAGTGTTGAAAAACCTTTTAAATCATAAAAGATAGTAGAGTTTATTTTCTATTTGACTCTTTTAATGGATTACTTATTCCGTTGCAGTTAAACTTGATGTCTATTATATTTTATCAGTTTAACATTGTTGAAGGCTAATGATAATTTGTTCTATATTATCTTAGTCATAATATTTCTTACTGGGCTAGTTGAGCTCACCCTTTCTTTCACTGTTCTCTTCAGGAAATGAGAACGTAGCTGGATCAAGTCGGGGAACGGAGTGATGGTTCAAATGATAGTATTAGTTAGTAGTCCTCACTATTCTATGTAATAGTGTGTTAATAAATGTAATGAGGACTCCTTTTGAGTATGAATACTCTCTAGAAGATAATATTTGTATTCAAACTCGCAGTTTATGTTCTGTCGTATTGTACACGACAGTTGTATTTGTATTCTGTACTATGTATCTGACGACCCAAGATGGGTGATGTATACCTAATTTTGGGGGCGTCACAGTTGGTATCAGAGCTTAGGGATATGATCCCTGGCTAGGATGTGAGAATAGAACTAGGAGGGGAGAGACGGGGAATTCCTTCGCTAGTATGACCTACCTAAGTTTATTTGGTATTTAATTGGTCGGTCAAAGTATATGGATAATATGTTATATGTTAATTAACCCTTGTTTTGTTGCAGTATTTGTAAATGGCATCCGAAAATATTGAAATATACAATGAAGCACATGAGACCATTGAATCACCAACGATCAATGCTCAGGATAATGTGCAACCAGAGGACAATAATCCTCATGAAAATAATAACACCGATGAAATGGTGAATGATGGGATGGTCAGAGACTTTATGCAATTCATGCAACAACAAAATAACTCTCGGACGGTCACTGCTAAGCAGTTCAAGGAGCAATTCATGCAACAACGGGCGAGAGCGGCTCCTATCCAAAATGAAGGAGGAAACAATGACAACCCACGGTTGGTCACCGCTAAGCAATTCAAGGAGCTAGGACCACCGGAGTTTTTGGGAAAGCCAGAACCACTTAAGGCGGAGACGTGGTTAAAGCAGATCACCAAGATATTTGATGTCTTGGGATGCTCCGAGGAGCAAAAGGTTCCCTTTACCACTTTTATGTTGCGTGAAGAGGCAGATTACTGGTGGGAATCTGTAAAACGTACCCAGCCTGACGCACTCAAGATGTCTTGGGAGAAATTCTAAGAACTGTTCAGTGACAAGTACTTTCCCGAAAGTATTCGTCACATGAAGGAGGTGGAATTTATCAAGTTGGAGCAAAACAACATGACCGTGTCGCAGTACGAAGCCAAGTTTGCCGAGTTGTCCCGATTTGCATCCCACTTGGTGGATAATGAAGAGAGAATGACGCGAATATTTTTGCGAGGTTTGAAACCTGAGATACGTCAACATCTTATTTCTCATAAACTGTGTTTGTATTCAGATGTTGTGAATAGGGCTCAGTTAGTGGAGCGCGATAACGAGTCAACGCAACCAAAAGAGAGCAGTCGACAAAATGATAATACCAGTGAGAGCAGTCATCGAAGCGGTGACAACAAGCGTGGAGGAAATCAACAGGCCAGAAATGGTAACCACTTCGGTGGTAATCAGTGCCAAGACAATAAGAATGGTCATTTCAAGAAGAGGAGATTCAACAATGATGGAAAGACGTCAGCACCAGCACCCGTTGTTAAGGAAGGAGAACGACCACCTATCATATGCTTCAAATGCGGAGGGGAGGGACACATCAGTCCAAACTGCGCGATGCCATCCAAAGCATGCTATAATTATGGAAGAGAAGGTCACTTAGCCCGATTTTGTCATTCACCGAAGACAAGTTCAGATAGGATGGAGGCACCAAAGACCGTCCCAGAAAAGCCAAAGCCAGTAGTTTAAGAGAGAGCGTTTTTTTTTGTGACGAGGAACCTGAATAAAATTATCACGGGTATGTTAGTCATAAACTCTTGCGAAGTCTATACCGTGTTAGATACCGGTTCTACTCACTCTTTTATTTCACCTAGTTGTGTTCAATATTTGAACTTAACTCTGGAGAAGTTAGACTTTGATTTCTCTGTTGAAATTCCGTTGGGAGAAACCTTTGTTACCTCCACTATTTATAAATCTTGTTCAAATCAACACTTTCACGTTACCTGTCGATCTTATCTCTTTAAAAATACTTGCCTTTGATGTGATTTTTTTGAAACGATTGGTTCACTACTCATCATGCTTCTCGTAAGGTTGTTAGCTTTCATAATCCTAACCAACCTGTTATACAAATTCAAAGTAACCAAACCACTAAAGTCAATCATTGTCATATCAAGCCATAAGTAAAAATTCCCGTTCCTTTCGCTGTTGACTTCCTGGTGTGGAATGCACCGAAGCTAGACTTTCCGTATGAGACGTTGTAAATGACGATGGCAAGTTGATAGGTATCAATGTGACGTGTTATCCAAGTCTTGGATGAGGGTCACAGTTTTGAACGATATTTCTATTGTTAATAAATTTCTTGACGTATTCTTGAAGACTTCTTAGCCTACCCCAGAGCGTAAAATTGAATTTTGTATTGACCCCAGTACAAAACCCATTTCTTAAACCCTCAAATATTTCTTCAACTAAAACGAACGTATTATGCGCCAAAGACGTTGGCTCGAGCTGTTGAAGATTACGATCGAACCATTCAATAACATCGTGGAAAAGTGAACGTGGTAGCTGACGCGTTGTGTAGAAGATCGTATACGGTTACAAGTGCGAATATTCGAACCCACGTGAAGATAACGAATATACGATTAAAATTGACTTTAATCGATAAAGTTAAAGCCGCTCAAGCTACATACTAAGAGCTGATAAATGTGAAGAAGAAGGTTCAAGATGGCGTTATTCTAGAAGCAAGAATAGACGAAGAGAGGAAATCTCAACTCTCGATTTAATTGGCCCATTTGAAATCCTCGATGAAGTAGGAACTGTGGCTTATAGACTCGTTTTACCGCCAAGTATATTGCGTGTTCAGAATATTTTTTTTACGTATCGATGTTACGTAAATATGTGGACGACCCGAACCACATTATTAATTTAGAACCGGACGAGATAGCGAAAGATTTAACGTATGAGGAGATACGTGTTAACATCTTGGATAAGAAGGATCATATTCGATGTTCAAAGGTTATACCTCAAGAGTTAGAATTTGAAGTGAAGTCAATGTATCCTCACCTGTTCGGCATACCTGGTATGTACGTAAATTTCGAGGGCGAAATTCCATAAGGAGGGGAGATTGTGAGACCCCAGATTTTATGAATAAATATTTAATTTTCTCGAAATAATTATGGTGTGGATTTGATATAATATTATAGTTGTGGGTATTATTTATAAATTTTGCAAAGTAAGCAAGTTGTTTTAAAATATTCGTTTGGTCGGGGAAATATTCTTTTGGTCGGGAAATATTCGTACGACGGCACAATCATTAGTGGACCCCACAACAGAAGTATAGCCGTAGTTAGAAAACGACAAAATTATCTTTCTATAAAAATAACGGCTGAGGTGTTACCGTTAAAACCGTTAAAACTGTTGAACTACCCGGTAGTAAAAGTACAATAATACGCGTGGTTGCATAGTAGCACACGGTATTGATTATTGATGCTTACGTGAGAAGTCACTCAGCTATACTCAATTATTGCTACAGTAATTGCTGCATCATATCTCTTAAATTATTGTCATAGTATCATCTGTATAATATGTTATATTATTAAATCAATAATTGAGACGTTGTGGTAAGTTTGGTTATTTTTATGGGGGGCCATATGTCATCATCTAAGAGTCTCTTCGTCAATAGTAATTACCGTCGTCAATAGTAATTACCGTCGTCAATAGTATTTACCTTGGTCAATAGTATTTACCTTGGTCAATAGTAATTACCTTCGTCAATAGTATTTACCGTGGTCAATAGTATTTACCTTGGTCAATAGTAATTACCTTCGTCAATAGTATTTACCTTGGTCAATAGAAATTACTTTCGTCAATAGTAGTTGTCCCTTCAATATTACCAAGAGTCATTTGACCCTTCGTTAAGACCAAGAGTCATTTGACCCTTCGTTAAGACCAAGAGCCACCCTCAGTTTTTCTATAAATAGAGGCCTAGGACTTCATTATTTTTCACGAATTCATTCAAGCTATAGAGAGAGAAAGTATAGAGAAAATAAGAGAGAGAGAATAAAAGTATTCTGTTACTTCACTTTTTTAATATCCAGTTCTTTTAAGGTAGGGAATATTATTTCTTTTATATTCATGAAGAGAACTCCTGTTATTCCATTCTTTATTATTCTGTTGGAATAACCTGTATACGCGGTTTACCCTATACTTGGTGACATTCTCCTATTATTCTGTTGGAACATCCTGTCTGTGTGTTTTACACCGGACCTGGTTCCGTCTTTATTATTATTCTGTCGGAATATCCTGTCTGTGTGTTTTACACCGGACCTGGTTCCATCATTTATTATACTGTTCTTTATTATTCTGTCGGAATATCCTGTCTATGCGTTTACGCCGGACCTGGTTCCATTATTTATTATTCTATCGGAATATCCTGTCTGTGCGGTTACGCCGGACCTGGTTCCATTATTATTATTCTGTTAAGAATAACCTGTATGTGCGGTCTATCGCATGCATGGTGATTTCTTTTGTTATTCCATTCTTTATTATACTCAGTTGATTAAAATTTTGACTTCTATACTCCATGAAATTAGTGGAATATCCTTGACATTTGTGCTTCATCTAGTATCTATTTATAAAAATATTCTCCTGATCAGTCTTGAAGTTTACTCCACAAAGCAGTATCATGTTGACAATTTGGACGTTATTAATTCCTGGATAAATTAATTCTTGAACTTGTTTTATTGAATTCTTATATCATTGTCATCATCCTCATGTTTATATTCTGTTGAAAGTCATCTGTGGCCTGTAGTGCATAGATGGACTTGGTATGATTATGACCAGGGATTATTCGGTGTAATCATGACCGTAAAGTTACAAATGATGTGGTAAAAGTCCTCATTGGCCCGTTGTGCATTGATGGACAGTTGTTGGCATGATCATGACCATTAATGAATATACGAATATCCTTGGCCGTAGTGCAGGGGTGATTCGATGATGTGGATTATTTTATTAAGCTGAGTCCCAGCGATCACAGTGTTGAAAAACCTTTTAAATCATAAAAGATAGTAGAGTTTATTTTCTACTTGACTCTTTTAATGGATTACTTATTCCGCTGCAGTTAAACTTGATGTCTATTATATTTTATCAGTTTAACATTGTTGAAGGCTAATGATAATTTGTTCTGTATTATCTTAGTCATAATATTTCTTACTGGGCTAGTTGAGCTCACCCTTTCTTTCACTGTTCTCTTCAGGAAATGAGAACGTAGCTGGGGCAAGTCGGGGAACGGAGTGATGGTTCAAATGATAGTATTAGTTAGTAGTCCTCACTATTCTATGTAATAGTGTGTTAATAAATGTAATGAGGACTCCTTTTGAGTATGAATACTCTCTAGAAGATAATATTTGTATTCAAACTCGCAGTTTATGTTCTGTCGTATTGTACACGACAGTTGTATTTGTATTCTGTACTATGTATCTGACGACCTAAGATGGGTGATGTATACCTAATTTTGGGGGCGTCACATAGTCGATACAAAGTCGCATACTCCCGTTATGGGGCTCACACAAGGCTGCGCCGTCGTACGAATATTCCCCGACAGCAAGAATATTCCACGACCAAACGAATATTCCCCGACAAAATGAATATTTTATAACCACTTGCTTATTTTGCAAAATTTGTATATTTCACCCATAACCAAAGTATTATATCAAATTAACCCCTTATTGTGACGCCCCCAAAATTAGGTATACATCACCCATCTTGGGTCGTCAGATACATAGTACAGAATACAAATACAACTTACTAATACAACTGTCGTGTACAATACGACAAAATATAAACTGTGAGTTTGAATACAAATATTATCTTCTAGAGAGTATTCATACTCAAAAGGAGTCCTCATTACATTTATTAACACATTATTACATAGAATAGTGAGGACTACTAACTAATACTATCATTCGAACCATCACTCCGTTCCCCGACTTGCCCCAGCTACGTTCTCATTTCCTGAAGAGAACAGTGAAAGAAAGGGTGAGCTCAACTAACCAAGTAAGAAATATTATGACTAAGATAATGCAGAATAAATTATCATTAGCCTTCAACAATGTTAAACTGATAAAATATAATAGACATCAAGTTTAACTGCAGTGGAACAAGCAATCCATTAAAAGAGTCAAGTAGAAAATAAACTCTACTATCTTTTATGATTTAAAAGGTTTTTCAACACTGTTATCGCTGTGACTCAGCTTAATAAAATAATCCACATCATCGAATCACCCCTACACTACGGCCAAGGATATTCGTGTATTCATTAATGGTCATGATCATGCCAACAACTGTCCATAAATGCACTACGGCCCAATGATGACTTTTACCACATCATTTGTAACATTACGGTCATGATTATACCGAATAATCCCTGGTCATAATCATACCAAGTCCATCTATGCACTACATGCCACAGATGACTTTCAACATTTTATAAACATGAGGATGATGACAATGATATAAGAATTCAATAAAACAAGTTCAAGAATTAATTTATCCAAGAATTAATAACGTCCAAATTGTCAACATGATACTGCTTTGTAGAGTAAAATTCAAGAATGCTTAGAAGAATATTTTCATAAAAAGATACTGGATGAAACACAATTATCAAGGATATTCCACAAATTTCATGGAGTATAGAAGTCAAAACTTAACCAACTGAGTACAATAATGAATGGAATAACAAAAGAAATCACCATGCATGCGATAGACCGCACAAACAGGTTATTCCAACAGAATAATAAATAATGGAACCAGGTCCGGCGTAAACGTACAGACAGGATATTCTGACAGAATAATAAATAACAGAACCAGGTCCGGTGTAAAACACACAGACAGGATGTTCCAACAGAATAATAACAAAAACGGAACCAGGTCCGGTGTAAAACACACAGACAGGATGTTCCAACAGAATAATAACAAAAACGGAACCAGGTCCGGTGTAAAATACACAGACAGGATGTTCCAACAGAATAATAGAAGAATGTAACCAAGTATAGGGTAGACCGCGTATACAGGTTATTCCAATAGAATAATAAGAAATGGAATAACAACAGTTCTCTTCATGAATAAGAAAGAATAACACCCCTTACCGTTTTAAAGAAGAGCTGAAATAAGGAAGTAGTTAAGTAACAGAATACTCTTCTTCTCTCTCTCTATAGTTTCTCTCTCTAGAGTTCAGTGAATTCGTAAGAAATAATGAAGGAATGAGCTGCTATTTATAGAAAAATAGAATGCATAGTAACTTGTGAAACCCCAGATTTTATGAATAAATATTTAATTTTTTTCTCAAAATAATTTTTTTTATATTATGGTGTGGATTTGATATAATAGTTATGGGTAGTATTTATAAATTTTGTAAAGTATCCAAGTTGTCATATAATATTCGATTGGTCGGGGAATATTCGTTTTAACAGGGAATATTCGTACAACGACACAATCATTGGTGGACCCCACAACGGAATTATTGTCGGATTGAGAAAACGACAAAAATATTTTATTAAAAATAGCGGCGGAAGTTTTACCATTGTTACTGTTGAACTACTCGGTAGTAAAAGTACAGTAATACGTGTGGTTGCATAGTAGCACACGGTATTGATTATTAATGCTTATGTGAGAAGTCACTCAGTTTGATTCTATTATTGTCAGTTAATAATATAAATTATTTAGCGATAATGACGTTTTGTTTTATTCGTATTATTAACGTAATAAAACAGAAACATCTTTTTATATAAAACAGAATACTTTATTAAAGTTATTCTATAAATAGAATATATTATATTTTATTTAAAAGATTTTTCTTTAAATATGGACCGTCAGATTAAAGTAATCAATCTGGACCGTTCATGGATTAGTTACTATGCATTCTATTTTTCAATAAATAGCAGCTCATTCTTTCATTATTTCTTACGAATTCACTGAACTCTAGAGAGAGAAACTATAGGGAGAAACTATAGAGAGAGAGAAGAAGAGTATTCTGCTACTTAACTACTTCCTTATTTCAGCTCTTCTTTAAAACGGTAAGGGGCTTTATTCTTTCTTATTCATGAAGAGAACTGTTGTTATTCCATTTATTATTCTGTCGGAATATCCTGTCTTACGCGGACCTGGTTCCATTATTTATTATTCTGTCGGAATATCCTGTCTGTGCGTTTACGCCGGACCTGGTTCCATTATTTATTATTCTGTCGGAATATCCTGTCTGTGCGTTTACACCGGACCTGGTTCTATTATTTATTATTCTGTTAGAATAACCTGTCTGTGCGGTCTATCGCATGCATGGTGATTTCTTTTGTTATTCCATTCTTTATTATACTCAGTTGGTTAAGTTTTGACTTCTATACTCCATAAAATTTGTGGAATATCCTTGACATTTGCGCTTCATCTAGTATCTATTCATGAAAATATTCTCCTGATCATTCTTGAATTTTACTCCACAAAGCAGTATCATGTTGACAATTTGGACGTTATTAATTCCTGGATAAATTAATTCTTGAACTTGTTTTATTGAATTCTTATATCATTGTCACCATCCTCATGTTTATAAAATGTTGAAAGTCATCTGTGGCCTGTAGTGCATAGATGGACTTGGTATGATTATGACCAGGGATTATTCGGTGTAATCATGACCGTAAAGTTACAAATGATGTGGTAAAAGTCCTCATTGGCCCGTTGTGCATTGATGGACAGTTGTTGGCATGATCATGACCATTAATGAATATACGAATATCCTTGGCCGTAGTGCAGGGGTGATTCGATGATGTGGATTATTTTATTAAGCTGAGTCCCAGCGATCACAGTGTTGAAAAACCTTTTAAATCATAAAAGATAGTAGAGTTTATTTTCTACTTGACTCTTTTAATGGATTGCTTGTTCTGCTGCAGTTAAACTTGATGTCTATTATGTTTTATCAGTTTAACATTGTTGAAGGCTAATGATAATTTATTCTGTATTATCTTAGTCATAATATTTCTTACTGGGCTAGTTGAGCTCACCCTTTCTTTCACTGTTCTCTTCAGGAAATGAGAACGTAGCTGGGGCAAGTCGGAGAACGGAGTTATGGTCCGAATGATAGTATTAGTTAGTGGTCCTCACTATTCTATGTAATAGTGTGTTAATAAATATAATGAGGACTCCTTTTGAGTATGAATACTCTCTAGAAGATAATATTTGTATTCAAACTCACAGTTTATGTTTTGTCGTATTGTACACGACATTTGTATTAGTAAGTTGTATTTGTATTCTGTACAATGTATCTGACGACCCAAGATGGGTGATGTATACCTAATTTTGGGGGCGTCACAGTTGGTATCAGAGCTTAGGGATATGATCCCTGGCTAGGATGTGAGAATAGAACTAGGAGGGGAGAGACGGGGAATTCCTTCGCTAGTATGACCTACCTAAGTTTATTTGGTATTTAATTGGTCGGTCAAAGTATATGGATAATATGTTATATGTTAATTAACCATTGTTTTGTTGCAGTATTTGCAAATGGCATCCGAAAATGTTGAGATAAACAATGAAGCACATGAGACCATTGAATCACCAACGATCAATGCTCAGGGTAATGTGCAACTAGAGGACAATAATTCTCATAAAAACAATAACACCGATGAAATGGTGAATGATGAGATGGTCAGAGGCTTTATGCAATTCATGCAACAACAAAATAACTCTCGGTTGGTCACCACTAAACAATTCAAGGAGCTGGGACCACCGGAGTTTTTGGGAAAGCCAGAACCACTTAAGGCGGAGACGTGGTTAAAGCAGATCACCAAGATATTTGATGTCTTGGGATGCTCCGAGGAGCAAAAGATTCCCTTTGCCACCATTATATTACGTGAAGAGGCAGATTACTAGTGGGAATCTGTAAAACGTACCCAGCCTGACGCACTCAAGATGTCTTGGGAGAAGTTCCAAGAGATGTTCAATGACAAGTACTTTCCCGAAAGCATTCGTCACATGAAGGAGGTGGAGTTCATCAAGTTGGAGCAAAACAACATGACCGTGTCGCAGTACGAAGCCAAGTTTGCCGAGTTGTCCCGATTTGCGTCCCACTTGGTGGATAATGAAGAGCGAATGACGCGAATGTTTTTGCGAGGTTTGAAACCTAAGATACGTCAACATCTTATTTCTCATAAACTGTGTTTGTATTCAGATGTTGGGCTCAGTTAGTGGAGCGCAATAACGAGTCAACGCAACCAAAAGAGAGCAGTCGACAAAATGATAATACCAGTGAGAGCAGTCATCGAAGCGGTGACAACAAGCGTGGAGGAAATCAACAGGCCAGAAATGGTAACCACTTCGGTGGTAATCAGTGCCAAGACAATAAGAATGGTCATTTCAAGAAGAGGAGATTCAACAATGATGGAAAGACGTCAGCACCAGCACCCGTTGTTAAGGAAGGAGAACGACCACCTATCATATACTTCAAATGCGGAAGGGAGGGACACATCAGTCCAAACTGCGCGATGCCATCCAAAGCATGCTATAATTATGGAAGAGAAGGTCACTTAGCCTGATTTTGTCGTTCACCGAAGACAAGTTCAGATAGGATGGAGGCACCAAAGACCGTCTCAGAAAAGCCAAAGCCAGTAGTTTAAGAGAGAGCGTTTTTTTTGTGACGAGGAACCTGAATAAAATTATCACGGGTATGTTAGTCATAAACTCTTGCGAAGTCTATACCGTGTTAGATACCGGTTCTACTCACTCTTTTATTTCACCTAGTTGTGTTCAATATTTGAACTTAACTCTGGAGAAGTTAGACTTTGATTTCTCTGTTGAAATTCCGTTGGGAGAAACCTTTTTTACCTCCACTATTTATAAATTTTGTTCAAATCAACACTTTCACGTTACATGTTGATCTTATCTCTTTGAAAATACTTGCATTGATGTGATTTTTGGAAACAATTGGTTAACTGCTCATCATGCTTTTCGTAAGGTTGTTAGTTTTTATATTCCTAACCAACCTGTTATGCGAATTCAAGTAACCAAACCACTAAAGTCAATCATTGTCATATCAAGCCATAAGTAAAAATCCCCGTTCCTTTCGTTGTTGACTTCCTGGTGTGGAATGCACCGAAGCTAGACTTTCCGTAGGAGACGTTGTAAATGACGATGACAAGTTGATAGGTATCAATGTGACGTGTTATCCAAGTCTTGGATGAGGGTTACAGTTTTGAACGATATTTCTATTGTTAATAAATTTCTTGACGTATTCTGTGAAACCCCAGTTTTTATGAATAAATATTTAATTTTTCTCGAAATAATTTTTTTTTATTGTGTGGATTTGATATAATAGTTATGGGTAGTATTTATAAATTTTGCAAAGTATGCAAGTTGTCATATTATATTCGATTGGTCGGAGAATATTCTTTTTATCGGGGAATATCCGTACGACGGTACAATTATTGGTGGACCCCACAATAGAATTATTGTCGGATTGAGAAAACGACAAAAATACTTTATGAAAATAACGGCGGAAGTTTTACCGTTGATACTGTTGAACTACTCGGTAGTAAAAGTACAGTAATACGTGTGGTTGCATAGTAGCACACGGTATTAATTATTAATGCTTATGTGAGAAGTCACTCAGTTTGATTCCATTGTTGTCAGTTAATAATATGAATTATTTAGCAATAATGACGTTTTGTTTTATTCGTATTATTAACGTAATAAAACAGAAACATCTTTTTATATAAAACAGAATACTTTATTAAAGTTATTCTATAAATAGAATATATTATATTTTATTTAAAAGATTTTTCTTTAAATATGGACCGTCAGATTAAAGTAATCAATCTGGACCGTTCATGGATTAGTTACTATGCATTCTATTTTCCTATAAATAGAAGCTCATTCCTTCATTATTTTCTTACGAATTCACTGAACTCTAGAGAGAGAAGCTATAAAGAGAGACTATATACAGATATAAGAAAAGTTTTCTGCTACTTCACTACTCTTATATCCAGTTCTTTTACGGTAAGGGTGTTATTCTTTCTTATTCATGAAGAGAACTGTTGTTATTCCATTTCTTATTATTCTGTTGGAATAACCTGTATACGCGGTTTACCCTATACTTGGTGACATTCTTCTATTATTCTGTTAGAATATCCTGTCTGTGTGTTTTACACCGGACCTGGTTCCATTATTTATTATTCTGTCGGAATATCCTGTCTGTGTGTTTTACACCGGACCTGGTTCCATTATTTATTATTCTGTCGGAATATCCTGTCTGTGCGTTTACGCCGGACCTGGTTCCATTATTTATTATTCTGTTGGAATAACCTGTCTGTGCGGTCTATCGCATGCATGGTGATTTCTTTTGTTATTCCATTCTTTGTTGTACTCAGTTGGTTAAGTTTTGACTTCTATACTCCATGAAATTTGTGGAATATCCTTGATAATTGCGGTTCATCCAGTATCTTTTCATGAAAATATTCTTCTAAGTATTCTTGAATTTTACTCCACAATGCAGTGTCATGTTGACAATTTGAACGTTGTTAATTCTTGGATAAATTAATTCTTGAACTTGTTTTATTGAATTCTTATATCATTGTCATCATCCTCATGTTTATAAAATGTTGAAAGTCATCTGTGGCCTGTAGTGCATAGATGGACTTGGTATGATTATGACCAGGGATTATTCGGTATAATCATGACTGTAATGTTACAAATGATGTGGTAAAAGTCCTCATTGGCCGTAGTGCATTGATGGACAGTTGTTGGCATGATCATGACCATTGATGAATACACAAATATCCTTGGCCCGTAGTGCATGGAATTTGTGGTCGTGACCCTAACGAATATCCTTGGCCGTAGTGCAGGGATGATGTGAATTATTTATTAAGCTGAGTCTCAGCGATAAAAGTGATGAAAAACTTTTTAAATCATAAAAGATAGTAGAGTTTATTTTCTACTTGACTCTTTTAATGGATTGCTTGTTCCGCTGCAGTTAAACTTGATGTCTATTATATTTTATCAGTTTAACATTGTTGAAGACTAATGATAATTTATTCTGTATTATCTTAGTCATAATATTTCTTACTGGGCTAGTTGAGCTCACCCTTTCTTTCACTGTTCTCTTCAGGAAATGAGAACGTAGCTGGGGCAAGTCGGAGAACGGAGTGATGGTCCGAATGATAGTATTAGTTAGTGGTCCTCACTATTCTATGTAATAGTGTGTTAATAAATATAATGAGGACTCCTTTTGAGTATGAATACTCTCTAGAAGATAATATTTGTATTCAAACTCACAGTTTATGTTTTGTCGTATTGTACACGACATTTGTATTAGTAAGTTGTATTTGTATTCTGTACTATGTATCTGACGACCCAAGATGGGTGATGTATACCTAATTTTGGGGGCGTCACAGTTGGTATCAGAGCTTAGGGATATGATCCCTGGCTAAGATGTGAGAATAGAACTAGGAGGGGAGAGACGGGGAATTTCTTCGCTAGTATGACCTACCTAAGTTTATTTGGTATTTAATTGGTCGGTCAAAGTATATGGATAATATGTTATATGTTAATTAACCCTTGTTTTGTTGCAGTATTTGCAAATGGCATCCGAAAATGTTGAGATAAACAATGAAGCACATGAGACCATTGAATCACCAACGATCAATGCTCAGGGTAATGTGCAACCAGAGGACAATAATCCTCATGAAAATAATAACACCGATGAAATGGTGAATGATGGGATGGTCAGAGACTTTATGCAATTCATGCAACAACAAAATAACTCTCGGACGGTCACCGCTAAGCAGTTCAAGGAGCAATTCATGCAACAACGGGCGAGAGCGGCTCCTATCCAAAATGAAGGAGGAAACAATGACAACCCACGGTTGGTCACCGCTAAGCAATTCAAGGAGCTAGGACCACCGGAGTTTTTGGGAAAGCCAGAACCACTTAAGGCGGAGACGTGGTTAAAGCAGATCACCAAGATATTTGATGTCTTGGGATGCTCCGAGGAGCAAAAGGTTCCCTTTGCCACTTTTATGTTGCGTGAAGAGGCAGATTACTGGTGGGAATCTGTAAAACGTACCCAGCCTGACGCACTTAAGATGTCTTGGGAGAAGTTCCAAGAACTGTTCAATGACAAGTACTTTCCCGAAAGTATTCGTCACATGAAGGAGGTGAAATTTATCAAGTTGGAGCAAAACAACATGACCGTGTCGCAGTACGAAGCCAAGTTTGTCGAGTTGTCCCGATTTGCATCCCACTTGGTGGATAATGAAGAGAGAATGACGCGGATATTTTTAAGAGGTTTGAAACCGGAGATACGTCAATATCTTATTTCTCATAAACTGTGTTTGTATTCAGATGTTGTGAATAGGGCTCAGTTAGTGGAGCGCGATAACGAGTCAACGCAACCAAAAGAGAGCAGCCAGAAAAATGATAATACTGGTGATAACAGTCATCAAAGCGGTGACAATAAGCATGGAGGGAATCAACATGCCAGAAATGGTAACCACTTCAATGGTAATCATGGTCAAAATAATAAGAATGGACATTTCAAGAAGAGGAAATTTAACAATGATGGAAAGACGTCAGCACCAGCACCCGTTGTTAAGGAAGGAGAACGACCACCTATCATATGTTTCAAATGCGGAGGGGAGGGGCACATCAGTCCAAACTGCGCGATGTCATCCAAAGCATGCTGTAATTGTGGAAGAGAAGGTCACTTAGCCCGATTTTGTCGTTCACCAAAGACAAGTTCAGATAGGATGGAGGCACCAAAGACCGTCCCAAAAAAAAAGCCAAAGCCAGTAGTTTAAGAGAGAGTATTTTTTTTTAGTAACGAGGAACCTGAATAAAATTATCACGGGTATGTTAGTCATAAACTCTTGCGAAGTCTATACCGTGTTAGATACCGGTTCTACTCACTCTTTTATTTCACCTAGTTGTGTTCAATATTTGAACTTAACTCTGGAGAAATTAGACTTTGATTTCTCTGTTGAAATTCCGTTGGGAGAAATCTTTGTTACCTCCACTATTTATAAATCTTGTTCAAATCAACACTTTCACGTTACCTGTTGATCTTATCTCTTTGAAAATACTTGCATTGATGTGATTTTTGGAAACGATTGGTTAACTGCTCATCATGCTTTTCGTAAAGTTGTTAGCTTTCATATTCCTAACCAATCTGTTATGCAAATTCAAAGTAACCAAACCACTAAAGTCAATCATTGTCATATCAAGCCATAAGTAAAAATTCCCGTTCCTTTCGCTGTTGACTTCCTGGTGTGGAATGCACCGAAGCTAGACTTTCCGTAGGAGACGTTGTAAATGACGATGTCAAGTTGATAGGTATCAATGTGACGTGTTATCCAAGTCTTGGATGAGGGTCACAGTTTTGAACGATATTTCTATTGTTAATAAATTTCTTGACGTATTCTTGAAGACTTCTTAGCCTACCCCAGAGCGTAAAATTGAATTTTGTATTGACCCTAGTACAAAACCTATTTCTTAAACCCTCAAATATTTTTTCAACTAAAACGAACGTATTATGCGCCAAAGACGTTGGCTCGAGCTGTTGAAGATTACGATCGTACCATTCAATAACATCGTGAAAAAGTGAACGTGGTAGCTGACGCGTTGTGTAGAAGATCGTATACGATTACAAGTGCGAATATTCGAACCCACGTGAAGATAACGAGTATACGATTAAAATCGACTTTAATCGATAAAGTTAAAGCCGCTCAAGCTACATACTAAGAACTGATAAATGTGAAGAAGAAGGTTCAAGAGGGCGTTATTCTAGAAGCAAGAATAGACGAAGAGAGGAAATCTCAACTCTCGATTTAATTGGCCCATTTGAAATCCTCGATGAAGTAGGAACTGTGGCCTATAGACTCGTTTTACCGCCAAGTATGTTGCGTGTTCAGAACATTTTTTTTTTCGTATCGATGTTACGTAAATATGTGGACGACCCGAACCGCATTATTAATTTAGAACCGGACGAGATAGCGAAAGATTTAACGTATGAGGAGATACGTGTTAACATCTTGGATAAGAAGGATCATATTCGATGCTTAAAGGTTATACCTCAAGAGTTAGAATTTGAAGTGAACTCAAGGTATCCTCACATGTTCGGCATACCAAGTACGTACGTAAATTTCTATGTTCGGCATACCAAGTACGTACGTAAATTTCGAGGGCGAAATTCCATAAGGAAGGGAGATTGTGAAACCCCAGTTTTTATGAATAAATATTTAATTTTTCTCGAAATAATTTTTTTTATTGTGTGGATTTGATATAATAGTTATGGGTAGTATTTATAAATTTTGCAAAGTATGCAAGTTGTCATATTATATTCGATTGGTCGGAGAATATTCTTTTTGTCGGGGAATATCCGTACGACGGTACAATTATTGGTGGACCCCACAATAGAATTATTGTCGGATTGAGAAAACGACAAAAATACTTTATGAAAATAACGGCGGAAGTTTTACCGTTGATACTGTTGAACTACTCGGTAGTAAAAGTACAGTAATACGTGTGGTTGCATAGTAGCACACGGTATTAATTATTAATGCTTATGTGAGAAGTCACTCAGTTTGATTCCATTGTTGTCAGTTAATAATATGAATTATTTAGCGATAATGACGTTTTGTTTTATTCGTATTATTAACGTAATAAAACAGAAACATCTTTTTATATAAAACAGAATACTTTATTAAAGTTATTCTATAAATAGAATATATTATATTTTATTTAAAAGATTTTTCTTTAAATATGGACCGTCAGATTAAAGTAATCAATCTGGACCGTTCATGGATTAGTTACTATGCATTCTATTTTCCTATAAATAGAAGCTCATTCCTTCATTATTTTCTTACGAATTCACTGAACTCTAGAGAGAGAAGCTATAAAGAGAGACTATATACAGATACAAGAAAAGTTTTCTGCTACTTCACTACTCTTATATCCAGTTCTTTTACGGTAAGGGTGTTATTCTTTCTTATTCATGAAGAGAACTGTTGTTATTCCATTTCTTATTATTCTGTTGGAATAACCTGTATACGCGGTTTACCCTATACTTGGTGACATTCTTCTATTATTCTGTTGGAATATCCTGTCTGTGTGTTTTACACCGGACCTGGCTCCATTATTTATTATTCTGTCGGAATATCCTGTCTGTGTGTTTTACACCGGACCCGGTTCCATTATTTATTATTCTGTTGGAATATCCTGTCTGTGTGTTTTACACCGGACCTGGTTCCATTATTTATTATTATGTCGGAATATCCTGTCTGTGCGTTTACGCCGGACCTGGTTCTATTATTTATTATTCTGTTGGAAAACCTGTCTGTGCGGTCTATCGCATGCATGGTGATTTCTTTTGTTATTCCATTCTTTGTTGTACTCAGTTGGTTAAGTTTTGACTTCTATACTCCATGAAATTTGTGGAATATCCTTGATAATTGTGGTTCATCCAGTATCTTTTCATGAAAATATTCTTCTAAGTATTCTTAAATTTTACTCCACAATGCAGTGTCATGTTGACAATTTGGACGTTGTTAATTCTTGGATAAATTAATTCTTGAACTTGTTTTATTGAATTCTTATATCATTGTCATCATCCTCATGTTTATAAAATGTTGAAAGTCATCTGTGGCCTGTAGTGCATAGATGGACTTGGTATGATTATGACCAGGGATTATTCGGTATAATCATGACCGTAATGTTACAAATGATGTGGTAAAAGTCCTCATTGGCCCGTAGTGCATTGATGGACAGTTGTTGGCATGATCATGACCATTGATGAATACACAAATATCCTTGGCCCGTAGTGCATGGAATTCGTGGTCGTGACCCTAACGAATATCCTTGGCCGTAGTGCAGGGATGATGTGAATTATTTATTAAGCTGAGTCTCAGCGATAAAAGTGTTGAAAAACTTTTTAAATCATAAAAGATAGTAGAGTTTATTTTCTACTTGACTCTTTTAATGGATTGCTTGTTCCGCTGCAGTTAAACTTGATGTCTATTATATTTTATCAGTTTAACATTGTTGAAGACTAATGATAATTTATTCTGTATTATCTTAGTCATAATATTTCTTACTGGGCTAGTTGAGCTCACCCTTTCTTTCACTGTTCTCTTCAGGAAATGAGAACGTAGCTGGGACAAGTCGGGGAACGGAGTGATGGTCCGAATGATAGTATTAGTTAGTGGTCCTCACTATTCTATGTAATAGTGTGTTAATAAATATAATGAGGACTCCTTTTGAGTATGAATACTCTCTAGATAATAATATTTGTATTCAAACTCACAGTTTATGTTTTGTCGTATTGTACACGACAGTTGTTTTAGTAAGTTTTATTTGTATTCTGTACTATGTATCTGACGACCCAAGATGGGTGATGTATACCTAATTTTGGGGGCGTCACATATTCTTGAAGACTTCTTAGCCTACCCCAGAGCGTAAAATTGAATTTTGTATTGACCCCAGTACAAAACTCATTTCTTAAACCCTCAAATATTTCTTCAACTAAAACGAACGTAACATGCGCCAAAGACGTTGGCTCGAGCTGTTGAAGATTACGACCGTACCATTCAATATCATTGTGGAAGAACGAACGTGGTAACTGACGTGTTGAGTAGAAGATCGTATGTGTTTACGAGTGCGATGTTGTTAAAACAAAGACTCATTTCGTATAACTTACAAATGACGAAGATAGAGTTAAAGACTCGAGGGACCCATATGAAGATAACGAATATACGAGTAAAATCGACTTTAATCGATAACGTTAAAGCCGTTCAAGCTACACACCCGGAGCTGATGAATGTGAAGAAGAAGGTTCAAGAGGGCGTTATTCTAGAAGCACGAATTGACAAAGGGAGAAAATCTCAACTCTCAATTTAATTGGCCCATTTGAAATCCTCGATGAAGTAGGAACTGTGGCCTATAGACTCGTTTTACCGCCAAGTATGTTGCGTGTTCAGAACATTTTTTTTTCGTATCGATGTTACATAAATATGTGGACGACCCGAACCACATTATTAATTTAGAACCAGACGAGATAGCGAAAGATTTAACGTATGAGGAGATACGTGTTAACATCTTGGATAAGAAGGATCATATTCGATGCTCAAAGGTTATACCTCAAGAGTTAGAATTTGAAGTGAAGTCAAGGTATCCTCACATGTTCGGCATAACAAGTACGTACGTAAATTTCGAGGGCGAAATTCTATAAGGAGGGGAGATTGTGAAACCCCAGATTTTATGAATAAATATTTAATTTTTTTCTCGAAATAATTTTTTTATATTATGGTGTGGATTTGATATAATAGTTATGGGTAGTATTTATAAATTTTGTAAAGTATCCAAGTTGTTATATAATATTCGATTGGTCGGGGAATATTCGTTTTAACAGGAAATATTCGTACAACGACACAATCATTGGTGGACCCCACAACGGAATTATTGTCGGATTGAGAAAACGACAAAAATATTTTATTAAAAATAGCGGCAGAAGTTTTACCATTGTTACTGTTGAACTACTCGGTAGTAAAAGTACAGTAATACGTGTGGTTGCATAGTAGCACACGGTATTGATTATTAATGCTTATGTGAGAAGTCACTCAGTTTGATTCCATTATTGTCAGTTAATAATATGAATTATTTAGCGATAATGACGTTTTGTTTTATTCGTATTATTAACGTAATAAAACAGAAACATCTTTTTATAAATAATAAAATACTTTATTAAAGTTATTCTATAAATAGAATATATTATATTTTATTTAAAAGATTTTTCTTTAAATATGGACCGTCAAATTAAAGTAATCAATCTGGACCGGTCATGGATTAGTTACTATGCATTCTATTTTTCTATAAATAGCAGCTCATTCATTCATTATTTCTTACGAATTCACTGAACTCTAGAGAGAGAAACTATAGGGAGAAACTATAGAGAGAGAGAAGAAGAGTATTCTGCTACTTAACTACTTCCTTATTTCAGCTCTTCTTTAAAACGGTAAGGGGTGTTATTCTTTCTTATTCATGAAGAGAACTGTTGTTATTCCATTTATTATTATTATGTTGGAACATCCTGTCTGTGTGTTTTACACCGGACCTGGTTCCGTTTTTATTATTATTCTGTTGGAACATCATGTCTGTGTGTTTTACACCGGACCTGGTTCCGTTTTTATTATTATTCTGTTGGAACATCCTGTCTGTGTGTTTTACACCGGACCTGGTTCCGTTTTTATTATTATTCTGTTGGAACATCCTGTCTGTGTGTTTTACACCGGACCTGGTTCCGTTTTTATTATTATTCTGTCAGAATATCCTGTCTGTGCGTTTACGCCGGACCTGGTTCCATTATTTATTATTCTGTCGGAATATCCTGTCTGTGCGTTTACGCCGGACCTGGTTCCATTATTTATTATTCTGTCGGAATATCCTGTCTGTGCGTTTACGCCGGACCTAGTTCCATTATTTATTATTCTGTTAGAATAACCTGTCTGTGCGGTCTATCGCATGCATGGTGATTTCTTTTGTTATTCCATTCTTTATTATACTCAGTTGGTTAAGTTTTGACTTCTATACTCCATGAAATTTGTGGAATATCCTTGATAATTGTGGTTCATCCAGTATCTTTTCATGAAAATATTCTTCTAAGTATTCTTAAATTTTACTCCACAATGCAGTGTCATGTTGACAATTTGGACGTTGTTAATTCTTGGATAAATTAATTCTTGAACTTGTTTTATTGAATTCTTATATCATTGTCATCATCCTCATGTTTATAAAATGTTGAAAGTCATCTGTGGCCTGTAGTGCATAGATGGACTTGGTATGATTATGACCAGGGATTATTCGGTGTAATCATGATCGTAATGTTACAAATAATGTAGTAAAAGTCCTCATTGGCCCGTAGTGCATTGATGGACAGTTGTTGGCATGATCATGACCATTAATGAATATACGAATATCCTTGGCCGTAGTGCAGGGGTGATTCGATGATGTGGATTATTTTATTAAGCTGAGTCCCAGCGATCACAGTGTTGAAAAACCTTTTAAATCATAAAAGATAGTAGAGTTTATTTTCTACTTGACTCTTTTAATGGATTGCTTGTTCTGCTGCAGTTAAACTTGATGTCTATTATGTTTTATCAGTTTAACATTGTTGAAGGCTAATGATAATTTATTCTGTATTATCTTAGTCATAATATTTCTTACTGGGCTAGTTGAGCTCACCCTTTCTTTCACTGTTCTCTTCAGGAAATGAGAACGTAGCTGGTGTAAGACCTCGAATTTTATGAAATAAAAGTATTCAATTTTTCTTATAATTACAATTCAGTAAATGGTTAAATTGATAAAAAGTTAAAGTTATGGGTGAGATGTGAATTTTTTTTCAAAATAAACAAGTGGTTATAAAATAATCATTGTTGTCGGGGAATATTCGTTGGTCGTGGAATATTCTTTCTGTCGGAGAATATTCGTACGACGGCGCAGCTATTTGTGGACCCCATAACGGAAAATAGTTGGATGAAGATAACGACAAAAATTGAGTTTTTATAATTAACGGCGTAGTTGTTACCGTTAACACTGTTGGAATACCCGGTGGTTAAAATACAATAATACGCGTTATTGCACAGTAGCACACGGTATTGCATAGTATTTTTGAAATTATTGATTCTTACGTAAGAAGGCACTACTCAATAATTGTTACAGTAATTACTGTTCAATATTTTATTTTATTGATTCAATAATTGTTGCGTTGATATTTTATATTATTGTTGTTTCAATAATTGTTGCTGCACAGTATTTTCCTTTATCAGATCAATAATTCATATTATTTGAATAATATTATTAGATAACATTATTGTCAATGTCTAGAAAGTTCTGTCTAAGGAGAGGTTTGGTCATCTAATTGCGCGCCAGTAAGGAGAAATTCTTATTGGAAAGCCCCCTCTTTCCTGGGAACGGTCTGGTTGTCGTAAATGTGATTCTGTAATATTATTTGTGAATAATTAATTATTGATTCATATGATAATGAAATATTTATTTTATGTGGATATAAATGAGGGATATATTTTTGTGGTTAAAAATGAAGGAGTTAATGTTGAGGAGTTTTATCTGTATTTTTGTCGGAACGGATGTATTGAAAATTAAATTAATTTTGAGATATTTTGCGGGGGTTATAATTTTTAATCCGACCGTTGGATCGTGGTAATTTTTGGATATGTTATACATATATAAGTTGAGTATATGCCCACAAATTTTGAACCGTTAAAAATGAACGTATGATTTATTATGAATTTTACAAGATGACTGGTTCAGAAATTGTGGAATTTTCGGAGTTAATCATTTTGGTTGAAAATTCTAGAATTGGTGGGCTCCACTTGTGGTTGGTGAAAAAATGTGCTGAATTTTATTTCAAATGTGGTGGGTGGGAATAGTAGCAGGTAAAGCCATCAGGTTGCAGGTCAAGTTTACTAAAATATTCCTATAAATAGAGGACTAAGTTAGAATTGAAAATCACACCAGAAACATAAGCTTTCTATCTTTCTCTCTCTATATTATGAAGCATATTTTGTGAGTATTTAGATACTTTGAGAGTTGCTATTCAGTGCAAGTTTCCTTCGGCTTTGCATACCGATCAGAAGTACTGCTCTTTTGAGGTAAGGGATAGTAAGAGATAGTAATGGATTTTAAGGGTTGTTATGATTTTCAGTTTTGTAATTTTTCTTATCTTCAAAAATTCTGGAAAAATTTAAAATGATATTTTGATGAGTTTTCTTGATTGTGTCCAAAAATGGTGATTTTTGGATGTATAGATTGAGAGTTATGAATTTTATGAGAAAAGACTATTTTAGAAGTAACAGCTTATAATTCCTTGTGGTTAACTCCAAAATTGATGAAATTTTTATTGGGAGTACATGTGTATGATAGAAGTATACTCTGTAAATTTCAGAATTTTTGGACAAAAGTATAATTTTTGATAAATGTCTAAATATTCGGTGGTTTTGGCCATATGAAAAATAGTAAATGAGTTTTAAAAATTCTGAGAAAAATATATGTTCACTATGGGACTATATTATGCTAAATTCCATAAAAGAAATATTTCTGGAACTGATTTGGTATTTTTCATAAAAATGGTCTAGTTATGAGTAAATGAATTAAATATATTTTGTGAAGAAAGAAAATTGGAAAATAGGATTTTATGGCTTGAGAATCCTATATGAGTTATATGCAGATTTTTGATGAGGATTTTGGTTATTGGTGATGACATCTTAAGAGTTAGCATTTTATGATGATTAAATGCATTAATTAGTAAAGTGTAAATAATTTAAATAAATTGTTTATAAGCTTAAGAAATATTATTCTTTCAATATCATTATACCAAAATATTGGTATGGATTTTATTGTGAAATTTCTACCTTTTTCATGTCGGAGTTACTATTCATGAGTTACTATTCACGAATTACTATTTACGATAAAATTGGTTTCTTTTTCTAACCAAATTATAGTTGATTTAGGAATATTGCTCTTGAAATTAAATTCATGTTTTGATCATATTGTTTTTATTATCATATATAACATTTTTATAACCTTGATGTTGAAATTCTCTTTGACTTGAGTGTAAAGATGGGTAAATTTCTGGTATGATCATGACTATGGGTTCTCTTTGGCCAGTAGTGCAAAGCTGAATTGTTGACTGGTATGATCATGACCATTGAATTTATAAGTGAATATCTTTAGCTTAAAGTGCAAAGGTGAATTGATCAACATGGTTATAATTATTGTTTATATAAATTCTGAAATGATTATATATTTCTTTGAGATATTAATATCTTTGGCCTGTAGTGCAAAGATGAACTGTTGTTGAATATCTTTGGCCTGTAGTGCAAAGATGGTCTGTTGATGAATATCTTTGGCCTGTAATGCAAAGATGAATTGTAGATAAATATCTTTGGCCCGTAGTGCAAAGATGACATGTTGTTGAATATCTTTGGCCAGTAGTGCAAAGATGAATAGATGTTGAGATAAACATGACCAACTGGTGATACAAATGAATATCTTTGGACGTAGTGTAAAGATGAAGTTATTAGTATGATTATGAACAGGAAATGTGATTTGGTGTAACCATGATCTTTGATGTTTCAGGTAAAGATAGGTGATGAAAATATTCTTTGTCCTGGGTGCGAAGAAAAATTTATAGTCACAATTATGATTATGAGTTATTCATATGATTGTGGAAAGGAACTGTTGAGTGATGTTACATGGATAAAATATTGTTGGTGGATTTTTAACATGGAGAAGATAATAGACTTTATAGTCTATTTGACTCTTCTAATGGATTGCTCGTTCCGCTGCAACTATGGTTGAAATTTTTATCATTTACCATATGTTCTAAATCTCTGATTTATTGTTGATGAAGGCTATTGATAATTGAATTATCTTTAGTCATGATATTCTTTACTGAGCTAGTTGTGCTCACCCTTTTGCTTCACAATTCCTTTCAGGTAATAAGAGTGTAGCTGGGTCGAGCGGGGGTAACAAGGGAATAGAACGGTGGTCATCATTTAGTAGTTATATTTGGTGAAGAAAATAGGGTGAGGCGAACCCAACGTTGGAAGGGTGTTTTGTCACTATCATACAAGATGTCTAATGACATACAACCTCGTGTCATCATAAGACAGGGTTGTGCTCATCCACTTGCTGAGTATATCTATGGGCACTACCTATATAATCTTGGTGTTTGTTTGAAGTACAATTCTCAATTAGAGACAGTGGAGATAATGATAAGTCAAGAGAAGACTCACCATTGGGAAGAATATGATAGTAATCTTCTCGTTTTTCTTTGGGGTCTATTGGGTCAACCAAGGATAATTCTGTGGCCATATGATATCTATCATAACCTAGATGCGTGGCCTCCCATGTACGAAGGTTTCCTTGAGCACTTTCCAAATATTCTAATTTCTAAAACAGTTTTTGACTATACCTTTATGTAAGGTGTTATTGTGAGGTGATGTCCACGGTTGGAACATGAGTCACATTTGGTATATATTTGTATCCAAACTCACAACATATGTGTTGTTGTATTTTGCACGACAATTGTTGTAATAAAGTTGTAGTTATTTTCTGTACCATATATTTGACGACTCAGAATGGGTTGGGTGGAATAGACCTATTTTGGGGTTGTCACAGCTGGGGCAAGTCGGGGAACGGAGTGATTGTCCGAATGATAGTATTAGTTAGTAGTCCTCACTATTCTATGTAATAGTGTGTTAACAAATGTAATGAGGACTCCTTTTGAGTATGAATACTCTCTAGAAGATAATATTTGTATTCAAACTCACAGTTTATGTTTTGTCGTATTGTACACGACAGTTGTATTAGTAAGTTGTATTTGTATTTTGTACTATATATCTGACGACCCAAGATGGGTGATGTATACCTAATTTTGGGGGCGTCACATAACTAATCCATGAACGGTCCAGATTGATTACTTTAATCTGACGGTCCATATTTAAAGAAAAATCTTTTAAATAAAATATAATATATTCTATTTATAGAATAACTTTAATAAAATATTCTGTTTTCTATAAAAATATGTTTCTGTTTTATTACGTTAATAATACGAATAAAACAAAACGTCATTATCGCTAAATAATTCATATTATTAACTGATAATAATTGAATCTGGACTTAATAAGCTGGGGTCTTACATTATGTTTATTTTAAACTACTTTTTTGTATTATTTTTAGACTAATATTTTTTTGACTAATATTAGAGTCAAAAAAATATGTTTATAAAAATATTCGTATTCTATTTTTTTTAAAAAAAATACATACTAATTTTTATTTTATTAGTAAAAAACATGTTTGTATTTGCAAAAAATAAAAAAAAACATATTAACAACGTTTATTTTTTCTTGTAAAAATAAAATATGAATATTAGTATTCATATGATTAATTTTTACTAAAATACGTACTATAAATATTAATGTTTAGAAAAATTTTGTAAAAAATATTATATAATGTATTAATGTTTTTTGTAATTTTTTTAAATATTGGTATTTAATTTTTACTAAATACGTACTAAACTATTAACGTTTTTTTAGATATTTACAAAAATATACATATTGTAAAAAAAATTACAAAAAAATAATATGGACATTAACAAATTTAAAAAATAGAATATAAATATTAACTTTTTTTGTAATTTTTGTAATATATATATATATATTGTATTTAGTAAAAATTAATGTTTTTGTAAATTATCGTATGTATTTTTTCTTATAAAAATAGAATATGAATATTAGTATTCGTATAATTAATTTTTACTACATACATACTATTTAATTTTTAAAAAATACATATTGTAAAAAATATGTTTAGTTAATGTTTATATTTTTATTTTTGTAAATACATACTGTAAAAAAAATTAACTTTTTTTCGTAAATACATAATTGTAAATATTCATATTAACGTTTTTTTGTAGATTATCGTTTAATTAACTCCTTAGAGCATTAATAACAGTTTTTCTAATCAACTATTTATCTCCAATTTTGAAGAATACATTAACAAATCATTATCCATCAGTTTTCTTATCTTTATTTGACTCTCTATTTTAATCTATATATATAATTTTACTCTCCAATGTGAGGGAATCAAAAGATCGTTCTCTATATATACAAAATGATATTTTACACCTTTATTTACTGGATAACTTATCAATCATATACATCTTGACATTTTTTTACTACTTTATTTTCAAATTATAAACTTAATATTGACTTTAAAAAAAATTAAAATTCAAACGTATTCAAATTTAAAATTGATATAAATTTATTTAATTTATGACAATATAATTATAAATATTATAAACGTACTATTAATTATAAAATTTATTATTTTCAAATTTTAAATGAATCATATTAAATTTAAATTTAAAAGTATCACATATTAACTTTTTAAAAGTTAATATTGATCTTATGTACATTTACAACTACAATCCATTCAATAATCACTTCATAAATTACTTAAAATTTAAAATAAAATAAAATTATTTTACAGTGGAATATAATTGATAAATTATACTCTCTCTTTTATAAATTATAAGATTATTATTAATTTGATGTTTTAATTGATGGAACTTTTAAATTTTAAATTTCATTATTTAAGGAATAATATAAGGAACATGTTGGGTACATAGTGGAACAATTGAATTTCTATTTTGCAGAATGATGCAGAGTAAAAATAAAGATAAAAAAATTATTATGAATGCTCTTATGACAAAAATAATATTTACCTCATTAAATAATGAGTTGGTCCACTTTGTGCAAGAAACCACGAACTAAAAAGAACTTGTAATGAACTAACTAAACTAACTGAAATATTAGAATTGCACCATTCCTTTAAAAAAAATTAATTGACGTTAAAATTTTCTTACGTGAGAGTACAAAGAAATAAAAAGCATCAAAAGCTATATGACAATTATAATAATAATAAATATATATATAAAATAATATTATAAATAAATATGAAAAATGATATATGATGCAATAAAATATTATGATTTATATTTTCACTGATTGTTTATATATATTTATACTTATTTACATAATACTCTCTCCGTTTTTAAAAAAATAAAAAAATGAATAAAGTGTAATTTTCACACAAATTAAAAAAATAAATGTAAAAAAAAGTAGAATAAAAGAATTTTAAATTTATACTTAATGACCTCGCAAGATTATTTTTCATTCATTTTATAAGTTTGTAGTATATAAAAAACGAAAAAAAAATCATTTCACATTTTATTCATAATGTAATTCATATAAACTAAATACCTAAAGTAGAATAATAATTTTATTCCTGAAAGAATGAACGGACAAACCAAACATAAAAACGAGATTGACCATTGTGACGCCCCCAAAATTAGGTATACATCACCCATCTTGGGTCGTCAGATACATAGTACAGAATACAAATACAACTGATTAATACATCTGTCGTATACAATACGACAAAACATAAACTGTGAGTTTGAATACAAATATTATCTTCTAGAGAGTATTCATACTCAAAAGGAGTCCTCATTACATTTATTAACACACCATTACATAGAATAGTGAGGACTACTAACTAATACTATCATTCGGACCATCACTCCGTACCCCGACTTGTCCCAGCTACGTTCTCATTTCCTGAAGAGAACAGTGAAAGAAAGGGTGAGCTCAACTAGCCCAGTAAGAAATATTATGACTAAGATAATGCAGAATAAATTATCATTAGCCTTCAACAATGTTAAACTGATAAAATATAATAGACATCAAGTTTAACTGCAGCGGAACAAGCAATCCATTAAAAGAGTCAAGTAGAAAATAAACTCTACTATCTTTTATGATTTAAAAGGTTTTTCAACACTGTGATCGCTGAGACTCAGCTTAATAAAATAATCCACATCATCGAATCACCCCTGCACTACGGCCAAGGATATTCGTGTATTCATTAATGGTCATGATCATGCCAACAACTGTCCATCAATGCACTACGGGCCAATGAGGACTTTTACCACATCATTTGTAACATTACGGTCATGATTATACCGAATAATCCCTGGTCATAATCATACCAAGTCCATCTATGCACTACAGGCCACAGATGACTTTCAACATTTTATAAACATGAGGATGATGACAATGATATAAGAATTCAATAAAACAAGTTCAAGAATTAATTTATCCAGGAATTAACAACGTCCAAATTGTCAACATGATACTGCATTGTGGAGTAAAATTCAAGAATGCTTAGAAGAATATTTTCTTGAAAAGATACTGGATGAAACGCAACTATCAAGGATATTCCACAAATTTCATGGAGTATAGAAGTCAAAACTTAACCAACTGAGTACAATAAAGAATGGAATAACAAAAGAAATCACCATGCATGCGATAGACCGCACAGACAGGTTATTCCAACAGAATAATAAATAATGGAACCAGGTCCGGCGTAAACGCACAGACAGGATATTCCGACAGAATAATAAATAATGGAACCAGGTCCGGTGTAAAACACACAGACAGGATATTCCAACAGAATAATAATAAAACGGAACCAGGTCCGGTGTAAAACACACAGACAGGATGTTCCAACAGAATAATAAACGGAACCAGGTCCGGTGTAAAACACACAGACAGGATGTTCCAACAGAATAATAGAAGAATGTCACCAAGTATAGGGTAGACCGCGTATACAGGTTATTCCAACAGAATAATAAGAATGGAATAACAGAAGTTCTCTTCATGAATATAAAAGAAATAATATTCCCTACCGTTTTAAAGAAGAGCTGAAATAAGGAAGTAGTTAAGTAGCAGAATACTCTTCTTCTCTCTCTCTATAGTTTCTCTCTATAGTTTCTCTCTCTAGAGTTCAGTGAATTCGTAAGAAATAATGAAGGAATGAGCTGCTATTTATAGAAAAATAGAATGCATAGTAACTAATCCATGAACGGTCCAGATTGATTACTTTAATCTGACGGTCCATATTTAAAGAAAAATCTTTTAAATAAAATAAAATATATTCTATTTATAGAATAACTTTAATAAAGTATTTTGTTTTATATAAAAA
The DNA here is from genome assembly GCA_016801055.1 of Panax notoginseng. Lineage (NCBI taxonomy): Eukaryota > Viridiplantae > Streptophyta > Magnoliopsida > Apiales > Araliaceae > Panax > Panax notoginseng. The sequence goes on from CM029018.1 coordinate 19,353,115, forward strand.
GATGTTTCTGTTTTATTACGTTAATAATACGAATAAAACAAAACGTCATTATCGCTAAATAATTCATATTATTAACTGACAATAATTGAATCAAACTGAGTGACTTCTCACATAAGCATTAATAATCAATACCGTGTGCTACTATGCAACCACACGTATTACTGTACTTTTACTACCGAGTAGTTCAACAGTAACAATGGTAAAATTTCCGCCGTTATTTTTAATAAAATATTTTTGTCGTTTTCTCAATCCGACAATAATTCCGTTGTGGGGTCCACCAATGATTGTGTCGTTGTACGAATATTCCCTGTTAAAACGAATATTCCCCGACCAATCGAATATTATATAACAACTTGCGTACTTTGCAAAATTTATAAATATTACCCACAACTATAACATTATATCAAATTAACTCCATAATATTCAAAAATGATATTTATAGAAAATTCATCTTTATTTATAAAAGTTGGGGTCTTACAACCTCCCCTTCTTATGAAATTTCGCCCTCGAAATTAGGGTACGTACCTGGTATGTCGAAGAGGTAAGGATACCTTGATTTCATTTCTGATTCTAACTCCCAAGTCATTTCCTCAACATCGTGGTTTCTCCACAAAACTTTGACTTGAGGTATAACCTTGGAGCGTAGAATATGTTCCTTCTTATCCAAGATTTGAACAGGAACTTCTTCATACGTCAAATCCTCCGCTATTTCGTCCGGTTCTAACTCAATAATGTGGTTCGGGTCTTCCACATATTTGCGTAACATGGATATGTGGAAAACGTTATGAACACGAGACATACTTGGCGGTAAAGCGAGTCTATAAGCCACAGTTCCTACTCGATCGAGGATTAAAAATGGACCGATGAATCGAGGATTTAGCTTTCCTCTCTTTCCAAATCTCGTAACTCCTTTCCATGGAGCAACACGTAAGAACACATGATCTCCTACATCAAATTCCACGTCCTTTCGATGAAGATCAGCATAACTCTTTTGTCGATCTTGTGAGGTTTTTATACGTTGTCGGATCGTTTGAATCTTTTCTGTAGTCATACGTACCAACTCCGGTCCCAACAACGTTGCTTCGCCCACCTCATCCCAGCATACTGGAGAACGACATTTTCTTCCATACAATGCTTCGAATGGAGCCATGCCAATACTTGCTTGATAACTGTTGTTGTAGGAAAACTCCACCAATGGTAAGAACTTGTCCCAACTTCCCTTGAAGTCAAAGACACAGAGTCTTAATAGATCTTCAAGAGTTTGAATAGTCCTCTCTGATTGTCCGTCCGTCTGAGGATGATATGCTGAACTAAATCGTAACTCCGTGCCCATAGCTTTTTGTAAACTAACCCAAAATCGTGAAGTGAATCTTGGGTCTCGATCAGAAACTATGGATACTGGCATACCATGCAGTCTTACAATCTCGTTTATGTACATACGAGCAAGACGTTCAAGTGTATAAGTTTCTCGTATCGGTAAGAAATGAGCAGACTTGGTCAATCTATCAACAATGACCCAAATCGCATCAATACCTTGAGAAACCCTAGGAAGACCGGTAACGAAATCCATGGTAATGTGCTCCCACTTCCATTCTGGAATTTCAAGTGGTTGCAATGGACCTTTTGGTACTTGATGCTCCGCTTTGACTCGTTGACAAGTTAGACACCTTGAGATAAACAACGCTATCTCTCTCTTCATATTGCTCCACCAAAATGTATGACGAAGATCATGATACATTTTGGTACTTCCAGGATGGATTGCAAACGGTGTGTTGTGCGCCTCCATCATGATTTCATACTTTAAATCAGGGTTGTTAGGAACACAAAGTCTGGAGTTGACTCGAAGTATTCCTTCTTCATCGATTCTTGCTTCCGGCATAGCACCTTCTTGCACTTTCTTCCTCATACGCATCAGCTCCAGGTCTGTAGCTTGAGCAGCTTTAACTTTATCGATTAAAGTCGGTTCTACTCGTATATTCGCCATCATCACATGGGTCCCTGGAGTCTTTAACTCTATCTCCATCCTTTGCAAGTCACACAAAATGGGCCTTTGCGTTGTTAATATTGCACTTGTACTTGCATATGATCTTCTACTCAATGCGTCAGCTACCACGTTCGCTTTTCCAGGATGGTATTGAATGGTATGATCATAATCTTTCAACAGTTCAAGCCAACGTCGTTGTCGCATGTTGAGTTCCTTTTGAGTGAAGAAATATTTGAGGCTTTTATGATCCGTAAAGATCTCCACTTTCTCCCCATACAAGTAATGCCTCCAAATTTTAAGTGCAAAGACAACAGCTGCCAACTCTAGATCATGAGTAGGATAATTCCTCTCATATTCCTTGAGTTGTCTTGATGCATAGGCTATGACTTTTCCATGTTGCATGAGAACGCATCCCAACCCTTTGCTCGAAGCATCACTGTAGATGACAAATCCCTCCGAGCCAGATGGTATTGTTAGAACAGGTGCTGAAATGAGTCTCCTCTTGAGTTCTTGAAAACTCTGCTCACATTCTTCGCTCCAACCAAACTTTGTATCTTTCCGAGTCAGCTGAGTTAATGGAGTAGCGATTCGAGAAAATCCTTCCACGAATCTCCGATAATAACCAGCTAAACCAAGAAAGCTACGTACCTCGGTCACTGATTTAGGTTGCTCCCAGCTTTGAATAGCTTCAATCTTTGCCGGGTCAACAGATATTCCACGACTTGATACTACGTGCCCAAGGAATGCTACCTCTTCCAGCCAGAACTCGCATTTCTTCAACTTGGCATAAAGTTTGTATTCACGAAGCTTTTGGAGTACCAGCCTCAAGTGTTGCTCATGATCTTCACGGCTTTTGGAATAAACAAGGATGTCATCGATAAAGACGACCACAAAGTGATCCAAATATTCCTTGAATACCCTGTTCATCATATCCATGAAGGCAGCAGGAGCATTAGTCAATCCAAAAGACATAACTAAGAATTCATAATGCCCGTACCGAGTTCTAAAAGCCGTCTTTGGAATATCCTCAGTTCTAACCTTCAGCTGATGATATCCAGAACGAAGATCGATCTTTGAAAAGAATTGTGCTCCTTGCAACTGGTCAAACAGGTCATCAATACGTGGCAATGGGTACCTATTTTTGATGGTGACATGATTCAACTCCCGATAATCAATACAAAGTCGCATACTCCCATCTTTCTTCTTCACGAACAGAACAGGAGCACCCCAAGGAGAAGTACTAGGACGAATAAAACCAATGTCTAACAATTCCTGCAGTTGGGTCTTTAACTCCTGAAGTTCAATAGGAGCCATTCGATATGGGGCTTTGGAAATGGGTTTTGTACCGGGTTCAAGGTCGATACAAAATTCAATTTCACGCTCTGGGGGTAGGCCAGGAAGTTCTTCGGGAAATACGTCAGGAAATTTATTAACAACAGAAATATCATTCAAAGCTGACGTATTTTTGTTTAGATCTGTGACATGAGCTAAGAAAGCTTGACATCCGTTTTTCAATAAACGAATAGCTTTATGGCTTGAGATGACAGCGATTGATTTTAATGGTTTGGTTGCTTGAATTCGCATAATAGGTCGATTAGGAATATGAAAGCTAACAACCTTACGAAAACAATCAATTTTTGCATGATGAGTAGTTAACCAATCAATCCCTAGAATCACGTCAAATGCAAGTATTTTTAATGAAATCAGATCGACAGGTAATGTGTGGGTACCAACTTGAACCAAACAAGACTTATAAACCGTGGATGTAATGAAGGTTTCTCCCAATGGAGTTTCAACTGCTAAGTCAAAGTCTAATTTCTCCGGAATCAAATTTAATCGATGAGCGCAAGTAGGAGAAATAAAAGAATGGGTTGAACCGGTATCAAATAAAGTATAGACTTCGTTAGAGTTTATGATAAGCTTACCCGTGATGACCTCATTCGGGTTCCTTGCGTTCTGGGAGGTCACAACAAACGCTCTCCCTTGCACAACCGGTTTTGACTTTTCTGGGACGGCCTTTGGTGCCTCCATCCTAGCTGAATTTGTCTTCGGTAAACGACAAAATCGGGCTAAATGACCTTCTCTTCCACAATTATAACATGCTTTGGACGGCATCGCGCAGTTTGGACTGATGTGCCCCTCCCCTCCGCATTTGAAACATATGATAGGTGGTCGTTCTCCTTCCTTAACGACAGGTGCTGGTGCTGACGTCTTTCCATCATTGTTGAATCTCCTCTTCTTGAAATGTCCATTCTTATTGTTTTGGCCCTGATTACCACCGAAGTGGTTACCATTTCTGGCCTGTTGATTCCCTCCACGCTTGTTGTCACCGCTTCGATGACTGCTCTCACTGGTATTATCATTTTGCCGGCTGCTCTCTTTTGGTTGCGTTGTCTCGTTATCGCGCTCCACCAACTGAGCCCTATTTACAACATCTGAATACAAACACAGTTTATGAGAAACAAGATGTTGACGTATCTCCGGCTTCAAACCTCTTAAAAACATCCGCGTCATTCTTTCTTCATTATCCACCAGGTGGGACGCAAACCGGGATAACTCCGCAAATTTTGCCTCGTACTGCGACACGGTCATATTATTCTGCTCCAATTTGATGAACTCCACCTCCTTCATGTGACGAATACTCTCGGGAAAGTATTTGTCGTTAAACAGCTCTTGGAACTTCTCCCAAGACATCTTCAGTGCGGCAGGTTGAGTACGCTTTATCGATTCCCACCAGTAATCTGCCTCTCCTCGCAACATAAAGGCGGCAAAGGGAACCTTTTGCTCCTCGGAGCAACCCAAGACATCAAATATCTTGGTGATCTGCTTTATCCATGTTTCAGCTACAAGTGGTTTGGGTTCTCCCTTAAACTCCGGTGGTCCCAGCTCCTTAAACTGTTTAGCGGTGACCGCCTGAGAGTTTCCAGTATTTCCACCTACGTTGTGGACAGGAGCCGCTTTCACCTGTTGTTGCATGAATTGCATAAAGCCTCTGAACATTTGATCATTCATCATTTGGTCAGTGTTGTTGTTTGCATGAGGATTGACACCTTCCTGATGCACATTATCCTGATTATTGATATGTGGTGAATCAACAGTCGTCTGTGCTCCATTGCTATTCTCAACATTCTCAGATGCCATTTTCAGATACTGCCACAAAATAAAAATTAATTGATATGTCATATATTATCCTTATATTATGACCGACCAATTAAATACCATGCAAATAAACTTAGGTAGGTCATACTAGCGAAGGAATTCCCCGTCTCTCCCCTCCTAGTTCTATTCTCACATCTTAGCCAGGGATCATATCCCTAAGCTCTGATACCAACTGTGACGCCCCCAAAATTAGGTATACATCACCCATCTTGGGTCGTCAGATACATAGTACAGAATACAAATACAACTTATTAATACAACTGTCGTGTACAATACGACAAAACATAAACTGTGAGTTTGAATACAAATATTATCTTCTAGAGAGTATTCATACTCAAAAGGAGTCCTCATTACATTTATTAACACACCATTACATAGAATAGTGAGGACTACTAACTAATACTATCATTCGGACCATCACTCCGTACCCCGACTTGTCCCAGCTACGTTCTCATTTCCTGAAGAGAACAGTGAAAGAAAGGGTGAGCTCAACTAGCCCAGTAAGAAATATTATGACTAAGATAATGCAGAATAAATTATCATTAGCCTTCAACAATGTTAAACTGATAAAATATAATAGACATCAAGTTTAACTGCAGCGGAACAAGCAATCCATTAAAAGAGTCAAGTAGAAAATAAACTCTACTATCTTTTATGATTTAAAAGGTTTTTCAACACTGTGATCGCTGAGACTCAGCTTAATAAAATAATCCACATCATCGAATCACCCCTGCACTACGGCCAAGGATATTCGTGTATTCATTAATGGTCATGATCATGCCAACAACTGTCCATCAATGCACTACGGGCCAATGAGGACTTTTACCACATCATTTGTAACATTACGGTCATGATTATACCGAATAATCCCTGGTCATAATCATACCAAGTCCATCTATGCACTACATGCCACAGATGACTTTCAACATTTTATAAACATGAGGATGATGACAATGATATAAGAATTCAATAAAACAAGTTCAAGAATTAATTTATCCAGGAATTAACAACGTCCAAATTGTCAACATGATACTGCATTGTGGAGTAAAATTCAAGAATGCTTAGAAGAATATTTTCTTGAAAAGATACTGGATGAAACGCAACTATCAAGGATATTCCACAAATTTCATGGAGTATAGAAGTCAAAACTTAACCAACTGAGTACAATAAAGAATGGAATAACAAAAGAAATCACCATGCATGCGATAGACCGCACAGACAGGTTATTCCAATAGAATAATAAATAATGGAACCAGGTCCGGCGTAAACGCACAGACAGGATATTCCGACAGAATAATAAATAATGGAACCAGGTCCGGTGTAAAACACACAGACAGGATATTCCAACAGAATAATAATAAAACGGAACCAGGTCCGGTGTAAAACACACAGACAGGATGTTCCAACAGAATAATAAACGGAACCAGGTCCGGTGTAAAACACACAGACAGGATGTTCCAACAGAATAATAGAAGAATGTCACCAAGTATAGGGTAGACCGCGTATACTGGTTATTCCAACAGAATAATAATGAATGGAATAACAGAAGTTCTCTTCATGAATATAAAAGAAATAATATTCCCTACCGTTTTAAAGAAGAGCTGAAGTAAGGAAGTAGTTAAGTAGCAGAATACTCTTCTTCTCTCTCTCTATAGTTTCTCTCTATAGTTTCTCTCTCTAGAGTTCAGTGAATTCGTAAGAAATAATGAAGGAATGAGCTGCTATTTATAGAAAAATAGAATGCATAGTAACTAATCCATGAACGGTCCAGATTGATTACTTTAATCTGACGGTTCATATTTAAAGAAAAATCTTTTAAATAAAATAAAATATATTCTATTTATAGAATAACTTTAATAAAGTATTTTGTTTTATATAAAAAGATGTTTCTGTTTTATTACGTTAATAATACGAATAAAACAAAACGTCATTATCGCTAAATAATTCATATTATTAACTGACAATAATAGAATCAAATTGAGTGACTTCTCACATAAGCATTAATAATCAATACCGTGTGCTACTATGCAACCACACGTATTACTGTACTTTTACTACCGAGTAGTTCAACAGCAACAATGGTAAAATTTCCGCCGTTATTTTTAATAAAATATTTTTGTCGTTTTCTCAATCCGACAATAATTCCGTTGTGGGGTCCACCAATGATTGTGTCGTTGTACGAATATTCCCTGTTAAAACGAATATTCCCCGACCAATCGAATATTATATAACAACTTGCGTACTTTGCAAAATTTATAAATATTACCCACAACTATAACATTATATCAAATTAACTCCATAATATTCAAAAATGATATTTATAAAAAAAATTCATCTTTATTTATAAAAGTTGGGGTCTTACAACCATTCCATTCCTATTCTCATTCTCATTCCATTCCTTAAACCATTCTATTTCTTACATGTCAAGGAATGAGAATCAAACAACCATTCTATTTCTTACATGTCAAGGAATGAGAATCAAACATAGTACTCCCTCCGTCCCAAATTAATTACTCAGTTTTGACTTTTTTAAGTCAAATTGACTATTTTTAAAATTAATAAGTAAGCATATATAAATATATTTCTAAAATTATAAAAATTGGGGTTAATAATAAGTTGTATATATATTTTTTTGATTATAATCACTTCACCTATATTTTATCAAAAATAATATGAAGATTAATTTTAAAAATAATCAATTTAATTTTAAAAAATCAAAATTAAATAATTAATTTAAGACGGAGGGAGTATAAGATTTCATGAAATAAGAAGTGTCATCTATTTTCTCCTCGTCTTCATTGTTCTCATTATTCTATTTACTATTTGATCCTTTAGATATTTGCCAAATTTCTATTTGATTTCTTTTTTCTTTTTGAAATGATAAACAGTGTAATATGGGTCGGGTTCAAGGGATGGACAAGGGTCGATTTCATTTTACTCGTCGTTTTACTTAGGTGGTGTTTGATAAAATTAACTATTAAAATCTGAATAGTATAGACATCTGAATAATATAGAGTATTTGTCTAGAATTGTATCTGAATGAAAAAATATTATTTGATAATTAACTTTTTTTAAATGTCTTAATAATAGTATTTTACCATTTTAACCTTCTGAACAGTTTAAGCAAAAACATGTTTGATAATAAAAAAAATGTTCGAATAGTAATTTAAATATATATTTATAATATTTTGACTACAATATGATGAAACAAAATGTATCAAATCCAATTAATATTAATATTAATAATAATTAATATTATAATTTTAATTTTAAAAATGAATTGGGAAAACAGAACAATAGTATTATCTCCTCACCTCCGAATAGATTAAAAGACTTGTATACAAAAATTGTAGAGAGAGAAAGTGAAGAAATTAAGTCAGGTAAATGTTTTTTTGAAATGCTTTTTGGATTTGGGCAAACAAGTAGTCTATTTAAAAACCCAATCGGTTAAAAGAGTTCGGCTAATTTTTATTTCGGCCCAGTCCTTAACAAATATTTTTGAAAACAATTTGGTCCGGAACATTCTTTTTGGGCCGAGATAATATTTGAAGCAAAAGTAATATATTTACTTTAAAGCGGATAAAGGGAAAATAAGTTATATATATATATATATATATATATATATATATATATATATATATAGAGCAATAATCTTAAGCTCACTCTACATTTTTTTTTATAAAAAAAAATAACTAATAAAAAATGTATAATAATTTTTGAAATTGAAATTTTTTTTAAAAAAAGTGTTTTAGGTGTGATTTGGGTATATATAACAAAACAGTAAAAAAAGACAGGGTGAGCTCGGAGTGAGCTCAATAAGGGTGAGCTTAAGAAATAGACTATATATATATATATATATATATATATATATATATATATATATTTGAAAAATATTTTTCAAGCCAAACACTTATTTTATGAATTTAGTTTATTTGACATTAGATAGCTAATAAGTTGGAAAATATCTGAAACCCCAAAATAAGTTCACACAATCTATTTTGAATCGTCAGAATACATGATACAAAATTTAAATACAAACTTCATTTATATAATTGTCGTGCAAAATACGACAACATATAAGGTGTGAGTTTTAATACAAATATTACACCGTACATAATACGACAATATTCATACTCAAATTAAGTTTTCATTACAATTATTGTCACACTATTTTACAACATAATAAAAATTGCTATAATGACTATCTCGGACCATCACTCCATACACTTACTAGTCCCAGATATATTTTCATTTATTGAATATAACAATGAAAGAAAATGGTGAGCTCAACTAACCCAATAAATAATATTATGACTATGATAATATAGAATAAATTATCATTAGTCCTCAATAGAAAAATATATGATAGAATATAATAGACAATAATTTTTAGATCAACAACATTAACGAAAATAGTAATCCATTAGAAGAGTTAAGTAGAATATGATGTCTACTATCTTTTATGACTTAAAAGTATATCATCAATATTTTATCCTTGTAACACAAATCAATAATTATTTTCAATCAACGAGTTATTTATGCACTACGGGTCAAAAATTATTATTTACATCCTAGTGGTCATGATCATGTCAAACACCTGTCCATCTTTGCACTATGGGCTAAATAGAACTTTCATCATAAATATTTGCGTGTAACATTAAAGGTCATGATTATACCAATACACAATTTTTTGTCATAATAATCCCAATCAACAGTTTATTTATGCATTACGGCCCAATAATGACTTTTCATCACAAATTTAAGTATGATGATGATGACAATTATATAGATAATGAATCAAGTGAGATCAAGGATAAATATTAAATATTTATAATTCAATTTATCAAGAGTTCAATAATGTCTAAATTGTCAGCATGATAAATAATTGTGGAGTAAAATTCAAGAATGATATTCATGTATAAAAAATAATTTGGACAAAAAATAATAATTTTGTGATGAATAGTACCCTGAATGAATAGTATTTTATAAACATTGTCAATAATACAAATAATAATATGAATAACTGTGTCGTCTCAATTATTGATTTAATAATATAAAATATTGTGCAGATGATATTGTAACAATAATTGAATCAATAATATGAGATACTATGTAGCAACTACTGTGATAATTATTGAATGAAACTGAGTGACTTACCACGTACCACTGTGAAACAACGCGTATTATTGTATTTTTATCACATGGTATTTCAACAGTTTAAAGGTAAAAGTCTCGCCGTTATTTTATAAACAAGTTATTTTTGTCGCATTCTATATCCGACAATTATTTCGTTGTGGGGTCCACCAATGATTGCGCTGTCGAACGAATATTCCCCGAAAAAAAAAATTCGAAAAAAAAATATTCTCCAACCAAACGAATATTTTATGACAACTTGCTTAATTTGTAAAATTTACATATATCATCCATAATTATAGCATTATATCAAATCAACACCTTACTATTCAAAATAATATTTAAATAAATTAAATATTTATTCATAAAGTTGGGGTCTTACAAAATATATTTGAAAATAAAATAAAATAAAAGCATATTTTAAATACCAAGTATATATGTTGTAATATGGAGATGATTCTATCATATTTTTCTAACTAAACTAATATCCTAATGTTTATGGGATGTAATCCTTAAAAGTGAAAATTAATATGAGATATATAATTTTTTTTGTTATTATCAAAATTAAAGATTAAATTGAAAATAATCTAGCATTAAGAAAAGTCAACGATCGAACAAAAAAAAGGGACGAATTAAAATTTATATTTAATCATTGTATAAATTTAATTTATTTGGAGTATATTATTATTGAATTTATATAATTTATTCTCTTCTCAAAATAAATTTTTATGGTGTGCTTCATAATTTGTTGACAATATTGACTTTCTCACTACTTACGAAAAAGAGGTTCATCTTCATTATAACACGATCTATTTATCTACCGCTATCATACTAGTTATTCCATAATAATAAATATTTTATATAAAATATTTTAATTTGTCGCTATTACAAAACTCTTGCTCGGGCTATTAGTTCCAAATTCACATAAATTATCCCAAAACTGTTTTTTTTAATATTTTATTTTTCTTTAATGGAGTATTTATCATCAAGTTTTTGTATTTAAAAAAATAAATTTATATTGATTTAAATCGCTATCTGGAGTTCCCTGAAAATTTCAAGAAAATAGGGGTTCATCCATTTCATTATTTTTTACAAAAAAAATAAAATGCTCTCACTCAACAAACAAATCCTTACCGATGAATTTTCCCCGCTAATTCTATATTCCCGAAAACCCTAGGAATTATCGGTGTAGGGTTTCTCGCGCTGTCTCTTACCTTCAATCTCTAGATTTGGGTCTCTCTGTTTGTCTTGAGTTTTTTGTTTGCAGGGATTAGAATTCCCGGGGCTTATATGTTTCGGTAGAACTGTTGATATGGATAGATTCGAAGGCGAGGCTGATTTTCTGGAAATTTCTAATTCTGAATTTAAATCGAATTCAACAGGTTTGCTTGGATTTTCATTTAGCTCCAGATTGTTCTGTTACCTGTTATTGATATTATTTTCTGGGTAACTTACATGTTTTTTTCTTAGAAAAATCTACTTGCATGTTCAATTGAGATTTCTATCTAAAGTCGATTCCAGACAGGATGGAAAATCAGTTCTCAATTTTTTAAAAGCAAAAAATCAGGAATTCTAAGTTTTATAATTGCATGAACCTGAGCTGTTTTATTAGGTCCCAAAAAATGGAAAAGCAAAAGGAGTCAACCCTTACTATTAACTTCGGATATTGTTTTGATTGACTTTCCAATTTTTGGTAGCATTTATTCTTCTGAATAATATTTATTATGAACTTATTTTTGACATGTGTAAAATGATCCCTGGATTCCCCACCTAACACTGGTTACTTTTTTCATTATACTGATGTCTGTTGTTAACATAGCTTTTGGAGTTTTCAGTCAGTAATTTAGGGTGCCATTTAGTTGAGTTTATGCAGACTAACATGTGTATGTAATATGTATATGTGCATATGTAGTACATAAGGACAAACTAGGCTTCATTTCATTCACATTATGCTCTCAACTAAATTTTTCTGTATGTTGCAAGATTTGTATATAACATACCTTTTGAGTAGATTTAAGAGCTTTAGATTGATTTTTAATGCATTGGAACCATTCTAGTGGGTCCATTCCACTTCCAATTATTTCCTGATTACGTTATTCCATATGGATTCATACTCACACTAGACAGATTGAGCAATTCATCTTTATTTCTTGTGCATTATAGAGATTGTTTTGATTCAATTATTTGTATGCAGTATTTGACGCATCTCAGTATGCATTTTTTGGCAACGATGTTGTTGAAGAAGTTGAGTTGGGAGGGTTAGAAGATGAAGATCTTACTGCGGTCGGATTTGACAACGGTGGTTATCAGTTGGATAGAGAAGAGGTTATTTCTTTAACCTTTATCATCTGAATTCTTAGTATACGTATCAGAGATTAGGAATTACTGATTTGAGCTGTATATATGAGTACAACTATTTATTATGTTTTTATTTACATGGTTTATCTTTTCTTTATTTTATTTTTTCATTTTCACCGGCAAGTATTCTATAGTTCCACTTTGATATATTAGGAGTTCTGAAGGGAATTTGAACTTGACTTCTTGTTTGGGTTGGACAACCAAATAGTGCTTATATGTTTCATCAACTGTGAATAAATCTTTATGCCTAAACTTCTAATTTATTATCATTTAATTTGATTTTTTCCCGTTTTGCTGAACTCCTTCTTTTACTACTTGTTGGTGGAAGGGTTTTTAGGCGTAAGGTTTCTATCATATTGTGCATTTCATTACTTGAGCACTTATTGCACAGTGAATTTGGATTTGATTAATGGATTATCGCTTGGTAAGTGAAGGTGTTTTTGTCTGCTCCTTTCAAGATGAGTGGGTTTGTCGGGCATAGTTATGTAACTGAATCAGATTCTGTGTCTTTATTAGTCTGGGAAGATTTGGTTGACTCTGGATGTGTGTCGTGGTTATGTTTTACTTCATGAAATACAGTGAATCTTTTCAACAACTTCTACTTGTAACAGAAGTGGCAGTACTAGTTTTTTGCCCAAGTTATTCTTCCCACGTACGCTTTACTTGTCCTGTATATTTGTGGCACTATATGCTACTTCTTGTCTCATACAAGCGGGCCCAATTTCCAGTTTCAAATATCATGTGTTTTCTTTTGTTTAAATCCCGTCATTTATACTGATATGTACAGAGAAAATTATTACCCCTCCAATTAAGTTGAAGTTCAGTAGTTTCTCTTATGACAATTTGAGCCAATTGTATTTTGTTTTCTTCTTTAATAATGCTTCATTGATTCCTTCACATTAATATTATAATATACCCTCTTACTCTTATCATCACCACCAATAAAGTTTGAGATATTGTATATTTGCATGCGCCCCAAGGCGGAGCCTTTCTCCACCTCCTTCCAACATTTCTTGATTTTTATAGCCGGATTATGTGGATGGAGGTTTGAGCCGTTTATCGAGACGATGATTTAAGACTGTAGGTGATTAGAAATAGTATACATCAACATTGCGTGGAGTGTCGATTATTTTGGTATGTAGGATGCAGCCAGAATGCAGTACGTAATCTAATATAGAATGTAATCCGATTACATTCTGCAGTTTAATGTGCCTATGTATAATCTGGGTCGTATTTGGAAAATGTAAATGATTATATAGGAAAACACAAGTTCTTTATTTGTTTTCTGAAATTATCTTAAAGTGGAAACTAGCATGCAAAAAGTTGTGTTATTACAGCATCAAAGTAAGATATTAGTAAGATATTGATGTGTGATACTGTGCTTGTTTCTACAATGACTCGTAAACCATTACCTTATTGAGTTTTAATTGTCATTTTTTTGGCATTCTACAAAGCTGTAAACAAGGAAAATGGCTTGGATCCCCAGATATAGTGTTCTTGAACGAAAGTTTGTACAAGTGCCCAATTTGCTAGTTATTTAGCAGAATCTAGTAACTCTGATATGTTTTATATGTTTGTCTATCTATGGCCTATATTTTGAAATTGAATTATTTTTTCCTTCCACCAATTCCTACCCACCTCTATCCTGCATGGTGTCACGACAGGAGAATTAAGTAACATGTGGCTTGGTAGTTTTAGTGTAGGACGGTATAAGTATAATAGACTTTGTATTTTTCTGGTTAGTTGCAAGTTGAGTGGACGCTAAGGCGTCACCTTGGTCAGCTAGGCATCTCAAATTGTCCTAGGCGGCGACTTGGATGCCTAACTAGCTAAGGCGTCGCCTAGGAGTGAGATTGACAAAAAGCATAGCTCTACTGTATCAAAACAATCACAACAGCGAACCACGTATGGTGAGAAGAAGTGGAACCAGGTCGCGTACCTGTAGATGAATCTCATCGCTACATTTTTAGATCTCTAATCCAAGCTTTGGTGTATCCATATCAGAGTAGAGAGAAAGTATTTGGCTTCTGTAGCAGCGCCGCAACTGTAAGTATAGAAGAGGAAAGACGGCATGGTTAAGCGAGATCCTAGGGTTTTTTATTTGGTTCTGACGTTTTGATGTGTCTTTCTTGTGTCCCTAATTTTTCTTTCTTTTTCCTTAATACTAGTTATATATTATGACTTTAAGCCCAATCCCAAGCCCAACACGGTAATACTCTTATTTGGTGGACCAAAACATTTCAATCAACGTGTATAAGTTATTCCTAAGATAGTTTAAAAATTAAAAACATTGATTGTACAGACCGAAAAAGACCTTTTATTATTATTGTTTTTTTAAAAAAATTGTCCATCCGTTTATTATTAACAGGCCAAAAGAATTATCATTTAGTTTTTGAAGAAAGTATACGTTTTTATAATCTGGTTACTAAAAATAGATCAATTAACATCTGAAATGTCTTATTATTAACACTAAGAAGTTATTGACTGTAAACTGATTTTAAGTATTAAGTTTTAATTTGGAGATTTTATCTTTAATTTGATTGTGTTATGAGATATTTTTTGCTTTATTATAACACATACAAATACTAGTACTATAAGAAGATGGACTAATAAATTTAAGAGATTTCTTCTCTTTTCCCTCCTTGTCTTATCATACTAGTATACGTATTACTTGGATTGGCCTGTTTCATAAAATGATAGAAATTAATTCTGTAGTGTTGATATAATTGTGTTTATAATGATATTCCATAGTGTTAGTTATAATGTTTTGGGTTTTAATATATACTCCCTCCGTCCCATGATAAAATTTATTTTGGGTAGTCCCATGTTAAATGTCCATTTTCCTTTAATAACCAAACTTTTACACATTTTTTCCTATTATGCCCGTAGCATTAAATATCTCATATTTTTTTTTATTCTAATTCTCTCTCCATATTTAATAAGTATGGAGAGAGAATATTTTGAATTGAAAAGCTAGGAAGTCACTCTCTCACCTATATTTAAAATAATTAATGACATTATTATGGGCAATTTTTTCATTTCATTCATCTTCTTAATATGTTTGAAAAGTCCACCAGGACTTTTATTCTAGGACGGAGGGAGTATAAAATTTCATTGTTCATTGTACTTTTGAAGTAGAATAAATAATGTCTAAATTGCACATTGCGATCGACTTGTTACTATATGGACGTCATGGCTGACGCTTTATCGCCTAGGCGTCCTTGAGGTGCTCCATGACAACTATGGTTAATTGGCCTATTGGCCTATATATGGTAGGCAGTTATGGTGTAACTTTTCATATGAGAATTAATATCAGATACGTCTCTTGACTCTCTTGTCTCTCTATCTCTCTCTAACCTTAGACCTTCTAGATCTTGTCTTAATTTGTCTTCTTACTCTAATCTCTGTGATTGTCCCCATCTCTGCCGATTTCTCTCTTTAGTATCTATGATATCTCCTTCACTCAACTAATTCTTTCTCCAATCTTCCTAAAAACGAGACCTTAATTATATCCCTAGGTTGTGACACATGGTATCTTTTTACCAAATAAATTGTTGTCAAGTCATGATTTAGTTATATATTTTTAAGTATATATATGTAAGCTCCTTTATTCAGTAACGAGGTTCCTGTTGGTCCTAGATGCATTTATAAATGCGTTTTTCAGGTAAAGGACTATGTAAGTGTTTTAAGTCTTTACTGATGTAACATATATCAACGACACAATGCGAGTGTGTGAGTATATGTATATATATGTATATATTGTCTTTGAATGTTGTTTACCATTTTAGCATTTTTGATTGTTATACTCTCAACCCATTAACCAAAATCTCAGTCATTTAACTTGTTAGATCTGTTTTCAATTTTTACCCGAATTGATTGACAATATTTGTGTATGTACATACAAAGGTGTGCACATACCCATGCATGCATGTGGAAGGTGTAGATACGCGTTTAAGCAATTTTACCATTGTCGAATTTTCATGTTGATCGACTTTTCTTCCCTTTCCCCTTTTTCTCCCAGTAAGTGAATTTTCGCTGATCAAATATAGAATTTTAAAAAAAAAATAAATTTTCCCTTATTTCCGGCAGATCGTACTGGGCTTTATATTAGTTCTTTCAGAAATTGTTTGTTTTCTTGATGCCACAGCTACCTGAAACTGATTTGAAACTGAATTTCTTTCTTTAGAATAGCTACTCTCTCTATATATACTTTCTCCATCCCACAAAGGATGACTGAAGCACAATTTTTTGTCCTATAAAAGATGTCTAAAGTGCACAATTCAAATGCAAAGTGTTAGATAAATTTTATTTTTTACTCTCAAAAGTACTAGTAGGTCCACTACTTTAAGGAAAAAGATAGAATCTTTAGTGTACTTATGTGGGGTACATTATGGGTAAATTGCTCGTGTGATGAGGTGAGTTGATTTCGAATTTGGCTGCATTGTTCGTGAAGTATCTTAAGATCCAATGTGTTATTTTAAGGCATGATATGAAATAGAGTTGTGCACTTTTTTGTTGTCCGCCTTTTCATAATCCAATGTTGCTTCCTGGATGTTTCTTGATATTAGGTTGGTCTCCTGGCCTCTTGCTTAGTGTGTATTGTTTTAGTACAGCAAAATTTAAATATCTTTATTGCATTTCACTTTATAATGTACTGTTTTAGACATTCATAGCTTCTACGAACTTTCAGATTAGATGTCGTTTTGGTAAATGAGTAGCAAATGATGCAAGGTTAACTGCTAGTTACTAAGGAAGTAGCCAATTGTCTCATACTCTACAGTCCCCTATGAAGGTCTTAATTGGTGTAATTCCTTCTGTAGTGGGGAATATTAGGTGGTGGGATGTTAATGCATTATGGTCGATCATCGATGATTATTGAAACTAAATGCATGCCTTTGGGGTGAAGGTGTGGGTGTTCTCTTTTATGTTTGGGTGCAAAACTTTCTGTGCATATTGTTTGTTTGCCTGATGTTATTCGACTGTTTAACTTTTAGCAATTTGAGGGTGTCAGGAATATCTGGATGTGGTTGAATTTAAGCACTGGTTTAAAAATTCCAAATGCATTAATAATTTAGTGGTGCAACTAACATACTTATCTTTTTTGTAGGGTGGTTTATTAGGATCTTTGTCCGAGGTTGATGATCTTGCTACTACATTTTCAAAGGTCGGGTTTCTTAGATACGGAAAAATCAGCATCAGCTTCATCAATTAAATAATAAAGTTGATATATATTAATACTAAGGCTCTAACTGATTAGCATATTTTTCTAATTTTATTTTCCATTTTTGATCTCTCTTTTCTTTTTTGCTTTTCTACACTTTATAAAAGTTGGCGTTTCTTTTTGTTATAAAAAAGAGTATGGCATATAGAACACCAAGGTCAACAGTCAAAAAACTGTCTTGTCGGGGTCGGATCGAGGAAAATAGTGGGCTCAGAGTCAAATTGTCATCCCTATCTCTGGCACTGTTAGAATATATATTTTCTGTGTTTTGAGTCCAATAGAACAAAAAAGTTGGCAGAGCTTGTTTGGTTTGTTGATCTTCAGAAGAAAATATGTAAACATAAAGGATTCAGAATGATTCTTTCTACTCTGTTGTACTTGTACTCTAGTCAGTAAGATAAACTAATACTCCCTTCAGAAACATTTTCCTTTTTAGCTTGTTTTAGAATTAGTGATACATTTCCAATTAGATTATAAAATGACATGAAATTCGTAACATGTCATCACATGTACTACATTTCAAGTCAATGTTAGGGGTATGTTTGGAAAGATAAATATTCCTTAAAAGTCATTGTTTTAGAAAAGTATCTCTAACTTTGAAACAGAAGGGGTAAAACTTTGCTCTTTTGTTTTTTTTTCAATTTCTTTACTATTATCAAAAAACAAAGCGAGTTATGAAAAATACACCAATCAGGCCTTTTATGATTTTACTGAATCCCAAGTTGTGAGTAATATGCCAGGAAAGTAACAAAGAGAAATTAGTAGGTGGAAACTGCCTATTAAAAATATGAAAGTTCCTCTTCTTTTATTTTTATAAATCTGATAGTCCATTCCTCAAATTATGTCTATATCTTATATCTTATTGGTCGCATGTTAGTCTTACCCATTGCATGCCTTCTATGGTAGTAATGATTAATATGGTGTTGGCTCATACTGAGCCAATTAATGTTTTAGTGTTGATTCTTGCGTAGTAGCCTTTTTTTTTGTTTTGGTCGGTGCATAGTAACTTATTACTGCTTCTTGAATTTGTATTTCCTATCTTTCTTGTCCACAGTTGAATAAGGTTGTCAGTGTTCCAAGAAGCGCTGGAGTTTTTGGTGATAGGGGATCCAGAGAAAGTGAGTACAATTTTGGTGTATTATACGTGTTGGATATTTTTCTCTCCACGGATTTAGTTGAATATATGCGTGATATTGTGCAGTCATCCTGGTCTCAAGTTCAACTTTAGTGTCAGAGTTTGTGTTTGCAACCCTAGGTTCCCCATGGTATTTTGAACAACTGCAGCATGTTCTTAAGTTACTGGTATATTTGTGTATGTCTATAATACACACTTTTGAGCAGGCGAGGAATATAAACATGCATGATGGTATTTTGAATGGGGTTGGTGGAATGTATTCATGCATGATGGTAGTTTGAATTGAATTTGTGCGACATAGTGTTTTTATGGCCACAAGATGAGATACGTGTATATGTTAGTATACAGTTTAAGTTGCAATGCATCTGTAGGAGGGTTGTAACGCAATCTGTTCTCAATATAAACAATTTTCTCATGAAAAAGGAGTTTTCTACATTTTGAGTTGCAATTCCTTGCTAAATACTAAACCTTCTACTTTCTTATGGTTATGAATAGATGGCAAATCATGCACTTGTATTTCAGTACGTGGGCATTATTATCGTGACTACATAATTTTGACTTGCCATGCTTGGAGGGAGATATTGTGTAAAATCGTAGCACTTTAGCGTTTTCACTAACACTAAATAAATCAATGCAAGAGTTTTACTGCGCAGATTGATTTTTTAAGCAATAATAGGTATGGACTCTTCGTTCACGGGAATTTGAACAAAAAGGTCTTGCAATTTTCTCCTTGCAAGTCGATGTTAGACAGCCACAAGTATCTTGTATTTCAGTTGCTAGAAAAAGAGTGCACCATGAGAAAATTTTCATTATATGTACTGATTTCATTACATCAGTATCATTTTTCAATTCAAGTTCATGGCCTGAAAATACCGAGTTGCAGTCATAAACTTCAACTCTCTTCAGTTTTACCGAACATCATATCCCTTATATTCAAAGTTTGGGGCGGCTAAAGGATCAGATATTTCCTAAATCTTTAGGCTTAAATATATATTGTACAGGACACAAGATCAACGCTTAGCACTGAAATTTCTGTTCATTTTAAGTCTCGCTATTGATGCTAATGATTATTGCCTACTTACTCCAGGTTCTGCCGAATGGACACAATCGGATGATTTCCCCAACTGGTACGATCAGCATGCCGCGGAAAGTGCTGAAGAAAGCAAACGATGGTTGTCGCAGCAACACTCTTCCATTGCTCATCCTGGGGAACCACATCTATTGTACGGAACATCGTCATTTCCTGAAAAGCAGCAGCAATATATTCACCAACACCAATACTTCTCCGGTGATCCAGTTCTTGCTCCAAAATCATCTTTCCCTTCATCTCCTCCCCCTGGTGGCAGATCTCAACAACCTTCACCCAACCATCATTCACACCATTCTAATATTCCCTATCATCCAGGTGGGCACCAATTGCTACTGTCTTCACCCAGTCACTCTTCCTTCTCTAATCCTCAGCTTCAGCTGGCTACAATACCCCATGGTTCACAATTTGGCAAAAATTTGCCTCAATTTGCTCCTCCTGGTCTCACTGTTAATAGTCGATCGCCAAACCAACGGGTTAACAATACGAGCTTACACCCTGGAGATCATTCCAGCCTCTCAAACAATCTGTTGCAACAACAGTTACCTCATCAAAATGGTCTAACACCCCCACAGTTAATGCAGCAACAGTTAACACAACAACATAGATTGCACCATCAATTTCAGCCTTCATTTGGCCATTTTTCAGGGATGCAGCCCCAACTAATTAATCGCCATCTTCCTCCTGCCCATCCTATAATGAACAACTTTGAAGTGCTTGGATCAACTGATTTAAGAGATCAACCTAAATCATTGCCAAAAGCTAGGCAGGATCTACGGTATTCACACCAGGGTTCTGACACCAGTAGCCAAAGGAGTGGTAATGGATGGCCACGATTCAGAGCGAAGTATATGACAGCTGATGAAATTGAGAATATTCTCAGAATGCAGCTTGCTGCAACTCACAGTAATGATCCGTATGTTGATGATTATTACCACCAAGCTTTTCTGGCAAAAAAATATGCTGGTGCAAAGTCGAGACACCATTTCTGCCCAACCAACCTGAGAGATTGTCCTTCACGAGATCGAGCTAATACTGAGCCCCATGCCTTTCTCCAGGTTGATGCTCTTGGGAGGGTTTCCTTTTCTTCAATTCGTAGACCGCGTCCACTTCTTGAAGTTGACCCACCAAATTCGTCAGGCACTGAGAGCATTGAACAGAAAGGTTTGGAGAAGCCCTTGGAACAGGAACCCATGCTTGTTGCCAGAGTAACTATTGAGGATGGCCTTTCTCTTCTTCTTGATGTTGATGATATTGACCGTTTCCTACAGTTCAATCAACACCAAGATGTTGGGGTCCAGCTAAGGCAGCGACGGCAGGTCCTCCTGGAAGGCTTGGCAACATCACTTCAACTTGTTGACCCACTTGCCAAAAATGGCCACACAGTGGATCTGGCTCCCAAGGATGACTTTGTGTTCCTTCGGTTGGTCTCTCTTCCCAAGGGTCGGAAGCTTCTATCCAGGTACCTTCAGCTTCTCTTTACCGGTAATGAACTCATCCGAGTAGTCTGCATGGCCATATTCCGTCATTTAAGGTTCTTGTTTGGGGGCCTTCCTGCTGATCCAAGAGCTTCTGAAACGACTACCAACCTTGCAAAGACTATCTCGCCTTGTGTTCGTGGCATGGAACTTAGAGCACTCGGCGCTTGTCTTGCATCGGTGGTTTGTTCTGTAGAGCATCCTCCGCTTAGACCCCTTGGAAGCTCTGCTGGAGATGGTGCTTCTGTTATTCTGAAATCAGTCCTGGAGAGGGCAACTGAACTCCTAACAGATCCTCATGCTGCTGGCAACTGCAGCATGCCTAATCGGGCATTTTGGCAGGCCTCTTTTGACGCCTTCTTTGGCCTTCTTTCGAGTTATTGCATCAGTAAGTATGACACTACCATGCAGTTGCTGTACGCACAGGGATCAGACATAGC
This sequence comes from Panax notoginseng, assembly GCA_016801055.1. Lineage (NCBI taxonomy): Eukaryota > Viridiplantae > Streptophyta > Magnoliopsida > Apiales > Araliaceae > Panax > Panax notoginseng. The sequence goes on from CM029018.1 coordinate 19,375,110, forward strand.
TTCTATAGGTTCAGATTCAACAAGAGCTATCAGTAGAGAAATGCCGGTGGAACTTTTGCGTGCAAGTCTTCCACATACCAATGAACAACAAAGGAAGGTGTTATTAGACTTTGCACAGCGTTCCATGCCTGTGTTAGGATTTAATAGCAATGTCGAGCAGAGTGGCAGTACATGAATGCTGAATTGTTGTTGTGCTGATTTTGAACTGCAGATGTTGAAGTCTTTTATAAGATGCATCATTGACGCACAAATGTTAAAGGGTACATGCGTTCAGAGCATGTTTCCTACTTCGTCTTATTGGTTATATTGCTGGTTGCATGAGGTTGAAGGAGGATGAAAGACGCAGGTATTTAAGATTTACATGTATGCTTTTGCCCAACCTATATGCTATTGCTCGTGGAAGAATTTGTTGGGCTGGTTCTGTTTATTATGTTGGAACTTTGCCGGGTTTTCACCTTTCTTGCGAGCTTATTTTGATTATCTGTTGTGCAATTCCTGATAATAATGAGGAATTAGGGATAGAACTGTACAGTTTTCAATTGGACGAATTCTCATGTTCCTTCTCTATTATATTCAAGGAGGTGGGAAGAATACAGTGTTTGGGTCCAATAGCTGCTGGTGGTCTTGTACTGGTACATGGAAACGTGGATACTAGTTGTTCAGATTTTGGGTTGATCATGGTTTATTTTATTTTCCTTATTTATTTTCTAGTGTTGGAGATGATCCTAAAGCCTGTATGAATGGTACATTGTTGCATTTCTTGGAGAATGTCTTTTTGGTTTTGATACTTGCAGCCTCTAATTTGCATTGACTTTTGATCATGTGATTTTGTTTTAGGGGAGAATTTGGCATGTGCAACAGAGGAGGGATATTGGTATCCCTTGCTTATCCCAAGGCTATGTTTGTGTGCAAAATGATGGATGACATGAGGCTATTTATATTAATTTATTGCTACTCCCGACTATTTAGTCCCTTGAGCTTTTTGTCATATCTAATTCATGTTTCTTTGCTCCTTTTCTTTGTTTAGATTTAACAGTCCTTCTGGGTCTGGGTGGGGGTGGGGGAACACCGACCACTTTTTTTTTTTTACGACTCAAAACAACTTATAATATTTATTGGAACTGAAATTTTACAGAATTTAGTGATTTAGGTATAATTTGGATATATATAAAAAGTAGTGTTGCACAGATTGTACAACTCTGTTTGTTTTTACATGTATGTAAATGAAACTTAAATAATTTGATTTTGTAAAATTTTCAATTTCAATAAATATTATAAATTATTTGAAAGTCATAAAAAGAAAAAATAGCGGCCGCTCAAAACCGATCCCCCTAGACTTTTCCTTAGATTAATTTAAAGTTCCTGTTGTCTGGAATAAACTGACATATTCTATTGTTTATTTCTTTTTATTATTAGTATTTTTCTTGTTAACAATGTGTCCAAGCGTATTTTATGCAAAATATTCCCCTTAAGGCCATAACCAAAGCTTTAACTATGACAGCAATAGTATGGTAGAGCATTTTGCTAATTTTAATTTTTCTTTGTATGAGATATTAAGTTCTAGTTCTGGTGAAACTCTTCTAATCCCCTAATAGTAATAGGGTAAAAGACTCGACAAAGAACATACTATAAGATTGTTATTGACTTGTCATACATTTTTAAATTTAAAATTAATATAAGTATATTTAATTTTAATCAATATTTTAATAAATTATTTATAAAATATTATTATTTCGTAACTTTTAACAAGTTTTAACAAAATTTACAAATTCAAATATTTTTTTAAATCTTTTTGATTTCCCCAAACAAAATCCGAAAGAAAAGAAAAAAACTGGTCACAAGAAGAGGGGGGATATAATCCGTTCAATTGTAATTAACCTCCATCAATTGACATGAAGTTACCAAACTTCATGGTTGATCAATACAGTGCTGACACTCAGAGAGAGATTATCATTCAGCTTGCGTGTCGATACTGTATTGATCAATTAACCAAAGTTAACTTTATGTTAATCAATCCCCATTCTCAAGTTGTAGAATAGCAAGACTGAAATATCCTACGACGAATATCAGCACTTCGGGAGTGCTTGATCCGGGAGATCCTCCACAAAAGGAGCTTTTTTCTCTTCTTTATCCGTATATTTACTAATTAACAAAATGGGTAAAAAAATTGAGAAAATGCGTTAAAAAATAGGAGGTGAGAGGTGAAAATTGAATAAATTAAAAGGTAAAGTAAGAAAGAAAAAAGATTTTATTTTACACAAAAAAAAGAAGATGCTTGATATTGCCGGAGCAACATTGTTGCTACCAGAGTAATAAGTGTCTCACTTAAAGTTTTAAATGCTAATGTGAATAAAAATAACCCACCAATAGTAAATTACCATGTGTAATTAATGTAACTCTATTAATAGGGGGCAGTGTAGTAATTTCGCTCATGGAGTGTTCTACAAGAATACTCAAATCCAACAAGGAATAAAATTCCCCTCATGTTTAATCGGCCAAGGAGTAACAATCTAGGATGAATTCTGAATCCAAGCATGACTCTTATTCCTAACTCCTGAAGAAAAGGACTTTCATGTTATAAATAAGGTAAGGGATGCTCCAACACAATTTAGGGACATAATTCTGACTCCCATAATAATTCTCTTTCTTTATATTCATAAATTTTTCACAAGTTAAAAAAGCAACATGGTGAATACTCGCTGTTAACGCCAAGATCTTTGATGACGTCCCAATCACGTAAGACGCCCTAATCCTGTACAGAAAACACGATCAACACCAAAAGCTTGACGGCTGGACCGTCGGGGGATAGCTCCGGCGTGAGAGTCAATACAGGTGTTCAAGGTTTAACAATGGAGGGTATAAAAAATCTCTAGTGTGTTGAGCTAGATCGAAAGTGTATGCGTACCTTTTGTTAGGAGACCCCCTTGCTAGGTTATACTCTCATGCTCGGTTTTTTGTGCCACCAACCATGATCTGACACAGTCCCCTGCTTCTCTGTGGTCTCAGCCGTGTGCATGCAGGTTGTCACCTTTTTTGTACTATACCTGCCGCCGGCTGGATAAAATCCCATCCACATTAATGATATGTAGACTTTTGGTCAACTGCTCTTCCTTTTCATCATTACAAGTCAAGGGTCTAGATATTAAAAGATTTAAGGGACCGGCCGCTTGACCCAGCCCATTATTAAGGAGATACAATAAAGGTAATATAAATGTTAAGCCCAATGACTATAAGACTTAATAGTAAAGGTCCACTAGGCTAATTAAATGGGGAGGCCCAATCCGCCCGGCCCAGTAGAGAAAATGTGACGCCCCCAAAATTAGGTATACATCACCCATCTTGGGTCGTCAGATACATAGTACAGAATACAAATACAACTTAATAATACAACTGTCGGATACAATACGACAAAACATAAACTGTGAGTTTGAATACAAATATTATTTTCTAGAGAGTATTCATACTCAAAAAGAGTCCTCATTACATTTATTAACACACCATTACATAGAATAGTGAGGACTACTAACTAATACTATCATTCGGACCATCACTCCGTACCCCGACTTGTCCCAGCTACGTTCTCATTTCCTGAAGAGAACAGTGAAAGAAAGGGTGAGCTCAACTAGCCCAGTAAGAAATATTATGACTAAGATAATGCAGAATAAATTATCATTAGCCTTCAACAATGTTAAACTGATAAAATATAATAGACATCAAGTTTAACTGTAGCGGAACAAGCAATCCATTAAAAGAGTCAAGTAGAAAATAAACTCTACTATCTTTTATGATTTAAAAGATTTTCCAACACTTTGATCGCTGAGACTCAGCTTAATAAAATAATCCACATCATCGAATCACCCCTGCACTACGGCCAAGGATATTCGTATATTCATTAATGGTCATGATCATGCCAACAACTGTCCATCAATGCACTACGGGCCAATGAGGACTTTTACCACATCATTTGTAACATTACGGTCATGATTATACCGAATAATCCCTGGTCATAATCATACCAAGTCCATCTATGCACTACAGGCCACAGATGACTTTCAACATTTTATAAACATGAGGATGATGACAATGATATAAGAATTCAATAAAACAAGTTCAAGAATTAATTTATCCAAGAATTAACAACGTCCAAATTGTCAACATGATACTGCTTTGTGGAGTAAAATTCAAGAATGATTAGAAGAATATTTTCATGAAAAGATACTGGATGAAACGCAATTATCAAGGATATTCCACAAATTTCATGGAGTATAGAAGTCAAAACTTAACCAACTGAGTACAATAAAGAATGGAATAACAAAAAAAATCACCATGCATGCGATAGACCGCACAGACAGGTTATTCCAACAGAATAATAAATAATGGAACCAGGTCCGGCGTAAACGCACAGACAGGATATTCCGACAGAATAATAAATAATGGAACCAGGTCCGGTGTAAACGCACAGACAGGATATTCCGACAGAATAATAAAGAACAGTATAATAAATAATAGAACCAGGTCCGGTGTAAAACACACAGACAGGATGTTCCAACAGAATAATAATAAAAACGGAACCAGGTCCGGTGTAAAACACACAGACAGGATGTTCCAACAGAATAATAGAAGAATGTCACCAAGTATAGGGTAGACCGCGTATACTGGTTATTCCAACAGAATAATAAGAAATGGAATAACAGAAGTTCTCTTCATGAATAAAAAGAATAATATCCCTTACCGTTTTAAAGAAGAGCTGAAGTAAGGAAGTAGTTAAGTAGCAGAATACTCTTCTTCTCTCTCTCTATAGTTTCTCTCTATAGTTTCTCTCTCTAGAGTTCAGTGAATTCGTAAGAAATAATGAAGGAATGAGCTGCTATTTATAGAAAAATAGAATGCATAGTAACTAATCCATGAACGGTCCAGATTGATTACTTTAATCTGACGGTCCATATTTAAAGAAAAATCTTTTAAATAAAATAAAATATATTCTATTTATAGAATAACTTTAATAAAGTATTTTGTTTTATATAAAAAGATGTTTCTGTTTTATTACGTTAATAATACGAATAAAACAAAACGTCATTATCGCTAAATAATTCATATTATTAACTGACAATAATTGAATCAAACTGAGTGACTTCTCACATAAGCATTAATAATCAATACCGTGTGCTACTATGCAACCACACGTATTACTGTACTTTTACTACCGAGTAGTTCAACAGTAACAATGGTAAAATTTCCGCCGTTATTTTTTAGAAAGATAATTTTGTCGTTTTCTCAATCCGACAATAATTCCGTTGTGGGGTCCACCAATGATTGTGCCGTCGTACGAATATTCCCCGACAAAAAGAATATTCTCCGACCAAACGAATATTTTATAACAACTTGCTTACTTTGCAAAATTTATAAATATTACCCACAACTATAACATTATATCAAATTAACTCCATAATATTCAAAAATGATATTTATAGAAAATTCATCTTTATTTATAAAAGTTGGGGTCTTACAACCTCCCCTTCTTATGAAATTTCGCCCTCGAAATTAGGGTACGTACCTGGTATGTCGAAGAGGTAAGGATACCTTGATTTCATTTCTGATTCTAACTCCCAAGTCATTTCCTCAACATCGTGGTTTCTCCACAAAACTTTGACTTGAGGTATAACCTTGGAGCGTAGAATATGTTCCTTCTTATCCAAGATTTGAACAGGAACTTCTTCATACGTCAAATCCTCCGCTATTTCGTCCGGTTCTAACTCAATAATGTGGTTCGGGTCTTCCACATATTTGCGTAACATGGATATGTGAAAAACGTTATGAACACGAGACATACTTGGCGGTAAAGCGAGTCTATAAGCCACAGTTCCTACTCGATCGAGGATTAAAAATGGACCGATGAATCGAGGATTTAGCTTTCCTCTCTTTCCAAATCTCGTAACTCCTTTCCATGGAGCAACACGTAAGAACACATGATCTCCTACATCAAATTCCACGTCCTTTCGATGAAGATCAGCATAACTCTTTTGTCGATCTTGTGAGGTTTTTATACGTTGTCGGATCGTTTGAATCTTTTCTGTAGTCATACGTACCAACTCCGGTCCCAACAACGTTGCTTCGCCCACCTCATCCCAGCATACTGGAGAACGACATTTTCTTCCATACAATGCTTCGAATGGAGCCATGCCAATACTTGCTTGATAACTGTTGTTGTAGGAAAACTCCACCAATGGTAAGAACTTGTCCCAACTTCCCTTGAAGTCAAAGACACAGAGTCTTAATAGATCTTCAAGAGTTTGAATAGTCCTCTCTGATTGTCCGTCCGTCTGAGGATGATATGCTGAACTAAATCGTAACTCCGTGCCCATAGCTTTTTGTAAACTAACCCAAAATCGTGAAGTGAATCTTGGGTCTCGATCAGAAACTATGGATACTGGCATACCATGCAGTCTTACAATCTCGTTTATGTACATACGAGCAAGACGTTCAAGTGTATAAGTTTCTCGTATCGGTAAGAAATGAGCAGACTTGGTCAATCTATCAACAATGACCCAAATCGCATCAATACCTTGAGAAACCCTAGGAAGACCGGTAACGAAATCCATGGTAATGTGCTCCCACTTCCATTCTGGAATTTCAAGTGGTTGCAATGGACCTTTTGGTACTTGATGCTCCGCTTTGACTCGTTGACAAGTTAGACACCTTGAGATAAACAACGCTATCTCTCTCTTCATATTGCTCCACCAAAATGTATGACGAAGATCATGATACATTTTGGTACTTCCAGGATGGATTGCAAACGGTGTGTTGTGCGCCTCCATCATGATTTCATACTTTAAATCAGGGTTGTTAGGAACACAAAGTCTGGAGTTGACTCGAAGTATTCCTTCTTCATCGATTCTTGCTTCCGGCATAGCACCTTCTTGCACTTTCTTCCTCATACGCATCAGCTCCAGGTCTGTAGCTTGAGCAGCTTTAACTTTATCGATTAAAGTCGGTTCTACTCGTATATTCGCCATCATCACATGGGTCCCTGGAGTCTTTAACTCTATCTCCATCCTTTGCAAGTCACACAAAATGGGCCTTTGCGTTGTTAATATTGCACTTGTACCCGCATATGATCTTCTACTCAATGCGTCAGCTACCACGTTCGCTTTTCCAGGATGGTATTGAATGGTATGATCATAATCTTTCAACAGTTCAAGCCAACGTCGTTGTCGCATGTTGAGTTCCTTTTGAGTGAAGAAATATTTGAGGCTTTTATGATCCGTAAAGATCTCCACTTTCTCCCCATACAAGTAATGCCTCCAAATTTTAAGTGCAAAGACAACAGCTGCCAACTCTAGATCATGAGTAGGATAATTCCTCTCATATTCCTTGAGTTGTCTTGATGCATAGGCTATGACTTTTCCATGTTGCATGAGAACGCATCCCAACCCTTTGCTCGAAGCATCACTGTAGATGACAAATCCCTCCGAGCCAGATGGTATTGTTAGAACAGGTGCTGAAATGAGTCTCCTCTTGAGTTCTTGAAAACTCTGCTCACATTCTTCGCTCCAACCAAACTTTGTATCTTTCCGAGTCAGCTGAGTTAATGGAGTAGCGATTCGAGAAAATCCTTCCACGAATCTCCGATAATAACCAGCTAAACCAAGAAAGCTACGTACCTCGGTCACTGATTTAGGTTGCTCCCAGCTTTGAATAGCTTCAATCTTTGCCGGGTCAACCGATATTCCACGACTTGATACTACGTGCCCAAGGAATGCTACCTCCTCCAGCCAGAACTCGCATTTCTTCAACTTGGCATAAAGCTTGTATTCACGAAGCTTTTGGAGTACCAGCCTCAAGTGTTGCTCATGATCTTCACGGCTTTTGGAATAAATAAGGATGTCATCAATAAAGACGACCACAAAGTGATCCAAATATTCCTTGAATACCCGGTTCATCATATCCATGAAGGCAGCAGGAGCATTAGTCAATCCAAAGGACATGACTAGGAATTCATAATGCCCGTACCGAGTTCTAAAAGCCGTCTTTGGAATATCCTCAGTTCTAACCTTCAGCTGATGATATCCAGAACGAAGATCGATCTTTGAAAAGAATTGTGCTCCTTGCAACTGGTCAAACAGGTCATCAATACGTGGCAATGGGTACCTGTTTTTGATGGTGACATGATTCAACTCCCGATAATCAATACAAAGTCGCATACTTCCATCTTTCTTCTTCACGAACAGAACAGGAGCACCCCAAGGAGAAGTACTAGGACGAATAAAACCAATGTCTAACAATTCCTGCAGTTGGGTCTTTAACTCCTGAAGTTCAATAGGAGCCATTCGATATGGGGCTTTGGAAATGGGTTTTGTACCGGGTTCAAGGTCGATACAAAATTCAATTTCACGCTCTGGGGGTAGGCCAGGAAGTTCTTCAGGGAATACGTCAGGGAATTTATTAACAATAGAAATATCATTCAAAACTGACGTATTTTTGTTTAGATCTGTGACATGAGCTAAGAAAGCTTGACATCCGTTTTTCAATAAACGAATAGCTTTATGGCTTGAGATGACAGCGATTGATTTTAATGGTTTGGTTGCTTGAATTCGCATAATAGGTCGATTAGGAATATGAAAGCTAACAACCTTACGAAAACAATCAATTTTTGCATGATGAGTAGTTAACCAATCAATCCCTAGAATCACGTCAAATGCAAGTATTTTTAATGAAATAAGATCGACAGGTAATGTGTGGGTACCAACTTGAACCAAACAAGACTTATAAACCGTGGATGTAATGAAGGTTTCTCCCAATGGAGTTTCAACAGCTAAGTCAAAGTCTAATTTCTCCGGAATCAAATTTAATCGATGAGCGCAAGTAGGAGAAATAAAAGAATGGGTTGAACCGGTATCAAATAAAGTATAGACTTCGTTAGAGTTTATGATAAGCTTACCCGTGATGACCTCATTCGGGTTCCTTGCTTTCTGGGAGGTCACAACAAACGCTCTCCCTTGCACAACCGGTTTTGACTTTTCTGGGACGGCCTTTGGTGCCTCCATCCTAGCTGAATTTGTCTTCGGTAAACGACAAAATCGGGCTAAATGACCTTCTCTTCCACAATTATAACATGCTTTGGACGGCATCGCGCAGTTTGGACTGATGTGCCCCTCCCCTCCGCATTTGAAACATATGATAGGTGGTCGTTCTCCTTCCTTAACGACAGGTGCTGGTGCTGACGTCTTTCCATCATTGTTGAATCTCCTCTTCTTGAAATGTCCATTCTTATTGTTTTGGCCCTGATTACCACCGAAGTGGTTACCATTTCTGGCCTGTTGATTCCCTCCACGCTTGTTGTCACCGCTTCGATGACTGCTCTCACTGGTATTATCATTTTGCCGGCTGCTCTCTTTTGGTTGCGTTGTCTCGTTATCGCGCTCCACCAACTGAGCCCTATTTACAACATCTGAATACAAACACAGTTTATGAGAAACAAGATGTTGACGTATCTCCGGCTTCAAACCTCTTAAAAACATCCGCGTCATTCTTTCTTCATTATCCACCAGGTGGGACGCAAACCGGGATAACTCCGCAAATTTTGCCTCGTACTGCGACACGGTCATATTATTCTGCTCCAATTTGATGAACTCCACCTCCTTCATGTGACGAATACTCTCGGGAAAGTATTTGTCGTTAAACAGCTCTTGGAACTTCTCCCAAGACATCTTCAGTGCGGCAGGTTGAGTACGCTTTATCGATTCCCACCAGTAATCTGCCTCTCCTCGCAACATAAAGGCGGCAAAGGGAACCTTTTGCTCCTCGGAGCAACCCAAGACATCAAATATCTTGGTGATCTGCTTTATCCATGTTTCAGCTACAAGTGGTTTGGGTTCTCCCTTAAACTCCGGTGGTCCCAGCTCCTTAAACTGTTTAGCGGTGACCGCCTGAGAGTTTCCAGTATTTCCACCTACGTTGTGGACAGGAGCCGCTTTCACCTGTTGTTGCATGAATTGCATAAAGCCTCTGAACATTTGATCATTCATCATTTGGTCAGTGTTGTTGTTTGCATGAGGATTGTCACCTTCCTGATGCACATTATCCTGATTATTGATATGTGGTGAATCAACAGTCGTCTGTGCTCCATTGCTATTCTCAACATTCTCAGATGCCATTTTCAGATACTGCCACAAAATAAAAATTAATTGATATGTCATATATTATCCTTATATTATGACCGACCAATTAAATACCATGCAAATAAACTTAGGTATGTCATACTAGCGAAGGAATTCCCCGTCTCTCCCCTCCTAGTTCTATTCTCACATCTTAGCCAGGGATCATATCCCTAAGCTCTGATACCAACTGTGACGCCCCCAAAATTAGGTATACATCACCCATCTTGGGTCGTCAGATACATAGTACAGAATACAAATACAACTTAATAATACAACTGTCGTGTACAATACGACAAAACATAAACTGTGAGTTTGAATACAAATATTATCTTCTAGAGAGTATTCATACTCAAAAGGAGTCCTCATTACATTTATTAACACACCATTACATAGAATAGTGAGGACTACTAACTAATACTATCATTCGGACCATCACTCCGTTCCCCGACTTGTCCCAGCTACGTTCTCATTTCCTGAAGAGAACAGTGAAAGAAAGGGTGAGCTCAACTAGCCCAGTAAGAAATATTATGACTAAGATAATGCAGAATAAATTATCATTAGCCTTCAACAATGTTAAACTGATAAAATATAATAGACATCAAGTTTAACTGTAGCGGAACAAGCAATCCATTAAAAGAGTCAAGTAGAAAATAAACTCTACTATCTTTTATGATTTAAAAGATTTTCCAACACTGTGATCGCTGAGACTCAGCTTAATAAAATAATCCACATCATCGAATCACCCCTGCACTACGGCCAAGGATATTCGTATATTCATTAATGGTCATGATCATGCCAACAACTGTCCATCAATGCACTACGGGCCAATGAGGACTTTTACCACATCATTTGTAACATTACGGTCATGATTATACCGAATAATCCCTGGTCATAATCATACCAAGTCCATCTATGCACTACAGGCCACAGATGACTTTCAACATTTTATAAACATGAGGATGATGACAATGATATAAGAATTCAATAAAACAAGTTCAAGAATTAATTTATCCAAGAATTAACAACGTCCAAATTGTCAACATGATACTGCTTTGTGGAGTAAAATTCAAGAATGATTAGAAGAATATTTTCATGAAAAGATACTGGATGAAACGCAATTATCAAGGATATTCCACAAATTTCATGGAGTATAGAAGTCAAAACTTAACCAACTGAGTACAATAAAGAATGGAATAACAAAAGAAATCACCATGCATGCGATAGACCGCACAGACAGGTTATTCCAACAGAATAATAAATAATGGAACCAGGTCCGGCGTAAACGCACAGACAGGATATTCCGACAGAATAATAAATAATGGAACCAGGTCCGGTGTAAACACACAGACAGGATATTCCGACAGAATAATAAAGAACAATATAATAAATAATAGAACCAGGTCCGGTGTAAAACACACAGACAGGATGTTCCAACAGAATAATAATAAAAACGGAACCAGGTCCGGTGTAAAACACACAGACAGGATGTTCCAACAGAATAATAGAAGAATGTCACCAAGTATAGGGTAGACCGCGTATACTGGTTATTCCAACAGAATAATAAGAAATGGAATAACAGAAATTCTCTTCATGAATAAAAAGAATAATATCCCTTACCGTTTTAAAGAAGAGCTGAAGTAAGGAAGTAGTTAAGTAGCAGAATACTCTTCTTCTCTCTCTCTATAGTTTCTCTCTATAGTTTCTCTCTCTAGAGTTCAGTGAATTCGTAAGAAATAATGAAGGAATGAGCTGCTATTTATAGAAAAATAGAATGCATAGTAACTAATCCATGAACGGTCCAGATTGATTACTTTAATCTGACGGTCCATATTTAAAGAAAAATCTTTTAAATAAAATAAAATATATTCTATTTATAGAATAACTTTAATAAAGTATTTTATTTTATATAAAAAGATGTTTCTGTTTTATTACGTTAATAATACGAATAAAACAAAACGTCATTATCGCTAAATAATTCATATTATTAACTGACAATAATAGAATCAAACTGAGTGACTTCTCACATAAGCATTAATAATCAATACCGTGTGCTACTATGCAACCACACGTATTACTGTACTTTTACTACCGAGTAGTTCAACAGTAACAATGGTAAAATTTCCGCCGTTATTTTTATAAAATAATTCTGTCGTTTTCTCATCCGACAATAATTCCGTTGTGGGGTCCACCAATGATTGTGCCGTCGTACGAATATTCCCCGACAAAAAGAATATTCTCCGACCAAACGAATATTTTATAACAACTTGCTTACTTTGCAAAATTTATAAATATTACCCACAACTATAACATTATATCAAATTAACTCCATAATATTCAAAAATGATATTTATAGAAAATTCATCTTTATTTATAAAAGTTGGGGTCTTACAGAAAATATCGTGACCCAACATTACCCCCCAGTCTTTTATTAAACAGGATGTTTAATGAAAGTGTATAAATGGCATTTCAATAAAGGCCCAAAATATAGCTTACCGAAGCCCATCTGATGAACATCAAATAACAACATAAATTAAGATTGGAAGTCCATTTAAAGAGCCTACTCCAGCCGAACATACAACAACAAATATTTCACCGCCTCTCGAACATTCCGAAGTCTATGTTGGCAAAAGAAAGAAGCAACCTTGACATTGCTCTTCTCAACAATGAAGGACTTCTGAAGGATCTCGACAAGGTCAAAAAAGAGTTGGAGATGATCAAGGCCACACATCGGGTCATCACAGATATAAATGTCGACATGTTTCCGAAGAATGAAATTTTGACGAAGAAGAATGAAGATCTAGCCGAGTCCAATCAGAGCCTGGCGAAGCAAAATAACAATATCCACGCTAAAGAGGTAGGATATATAGCACTTCGTCAAAAGCTTTGAAGAGGGACTCCGATAACTTCGGGCCCTTGGGAACTTGGATCTGCCACTGACCGAAGATATTTGTAAGGAGATCCAAACAGAATACAGAAAACCCGCCAAGCTGAACGATGAGATCGTCCATATATATGCCAAATGATATGAAATCTGCCGAAGTAAAGGCAAGAAAAAGCTCGGGCCAATGTAGATCCATCTCTTCTAGACTCTTCAGATGGTGACGATGACAAGGACGAAGCCTGAAGATGACCTCTCATCTTTAGCTATAGAACTTTCTGTAAAAATTCTAACTGGTTGTGAACAGTTAATATTAAAATATCAACTTCATGCCTTATTACTTCTGAGTGAACATTTCTTGTTAATAATTGATCATCAATCAACTTGAAAACTGTTCAAGTGCCTCTTATCTTAAACCGTTAGTCAATAATCAAGCAAATTATATAACAGTTAAGAAAAATGACAATATAATCCGAACTCAACACTTGAACAAAATAAAGTAATGCATACTTATCGTTACCGAAGTGTGAGACAGATCAGTCAATAAGGTGAATTCGGCTGATCCTCCTTGCACCATTAAGATCTTGTTTACCACTCGGGGTAGAACAAGTATATAAGGATCCAGGATTTCGGTGACCATTGCTTTACCACCCTTGGTAAATACAATATAGGATCCAGGATTTGACTACCACGCGGGGTATCAAATAAATTGGCTACCATCGAATGGCCAGCGAGTCCTACCATACCTCCTTACTTCGGTGACCATTGATTTACCACCCGTGGTAAAAATAATATAGGATCCAGGATTTGACTACCACGCGGGGTATCAAATAAATTGGCTACCATCGAATGGCCAGCGAGTCCTACCATACCTCCTTACTTCGGTGACCATTGATTTACCACCCGTGGTAAAAACAATATAGGATCCAGGATTTGACTACCACGCGGGGTATCAAATAAATTGGCTACCATCGAATGGCCAGCGAGTCCTACCATACCTCCTTACTTCATTGTGACCTTAGGGCAAAGACGAAGAGGACCAGTTGTGAAAAAGTGATTTTTTTGTGCTGAATCTGAACTTGACAGCCTGCCGCATTGATTGTCCGAAGTAGAATATTTGTCTACACCCAACATCCATGAGCTCTGCTTCTGCTAATTGGGACATAAACCTCCTCAAAGCTTCTTCTGAACGGCCCGGTCTTTTGCAGCTTTAGATGAATTTCTCCGAAGATAAGTACCCCCATGGCGGTGTGCCCTCAGTGGATTCGCGTGAGTGTGATTTCTGGATCTATTTCGGTGGAGATTTTTGTCACTGTGGTGAGAATACTCGAGGCAGAATGCCTTATTTGTATTATAAGGTACTCTCTGGATCAACTTATTCGTCTGCTGCAACCATAATCCCGAGAACCGATATAGTGAGGTACCCTCTTCGGATGCTCAGGAGTATGGTTCCTTGGTCTTCTTCGATCATGAGGATCATCTTGAGACATGCCTTCAAAGTGTATAGACTGCTTTACTACGTCTTTCAGACTGGACATAATTGGACGCCTCGTCCTTCAGCTCTGCCATCCGAAGCATCTGCTCCAGCTCTGGCATCCAAAGGATCTGCACCAACTCTGCCAACCGAAGGATCTGCACCAGCTTTGCCATCCGAGGGATCTGCACCGAGTTTTCCATCCGAAGGACCTGCTCCAGCTCTGCCAACCGAAGGATCTGCACCAACTTTGCTATCCGAAGGATCTGCACCAACTCTGTCATCCGAAGGACCTGCTTCGGCTCTGCCATCCGAAGGACCTGCTTCGGCTCTGCCATCCGAAGCATCAGCATCAACTTTGTCATCCGAAGGACCTGCTTCAGTTCTGTCATCCGAAGGATCTGCTTCTGCTCTGCCATCCGAAGGACCTGCTTCGGCTCTGCCATCCGAAGCATCTGCATCAACTTTGTCATCCGAAGGACCTGCTCCAGTTCTGCCATCCGAAGGATCTGCTTCGGCTCTGCCATCCGAAGGACCTGCTTCGGCTCTGCCATCCGAAGCATCTGCATCAACTTTGTCATCCGAAGGACCTGCTCCAGCTCTGCCATCCGAAGCATCTGCATCAACTTTGTCATCCGAAGGACCTGCTCCAGTTCTGCCATCCGAAGGACCTGCTTCGGCTCTGCCATCCGAAGCATCTGCATCAACTTTGCTATCCGAAGGATCTGCACCAACTCTGTCATCCGAAGGACCTGCTTCGGCTCTGCCATCCGAAGGACCTGCTTCGGCTCTGCCATCCGAAGCATCTGCATCAACTTTGTCATCCGAAGGACCTGCTCCAGTTCTGCCATCCGAAGGATCTGCTTCGGCTCTGCCATCCGAAGGACCTGCTTCGGCTCTGCCATCCGAAGCATCTGCATCAACTTTGTCATCCGAAGGACCTGCTCCAGTTCTGCCATCCGAAGGATCTGCTTCGTCCGTCATCTTCGCCAGCTTGGCAGCCTTGTCGTCCCGATCACTTCGGTGCC
Organism: Panax notoginseng; assembly: GCA_016801055.1. Classification (NCBI taxonomy): domain Eukaryota; kingdom Viridiplantae; phylum Streptophyta; class Magnoliopsida; order Apiales; family Araliaceae; genus Panax; species Panax notoginseng. The sequence goes on from CM029018.1 coordinate 19,390,647, forward strand.
GAGTTCCAGGTGGGGTGCCTTCTACTCGCCTTCGGCCATGATCACGTTCCTTGTCAGCCGCAAAGACCAACCTCCTTCGGGCTTCACTACGGGCTCTCGAACGAGAACCCCCTGAATCACGCTTGAAAGCCATACTCTCAAGAGTATTTTTGAAAGGACCCAAATGATCCTTAACTGGAACACGAGGCGAGGGTGAACTTACAGCCATCGGTTGTCCCTCCGGTGTACTAGTTCTACTCCTCACCATTCTTTTCGACGTAGAACAAATGAAACTTTGTGATTGAAAGCTCTGAAACACTAGAACTCAGCCCTCCTTCTAGCGCCAATGTTAACGCCAAGATCTTTGATGACGTCCCAATCACGTAAGACGCCCTAATCCTGCACAGAAAACACGATCAACACCAAAAGCTTGACGGCTGGACCGTCGGGGGATAGCTCCGGCGTGAGAGTCAATACAGGTGTTCAAGGTTTAACAATGGAGGGTATAAAAAATCTCTAGTGTGTTGAGCTAGATCGAAAGTGTATGCGTACCTTTTGTTAGGAGACCCCCTTGCTAGGTTATACTCTCATGCTCGGTTTTTTGTGCCACCAACCATGATCTTACACAGTCCCCTGCTTCTCTGTGGTCTCAGCCGTGTGCATGCAGGTTGTCACCTTTTTTGTACTATACCTGCCGCCGGCTGGATAAAATCCCATCCACATTAATGATATGTAGACTTTTGGTCAACTGCTCTTCCTTTTCATCATTACAAGTCAAGGGTCTAGATATTAAAAGATTTAAGGGACCGGCCGCTTGACCCAGCCCATTATTAAGGAGATACAATAAAGGTAATATAAATGTTAAGCCCAATGACTATAAGACTTAATAGTAAAGGTCCACTAGGCTAATTAAATGGGGAGGCCCAATCCGCCCGGCCCAGTAGAGAAAATATCGTGACCCAACACTCGCAATGGTGCACGGGGTCACAACCCTCCACCTCCTAACAATAAAAAACAATGAGCACAATCTGCTCATATACCACAATCCTCTCGCCATCATCATCCACCTCTTCACATCCAAGAATAACCTATCCGCACTCATAGTGGACCATATATTGTGCACTCCCAATTACCAATTCAAGTAGATATCGTTCCCATATCAAACATAATTGTGGTGATCTAATCTTTGTAGACGAATCCAGAATAATCGTCAACATGACAGGAGGAACAACCCCATAGGCGCGATCGCCTAAGGACATATGATAATCAACCAACTGAGGAAAAGTCTAAACAATCTCTAAGAGCAACTACAAGATCTAGAGAAGGAACCTAGACAAGTATAAATATCAGAACACCATCAAAGCAATCAGACTGCCAGCTCAAGACCTAATGCCCATGAGGAGGCAAAAATCGAAAGAGAGGTACATAAGCTCTCCAAGAACGACAAGGAGTCCAATCATCCCAAGGAATTCAAGGGGCAGATGATATATAAGGCAGGACCTCCTCCATTCACTCAAGATGTCATGGATGAACCTTTCCCTGATGGTTTTACGATGCCCTAAATGGATGGAATAGGTGATCCTATAAATCATATACTTATATTTTTGATGCGCTTTTGTTGTTACATAATGTCTCAGATGCTATAAATTGTATGATTTTTTGACAAACCCTAAAGGGTCCAACCCATGCTTGGTACTGGTACAGACAGTTTACTACAGCATCAATACATTCTTTAATTTTGATCAATTGAGTGAATTGTTTGTCATTAGTTCATTGGAGGAAAGCCTCATGCCAAGAGTTCAACATCGCTTATGTCCGTAATTCAACAGAATTGAGATTCCCTAAGGGACTATTTGAACATATTCACCAACCATCGACCATTCGAAGGTGTGTTGGCAAAGAATACTCCCCAAACCATGGCAGAACTCCAAAGAAAGGTAGAAAAATACATGGTTATTGAGGATATTGTCCAGCCAAAGAACACTCCTAGGATTGATGATAGGAAGAGAAGGAATGATGACTCTAGGATTAGGGACAACAACAATGGAAAAAGATCAAAAGGGAATAATGAGTCTTCAAATGTGAAATCCTTTTTAGGGTACTCTAAATATACACCCCTGACTTCTTAAAGATGAGATTGCAGATTGAAGGATGAGAGATAGAATACCTCACAAGAGGCCAGGGGGCCACCTGGAGAGGTGTGTTAAACAAGAGGATGCAAGGAAGTTTAGGAATCACATGCAGATATATCAAGAGTGAAAGAAGAAAATGAAATAATCATGGGAATCAGAATGAAGGTTGTGATAGGCAGAATCGGAAGGAGGAACCCAGAAAGGATCGAGGTCCTCCAGCAAGAGGAGAAGTTATCCATGTGATATTAAGAGGACCAACAGCTGGAGGTACCTCCAATTCATCAAAGAAAGCATATGCAAGGGAGGTTCTGATTGTAGAGACACCACCGAAAAAAGATCGATTAGAGCATGTAATATCTTTTATTGGCGATGATTTAAATGGTGTTAAATTTCCATGAGGATCCTTTAGTCATAGACATGATAGTTGGAACCTTATTACTAGGGGGCAGTGTAGTAATTTCGCTCATAGAGTGTTCTACAACAATACTTGGTCTAATAAGGAATATAATTCCTGTGATGTTTTCAGCCAATAAGTAACAATCTAGGAGGAACGATTCTAAATCCAAGCAGAACTCTTATTTCTAACTCTTGAAAAAGATAACTCTCTTGTTATAAATAAAAAATGCTCCAACACAATATTGGGACATAATTCTTACTCCTATAATATTTTTTTCTCCTAATATCAACTTCTGAAGCCCCTTATAAAATATCATTAAATATATCTTTATTTTGACAACATTAATTTTGCTATCAGAAAAGAAGGGGGAAAACTCATCTTCCTCCATCTTGGCATCTTTATTACTCCATAAAGATACATTTGATAGCTTTCACTATGTCCGACAAAATATGATTATGAGTTGATTTTGATTTATAAAATATGGTTACAGTTCCATTTAAGAACTAAAATCATATTAATTATTTTTAATATGGGTTGGAACCATATATTTATGGTTCAAATATATGTCGATCCATATTTTAAATTTTAAACTTACCAGTATTATGATCTAATTAAATAAATTATTAAATTAAAATTATTATTAGATATATCATGTAATCACTAAATATTTTAAGATGTTTTGACTTTTTAGCAAAACTTATGAAAAACAAAATTGTGACCATCATAATTAAATTAATTAAGTAATAATATGATATAAAAATTATTAATATAAACTATAAAATGCTAAAAAATTATACTAATACATTTTTATTAATTAAGTAATAATATGATATAAAAATTATTAATATAAACTATAATATGCTAAAAAATTATACTAATACATTTTTAAATTGAAATTATTAATAACTTTCCATATTTAAATGTTTTTTCTCCATCTTAATTCTTTTAATTAAAAGTGAGAATCAACTGTTTCAGCATATATAAATGCTAAAAAAAATTAACTGCAGCAAAATTGCTTCTTGTCACGCCATCCATTTAAAAATTAATTCAAGAAAATAAATAAAATAAATATGCTATGAATGTTGTTTAAATATTGAAACATATTTATACCAGTTTAGGGGGGTTAAATGCTTTTTCAGTCACTGTACTATATGTCAACTTACAGATGGATAACTGAACTTTTTTTTCTTACAGTCAACTCACTGTACTCGACTTTTCTAACAAAAAGTAAAAAAAACCGTTAAGTCACGTTGACTTTAACGGAAAATAACACATCAGCTGCTGAGTTGTCCAAAAAAAGCCTATGTGACAGTTAGTATGCTACGTGTCAGTGATGATGTGGATTTGGAGGAAATTTTTTATGTAAAAATGGGGAAAAATATTTTAAAGTATAATATAAATTAAAAAAATTAGCCAAAAAAACAAGAAAATAAATAAAAAATATTTTTAATTATTTTTGTAATTAATATCAAATAAATTCTTATTTATAATTAAGCCATTTATAAAATAAAAAATCCAAAAACATGCTAATTAAAATTAAGGGGAATGTGAAATATATTTAGGGGGAAATGAAAGAAAATTATAAAAAAACTAGAAAATTTAGCAAAAAATACATGATCGAAATTAAAAAATAAAAAGAGTTATTTAGTTATTTTTGTAAGTAATAGAAAATGTTTTTTATATAATTAATAACAAATATAATTGAGAAAATTATAAAAATTATAAAATTAAAAATATTATAAAATTAAAAATAAAAATATATAATTAATAACAAATATAACTGTAAGAGAGAGAGAGAGAGCAATTTCTTTTTTTTTTATTTTAAAATTATACAAAATTAAATTTTAGAAATTTAATAAATCAAATTTAATCAAAATTAAGAAATAATCATGAACTGCTGAATCAAAACACCACCCGATTTCCCCAAAGGATTGCAGACAACATCAATGGTGGCCTTCCCTTTAACCTGAGTGTGAGAATAAATAGAATAATAAAGTCAAATCTAAAATGAAAATAACACAAAAATACCCCAAATCACTGACTCAGAATCCAAATATGTAGTTCAAAATTATCTAAAAGATTTTATAACTTATTTGAATTCAAGCTAACTTCAGATATTCATTCTTCATCCAATCTAAAAACCTCTTTCCTCGTAATTTGAAATCAGTTTTGGCAAAAAGCACTTTTTCACCACTGTGGTTATAGTGTTTTAAGCAATTAGCCATTGTGCTTTTAAAATATTCAATTAGCCCACTGTGCTTTTTAAAAATGTTCAATCAAGCCATTCCGTCCAATTTTTTGGACGGACGTTAAAAAAGTGGGTTGAATTTCCTACGTGACTTTTGAAAAAAAATAATAATAAGTTATTTCCTATGTGGCAAGCCAGTTAGCCAAATTCCTAATACTATTGAGCCACTGCACTTTAAAAAAATGTAATTGGCCCATTGTGGTTTTAAAAATATTTTTATTTTTATTTTCTTTCTTTTTCATTGCCTAAATATTTATAATATGTATAATATTAATAAAAATTAATATTATAATATTTATAATATGTATGTTTTATTTTAAAAATAAAAAGAAAAATACTTTTATGTTTTAAAATACTTATAAAATTTTTAAAAAATAGAAATATTTTTATTTTTATTTTCTTTCTTTTTCTTTACCTAAATATTTATAATATGTATAATATTAATAAAAATTAATATTATAATATTTATAATATGTATGCTTTATACAATCAATACCTCATTAATTTTTTCTTTTTCTTTCTCTTTTTTCCTTTCTTTTAATTATTTTAATTCTAAATAATACTAATAATCAAAATATTCAAAATTTTTAATTATTTAGAACTAAATATTCAAATAATACAAACAATATATCAAATTTTTTGTATCAATGAGATCTATTACAACATTACATTAATTTCAACAAAAAAAAAAAAATAAAAATAAAAAATCATTAATAATTATTTTCTATATATTAAAATAATTAAAATAATATTTTAATTCATTTTCTATATATTTAAAATTTTTCTTTTTATCTTTTCCTATCTTTTAATAATTATTTTTATTTTTAAAATTAATTTCAAATAATACAAATAATATTAAATCTCCTTCCAAATAATACAAATAATTATTGTTTAGCAACAAATTCGAACCCCAATCAAACATATCTCCTCAAGAATTTCTCTTTCATCAACAAATTCGAACCCCAATCTTCTGTTCTTCATCTTCAACAAATTCCCCTTCAACAAATTTCCCTTCAACAAATTCCCCTTGAAGAAACTCTGTGACTCATGACATCTTCTATTCTTCATCTTCAATCTTTTTAGTTTTTGGCTTCTCATGACATCCTCAACCCCAATTCGAAATGTGGCAACGGCAGGCACCATGAAATTCGGGACATAACACAGCAGAACACAGCAGAACATCTACCTCAACCCCAATTCGAACTAAATCAAAACACAAATCTTAAGCAGCAGTCAAAACGAAATACAAAACAAAATCAGATCTTGAGCTTAGCTAAATCACACATAACATCTAGATCTGAAATAATACGATAGAATATAGTGAGATTCGTTGTGAAAAATAGAAATGCGTAAATCCATCTCCATCTTAGATTTATAGATCCATATCTGGATTTCTTTTTCTTCTTCAACAAAAGTGAAAAACAGAAATGCTAATTTGTGGCTGTTGATTTCGGTACTTTTTTGGGAAGGATCGTGGGAGGAGAGATAGAGGATAAGGAAGCAGAAAATATTGAGCATCGAAATGAGATGAATGAACTTCTTCCCGGTGATTTTTGAGGCTTCTGAGACTCGCCGACGACGAGTGTAGATGTTTTAAGCAATTTTGGTGAGGAAGAAGATAAAGCAATTTTGCCACATAATCAATGATTGCCACGTAATAATTTTTTATTTTTTTTCAATGCCAGGTGTTTAATTATTTAACGTCCGTCCAATAAATTGGACGGAATGAGTTGATTGAACATTTTTAAAAAGTACAGTGGGCTAATTGAATATTTTAAAAGCACAGTGACTAATTGCTTAAAACACTATAACCACAGTGGTGAAAAAGTACTTTTTGCCAATCAGTTTTCAATTGGCTCAAGCATATACTCAAGCATTCTTCATCCAATCAGTTTTTTTTTTATTTTAAAATTATACAAAATCAAATTAAATTAAATTAAATCAAATTTAAGAAATAATCATTTTTATTAAAAAAACAAAAAACCAATCTGCTCTCTCTATCTTACAAGCCCTAAATATTTTTATATATTTAAAATATTTTTAATTTTATAATTTTTATAATTTTCTCAATTATATTTGTTATTAATTATATAAATTTTTTTTTCTATTAATTACAAAAATAACTAAATAACTCTTTTTATTTTTTAATTTCGCCCATGTATTTTTTGCTAAATTTTCTGGTTTTATTATAATTTTCTTTCATTTTCCCTAAATATATTCCACATTTTCCTTAATTTTAATTAGCATATTTTTGGATTTTTTATTTTATAAATGGCTTAATTATAAATAAAAATTTATTTGATATTAATTACAAAAATAATTAAATATATTTTTTATTTATTTTCTTATTTTTTTGGCTAATTTTTTAAATTTATAATATACTTTAAAATATTTTTTTTCTATTTTCTCATAAATTTTTTTCTCCAAATCCACATCATCATTGTCACGTCGCATACTAACTGCCAGATAGGCTTTTTTTAGAAAACTCAGCAGCTGATGTGTCGTTTTCCGTTAAAGTCAACGTGACTTAACGGTTTTTTTAACTTTTTGTTAGAAAAGTCGAGTACAGTGAGTTGACTGTAAGAAAAAAAAAAGTTCAGTTATCCATCTGTAAGTTGACATATAGTACAGTAACTGAAAAAGCATTTAACCCCAGTTTAGGGTGATTAGATACAAAGGGCAACCACCATGTAAATTGTAATACCTTAGTTCCGGATATCAATATGCTTATCAGGATATCATCAAAGCTAGCAAAATATTTGGAATGAAATATGAGTCGAAAAATGTTTAATTGAGTTGGGTCTATATTTCACTTTAACTAAATTAAATAAATAAAAATAGTTAACCAACTCATTTAGTTCCAATTAATATTATGAATAATTACATATATTAGTACATTTTTGAAAATAATTACAAAAATCACACATCCATAAAATAATTACAAAAATATTACAATTTGTCATTTTTATTTACAATATTAATACAATTATAAGTCCTTAATTTAAAGGAGTAATATTAATGGGCCGATATGGCAAATTAGTGTCCAACTTAATTTTTTTTTAAAATGCGTGATAGCCACCATCTATTATCTGTATAGGACTCTTCGGTTCAAAACCCTTGTTTACATGCTGAAACCCTTTTTTCTCTTTCTGTTCGTGTGTTATTCTTCTCTATTGGTTGTTTCTGGTGTTGATCGTTACTCGTTGTCATGTTGTTTAGTTGCTCGCCATCTTCGTTTCATCATCGTTGTTACTTGTTATCGTTATTGCACAGTGGTTTGTTGGTTTATTCTTCTCCATTTATCGATTCCGGTGGTTATTATTGTTTCTGGTAAGTAATTTCTAAATAGTTTAATGTATTATCTATTAAAATAGTTTTCTAACAGAATGGAGTATTGATTGTTTGGGTTTGTGTTATTTTTATGTTTTGTATAGAATGGCTGATACAAGGAAGAATGATGAAAAGAGGAAAAGAATCACAGAGGGTGAATCTGTTAAGGACTTGAAGAAGTTTGCTGTGGAGAGGAAGGGGAAGGGGAATGATGTAGGTCAGAAATCGAGAAAAAATGAGAATATGTTGGTGATACATAGTGATATCAAGCATTCTGAAGTGCAGTTAGATTCTGATTTTGATGTCCCTGTTAAGACCGAAGGTCAAGTGCTTAGCCAGAAGATAATTCCAACACAAAGAATTTTAAAGGTGTGTTAATTTAAATTTTGTTATTGTTACGATCATATAAATGTTTGGTTTCTTAGTTAGTATGTTTTTGGTTACTGTTAGATTTTGATTTGGATACCATTTGTGTTCCATCGATTTTGTATTTTTGGTTACTTTTTTATGTTGTTATGGTTACCATGTATTTGCATAGTATGCATGGTTTTACTAAACTAGTTTTAGTGTAAATGTTGTTTATGTATTAGTTACCATTAAAAGATATTTTGGTTACTATCATATAATTGTTCGGTTACTTGTTTAGTATGTTTTTGGTTACTGTAAGCTTATGATTTTGATACCATTTTTGTTCCCTTGAGCTGGGACTTTGGTTACTGTTTTATGTTGTTCTGGTTACTATGTATTTGCTTAGTATACATGGTTGACTAAAATGTGGTTGATTTATATGTTTGTTTATGTTTTGGTTACCATGAAAATATGTTTTGGTTACTATCATATAACTGTTTGGTTACTTGTTTATTATGTTTTTTTTGTTTATGTTTGCTTATGATTTGGAAACTATTCTTGTTTCCTCAATTTGGGATTTTGGTTGCTTTTTTATGTTATTTTGGTTACCATGTATTTGCGTAGTATACATTGGTTGGCTGAACTGGGTTTGGTCTACATGTTGATCATGTGTAGGTTATCATGAAAAAATTATTTGGTTACTGTGATATAACTGTTCGATTACTTTGTCAGTATGTTTTTTTGGTCTACATGTTTTTGTTTTGGTTACCTTTAATTTATGTTTTGGTTAACATTATATATAACTGTTTGGTTACTGCTTTATTATGTTATGATTAATGCTATATTATGATATGACAACTATTATTGTGCAGTCAATGTGGAATGTTGGATACATTTTATAGTTTGTTTTGGCTACTGTGTAATTGTTATATTATGTTTTGGTTAGTATGATATTATTTGTTGGTTAATATGTAACTGTTTATGGTATATATATTGTTTATATTGGTTACTAATAACTGTGCATATTTGATTTTGTTTATTTGTAGTTATGGGATCTTTACTATGAGGAATGCAACAGAAAATTCACTGAAAAAATTATATATTGGTGCGACATGGAAGTCCCCAGCAATATTGCCAAGAAATTGAACCAAAGTCAGTTGGAGAAGTTTAAGGCAACATATTTTGGAAATTTTCTGGAGTTTGGTGAGCACCAAATGTACTCCCAGATTATTCACCATGCTCTTGTAAGGGAGGTTCACCAGAGGGATGACGGTGAAATGTGATTTTTATTAGGGGAGAAAAGGGTCAGGTTTGGTTTGTCTGAGTTTTGTCTGATTTCTGGGTTGAGATGACAAGGTGAGGATGATATAACTACATATAAAGGTATGGAGAATCTACTTATTAGAAAGTTTTTTGGGGACGAAGCTGTGACGCGTAGTAGTATAGGTAGGGTATATCGGAAGGCAATTTTTGATGACGATGATGAGGCTATTAAGATGTCAATGATTTTGTTAGTCTTTAATTTCATTATATCCACAGTTTCTAAAAATTATGTGAATAGGGCAATGGTTAATTTTTTATGTTATGGTGATGTTAGTAGTTTTTCTTGGGGGAAAGTCGCGTTTGAGATGACAAAGTACTCTTTGTGCAATGCTTTGAAGGGGCGTTTGAAGAAAGGAAGGAATGGTGTTTCAACATATAATTTCTACATGGATCATTATACCAAATTGTACAAGTTAAATGGGCTTCCTTATGTATTCCAAGTGTTTATGTTTGAAACCATTCCGACATTCAAAACTCGGGGTATATGCAATGACGAGCATCCGTCGGATGTCCGTTTATTTAGATGGAAGGAGCTAGTGAAACCCTCTACAAATGACAAGTTGAATGATCTAGTATTTTGTTCCGGACAGGTACGCAGTTTACTACTAAGAATGTAATTAATTACTTTTAGTTATATAATTGGTTACTGATTATATTTTGTGAAGTTTACTATTAACAAAGTAGTTAGTTACCTTTATATACACATTTGATTACTGATTATTTTATATGCATGTTAATAATAACAATGTTGTTGGTTACTTGAATATTCACATTTGGTTACTGATTAGATTACATTCAGGTTACTAATAACAATGTTGTTGGTTACCTATATATACATATTTGGTTACCTTTATACATTTATTTGGTTTCTGATTACTATACATTTGGTTACCTGTATATATGTATTTGGTTACTGATTATGTTTTATGATTCTTTATTTATTATTTTTTTTACTGTAATTGTACATTGTTTGTTAGATGCTATACTAAAGTGTACGTATTGTTTTTCAGCTGAGGATAAAAAGTTTGATTCCCACTGCCGAGGAAAAGGATCGGCTTGATTTGGGCGGGCTTCATTTTTTTAATGGGAAGGATGGTGACAAGAAAGTTGAAAAAAAAGTGAAGGTTGACAACATTGGGTTTGATATATCTGACGTTAAAGAGGCAATTGATGCACGGTTTAGGCCGTTGGAGAAGAAAGTTTCTGAAATGAAGAAAGAAGTTGGAAAATTGCGGGTTGATATTAGAGATGAAATTCAGATTTTACACGTTCAGTTATGCAGGGACTTTAGGTCCATTATTAGAGATGAGTTACGCGCGATCAAAGACGTTGGAGAAAAACAGGTTGATGGTGATTCTGACGATGATTCTGATTCTGATAATGCTGGTGATGATGATGATGATAATGAAGGTGATGAAGCCGATGAAGCTGCTGATGAGGATGCTGATGTTGTTAAAGGAAATTATAATGATAATGAGGATGGTGAGGATGGTGATGATGGGTTGAAAGTGGATGAGAAGAATGATGAGGTTGAAACTGAAGTTGTTAAAGAGTGTGAAAATGATGTTATGGTGGAAGAGCCCCATGTTGATGAGGATGTTGATGATGGTTCAAAACTGAATAAGAATAATGATGGTGATGATGTGTTGAATTTCGTTGAGAAGAATGATGTGAATAAAATTGAAATTGGTAATGAAGTTGAACGTGTTTATGAGGATGTTGATGATGGTTCAAAACTGAATAAGAATAATGATGGTGATGATGTGTTGAATTTCGTTGAGAAGAAGGATGGGAATGAAATTAAAATTGGTAATGAAGTTGAACGTGATGTTATGGTTGAAGAACCTCATGAAATAAAAAATAATGATGATGAAGAAAATGTCAAGGTTAGACATATTTGTTTGTTTTGTTATGTGATATTTGTCTTTTGTTTTAATGATTAATTGGTTGTTCTTTATTTTGCACAGATTGACAAATTTAATGACATGCCATCTTTTGACATATTAAGCCAATGCATTGGGAAAGAGATTGTTGTGTATGTTGTTGATAAGGTTAGCATTATAATTAAATGCCATCCTTTTTTTACATGCTCTCTAGGTTTTGGTTACCATTATATTGTGATTTGGTTACTATTATATGTGTTATGGTTACTATTATAATATTGGTTGGTTACTATTTACATTGTTTCTTGGTTATTATTATATTATGATTTGGTTACTATCATATATATTACCTTTTCTGTCAATTGAAAAAGGGGAATAAATGTGAGGCAGAAAGCAGTAATATTATGCAGTAACCAATTCATCATTTTTTAATAACCAAGTAAGCATTAGTCAGTAATATTATGCAGTAACCATTATAATTTTACACAACAACCAAGTCACTAACCATTATAATGTTACACAGTAACCAAGTCAGCATTAGTCAGTAACCAATATTATGTTACACAGTAACCAAATCAGCATTAGTCAGTAATATTATGCAGTAACCAAGACAGCTTTAGACAGTAACCAAGATAGCATTAGATAGTATAATGTTACACAGTAACCAAGACAGCATTAGACAGTAACCAGCATGTTACAGGAAGGTAACCAATGTATTTGATGAGTAATCATTGATATAAAAAAATCAGTAGAACTTATTTATAAATTTTAAAGCAATCAAATAAACATTATTCAGCAACCAAATTTATAATAAACAGTAACCAATTTATATCTATTTAATAACCATAATATAAAACATATTTTCAAATGCATTTTGCAATCAAAACATTCAGTATTCTTAATTTGTGACCATTGTTTAGTGCAAAAAACTTAAGAAAGGTGTTATGGTTACTATTATAATGTGGGTTGGTTACTATTTACATTGTTTGTTGGTTACTATTATATTATGATTTGGTAACTATTTTATGTTGTTTAGGTTACTAGTAGAATATGTTCATTTTAGTTTGTTGGTTATTGTTCAGCTAGTTTGTTATTGCATATATTAGTTAATTGCATGTTTTTGAGTAGAAAATCTAATCGTATATATTACCTTTTCTGTCAATTAAAAAAGGAGAATAGATGTGAGGCAGAAAGCAGGTATGCACTTGATCATATGGTTCTGACCACATAGGACATAATTAAGTGTGATGAGTTGGAGCAAAGCGTCCATAAAGCCGGTGGTAGACCTGTCCGTGAACATGCAAAGAGTGCCATTTTGCGATCTCCATATACAACAACGTTTGGATCGGCTGGTTCATCGTCTACTGTCGTGGATGCTAATCAAACACTTGCACGTCTTTCTGTATTCCCCAAAGTATGCATGGATATGCCGTCAAAATTTGAAGAGGCATTGTTTGAACAATGGTTTAAAATTGGACTAAACAACAGGAAAATGTTTATTTTTTGTTTTAACAATGTTATAGTTTTTTATGAAACAAATAAATATGTTTTACTGTAGAAACATATGGTTAATATTAAATAAATGTTATGGTTACTATTATTTTATTTTCTAGTTACTATTATTTTATGTTTTGGTTACCTTTTTGTTATGTATTGGTTACTATTTGATTATGGTTATGATATTAATATTTGTTGGTTACCAAGTTACTGTTTACAATTAAGTTGTTGATTAGTACGTTAATTATTGACTGTTCAAGTCTGATTTTGGGTAGTGTGTATACTAATACGGTAATTGTTAATGTTAGCGTGTATACTAATATGCTTTTATACTGAAGGACTGACAAATACCCTGGAAAGAATGATAAAATTGAACTTGCTTTTGTATTTGGGTCTGTCCCAATATCATCAAAAATGTGGTTCTTCAAATTAAACACTCCTGGGAAGTGGTTAGACGACAATGTGAGTTCTTTTTTTTAAAAATTATGTTTTTGTAATTATGGTTACATTATTTAGTTACATTCATTACATACTTACATTTTTCAGCAACTGTTAATATCCTATTTTTTTTTGGTTCAGCACATCAATGTTACATTATATTATTTCCGTAAACTGACCAGACATTCTGATAGTGTTCATATAAGGGCAATAACTACGGATTGTTGGTTTCATGGCAAGATCACCGCTCTTTTCGAGGAGTACACAAGTAAAAATGCAGATAAAAGTGTTATGTCTGGGGAGGGTGATGTTGCTGAATACATCCATGTGCTGTTCATGGATGTCAACACATCATGGAGAAATATTGACTATGTGTTGTTCCCCATTCATATGTCATCACCGGACCATTGGTTTTTGTTGACATTTGATGTGCATCGTAGACGTCTAACTGTTTACAATTCTCTGCAGCCAAAAAGGAAATCCATGCAGATAAAAATTATGGATGTTTGTGAGCCATACATCTTCATTCTTCCCACTTTACTGCGCAAGAGTGGTTTTTGGAATGATAGGTCTGACTTTGACTTTAGCAGTAAACTGTATCGCAACAAGGATGAAGATGATATAATTGAGTTGGAATTTGCAGAGGCGGTTCCTGAACAAGTCGAGGGGTAAGGGTTACATTGTTTACAATTTTTTTAATTATTACATATAGGTTGATTTTATTTTTTATTTTTGTTATCTTTTGTCTGTTTGTACAGTGATTATGGGATGTTCACTATTTGTTTCGCTGAGATTGTCATTCATTAGAAGTTTGATGAAATTCCTATTCCATTCCCCATTGCACAGTATCAGAAGAAGTTATGCACAAACCTATATATACATGCAAGGAACAAACAGTTGGAGGGATATGAGACTGACAGAGAATTTCCAGGAAGATTTGTTCCAGATTTTGTTTAGTTCGGATTTTGTTGTTTTGTCTTTATGAATTGTGTTTTGTATTTTGTTTTTTTTTTGGGGATATACACAACATTTTTGTATGGTTTATGAGTTTGTGATGTTTATTGAATCTTATGTACATATTTGATTATATTAGCAGTAATGAAAGGAATATTGTTTGTTGGTTGGTATTTGTTTCTTTTAAGTTGTGTTTGTTACATTATTTTGAAATATACAGTTGGTAACCAATCATGTATAAAAGGGTAACCAGCTAATGTTTTGATAGTAACCAGAGAGTTACAAGCTTATATCAGGACATATATCAATTGTTAAATGTACATGTGTGAGTATACATGGGTTGCCTAAACAAACAATATCACTTTAATTACAGGTTGTTGGATATACATGTTGTTTATGTTTTGGTTACCATTAAAAACTGTTATGGTTACTGTTATTTAATTATTTGGTTACTTATTTATTATATTTTGTTTACTGTTATTTAATGGCTTTTAACTATTATTATTGTGCAATCAATGAGAGATTTTTGTTAAATTTTTTTTTTTGGTTAATATGTAATTGTTTATTATATATGCTTGCCTAAGATGGATTCTTGTTTTGTTTTGGTTACCATTATTTTTATTATAGATGTAACCATTTTATTTTTTATAAGTAAACAAATTAACATAAAATTTGTTAAAATCAACATATATCAGCTATTTAAGCTGAAATGTTAGGTTGGTATCCAAACCTACATATATATGTTAACTTAGGTTGATATATGTTAACAATTTTGTTGTTGTTGGTAACCAAACAGTTATAAGTTTGTATCACGAATGTTATAAAGTGTTAAATGTATGTTTTTTATTTATAGTCATCATGATGGAATAAGAAATTTTAATTAAGAGTTACCATTAATATATATGATGGTTATTTATAAAATCATATTAAAATAAAGATATTTTTGAGATGTACAGTTGGTATCCAAACCTGCATATAAGGGTAACCATTTTATTTTATGTTAGTAACTAAATAATTAACATAAAAATATTTTAGAATAGTTAACAATTGTTCAATGTATATGTTTGTTTTATATTGGCAACTCATAATGAAATCAAAAATCAAAATATTAATGAATAACAATTTTGGTTACTGTACATAATCAAAAATGTTACCAACCATGTGGTTAATGGTTACTCACAGTAAACAATTATACATTTATGTATTTACACTCTTAATTTAACTGCACTATATCAGACCTTTTTTTTGTCTTAAAACTGGTGGATTATTGCATGTTTTCCTGTTGTGTCCTTTTTCTTGGCACCTGCTGCATTTGTTTTGAATTTTGATTTCAGATCCGTGTTTGTACCTCCCTATTTTTGGTCTCCCCGCTGGTCTTCTTGTGTTCAGTAGTTTTATACATTTGTTTCTTACTTCTTCTGATATATCCCAGTTTTCTTTGTCATCTAACGACATGGTGGAAGCTGAATATGTCTCGACCAAAGTTGTTTTAGAGTAATTTTTTGAGCAAAAATCATAATATCTCAAATTTTGCTTGCATAACAGCAGCAACGTGTGGACAAGGCATCTCATGGTACTGAAATTTATGACATGTGCATGTCTTTTGTTCGATGACCACAATATATTGTTTAGCGACATCGTAAACAATGAAAATCACTAAGTTTGATGTCTTAACCTACAACATAAATTAAGTGTGTCGTTAGAATAAAGTACAATTGAAATCATTTTCATTGTCTGAAAACAGAATAATTATAGTAAAGTAAACAAATCAATGTTAGCCAGTAACCAAACTACATAATATTAGTAACTAGAACATAAAACACATTTTTACATTCATCTTACAGAATAGTAACCATTTGTAGCTAACATGTAATCATGAATATAAAAAGCATCAGTACAAGTGTACATTAATATGCTTTAGCAACCAAATATACATTAACCAATTAACTAATACACAACACCCAATGTATACAATCAGATTAACACTTGCATGAAGGTAATCAATGTAGTCAATAAGTTACCACTAATATAAAAGAATCAATTATAAAACACAATAACATTATAATTTTATAGAGTAACCAAGTCAGCATTCATCAGTAACTAGTATAATGTTACATAGTAACCAAGCCAACATTTGTCAGTAACCATTATATTGTTACACAGTAAGCAATTCAGTATTAGTCAGTAACCAATATAATGTTGCACAGTAACTATGTTAGCATTAGTCAGTAACTAATGAGTAGGATTTATACTTGCGAATCAGATCCTTTGTGGATTAAGTTGTTGCCTGTTTTCTATTATTTAGTTAGCTTTTAATTATATTTTGTTGTTATTATGTTAAGTTCTATCATTCAGGGCTTTGCAGATCGTTTCTAGCTTTCATAGGCATTTTTGCTGTATTGGCGCCGCATCGCCAGTGATAGACTTGGAGCCCGCGCCGCAGTGCCGGATATTGCTCTAATCTACGTAAAAATGGCGCCCCGGCACCAGGAGTTCGCGCCCCAACAGCATATCTAGCGCCCCAGCACAGGCCCCGATGTTAGCCTCGTGCCACAGCGCCGAGGCCCCTATAAAGAGTCGCGCCGCAGCGCGACCTCTGGTCTTTTTAAGCTTACGTGGCGCCGCAGCGCCACTTGCTAAGCAATGGCTCGCGCCGCAGCGCGAGCTCCGGTGTCCAGACAGTAAAGGGCTTTAAATGACCTAAAGGGAGAGAAGGGACGAGAGACTTAATGCTTAGCAGCCGCCTGAGATAAAATTTATTACAAATAGCTTAGAGATAGTATTTTCTTACAGTATTAATTTTCTAGAAGAGAAAGAAGCTGTGCTTTAAGGGAAAGAGAGTTATTGCATCCGACAGAGCTCAGGAGCTACACAGTGAAGAGAAGATTTGGAGGAAGAACACTTCAAAACAGGGGTTTTCTTATTCCAAATCTCCCATTTATTTGTGTATTTCTAAAAATGTGTAATGTATTGAAAATGTGTGCTAGTACCATAGATATGAACTAACTCCATTTTTAGGATTGCAATGTAACCTTTTGTTTAACTTAATTAACTTTCTCTCTTATTTTATATAATGAATCATTTTGGAATGGGTTGTTGTATTTTGTGCTTAGTGACTAATTGCTTGATAGAGAAATTAGAATTAATATTAACTGAGATTGAAAAATGAATGTTATTATCTAGCTTTTAAATACAACAACACCTGTTATGACCATGCCAAAGAAATGTATGCATAATCTACTAATAGGATAGATATATCCCTATTCGCCTTGTATGGCCTTGAGACTTAGCTTAATGACCTTGGCCTAATTATTTTCACCAATAGACATATTGTGATTTATCTGACTAGGGATGTGCATTTGACCTTCGACAGAAGCTTATGCGTATTTACTGTCTCTGTTGACCATTCCTTGATTCGTTTGTAACTTGGAGAGTTAGGAGATTAGGCGATGCATTAGGGGAATTGTAATCCTATCTTGAATTCCTAGCACAACCACTTTTCTTATTCTTACATTTTTAATCTTATAGCTTAACCAACCATCTTGTTTTACCTGTTTAGATAAGATAAGTAACGGCTTTAACTTAGTATTTGTTTTCTCTTAAGACTTTGTCCTCGTGGGTTCGACACTCTACTTTCATATATTACTTGTGGACCGCGTATGCTTACGTGCAATTTAGCAATAGCAAAATCGACCACCAAGTTTTTGGCGCCGTTGCCGGGGACTTAGTATTATTTGTGATTCAATATTAACACTAAGTCAATATAATCTTAATTTAAACTGATTTATCTGTTTAACTCTCTTTTTAGGTAGTCTGTACTATTTATGCCACTTCGAAGGGGACCAAAAATAATACCTCTCGATCCTGAGGTTGACAGAATATACAGACGACTACAAAGAGAAAATTATAGGGACAGACCTACTCCTGTTAGAATGGCTGATGAACTTCAGAAATCTCTCAGGGAGTATGCCATGCCTCGAATCGACGATCTCCAGGCAAGCATTCTCAGGCCCGCAATCCAAGCAAATAACTTTGAGATAAAGTCGGGAACCATTCAAATGTGCACTAACATTCAATTTGGGGGATTGCCAAACGATGACCCAAATGATCATTTGATAAACTTCGTGGAGATCTGCGATAGTTTTAAAACCAACAGAGTGTTTGACGATGCCATTAGACTTCGGTTGTTTCCATTCACCTTGAAGGACAAGGCAAAAAAGCTGTTACACTCACTCCCGTTAGGCTCCATTACTACATGGGCTGATTTGGCACAGAAGTTTGTGGCGAAGTTCTTTTCGCCAGCTAAAATAGCCAGGCTCAGGCATGATATCACTTCTTTTGTCCAGTTCGAATCAGAATCCTTGTACGACTCGTGGGAGCGATTCAAGGATCTGCTGAGAAAATGCCCTCACCATGGATTGCCAGAATGGCTTCCTATCCAGACCTTTTATAATGGGCTATCCAGATCAACACATTCTAGTATTGATGCCGCGTCGGGAGGGGCCTTCATGGATAAACATCACACAGCAGGGTATGAACTAGTGGAAACAATGGCGGCCAATAATTATCAATGGCTGAATGATAGGCAAGCCCCCAGAAGAGTAGCAGGGGTATATGAGGTTGACTCGTTCACATCTTTAGCGGCTCAGGTTGCAGCGCTAACGAAATGGCTAGACACCGTGGGAGTATCAATAGTACAGAATGTGCAGAGTGTCGCAGTCCAATGTGAATTGTGTCAAGGGAGCCACCCAACTGATCAGTGTGCTATAAGCCCTAAGTCAGTTCAATTTGTTTCCATCTACGGGCGGCAACAAAATGCTAATCTTCCCAATCATTACCACCCAGCTCGAGAAATCATCCCAACTTCTCTTGGGGCAACAACAACAATAACCCCAATCAAGCACAACCTTCATCCACCAGGCCAAATTTTTCTAACCCCCCGGGTTTTCAATCTCAGAATCAATACAATCCACAACCGCAGAGCTCTCAAAATTAGTTCCACCATCCACCACCTCAACAGGAGAGAAAGTGTGACGCCCCCAAAATTAGGTATACATCACCCATCTTGGGTCGTCAGATACATAGTACAGAATATAAATACAACGTACTAATACAACTGTCGTGTACAATACGACAAAATATAAACTGTGAGTTTGAATACAAATATTATCTTCTAGAGAGTATTCATACTCAAAAGGAGTCCTCGTTACATTTATTAACACACCATTACATAGAATAGTGAGGACTACTAACTAATACTATCATTCGAACCATCACTCCGTTCCCCGACTTGCCCCAGCTACGTTCTCATTTCCTGAAGAGAACAGTGAAAGAAAGGGTGAGCTCAACTAGCCCAGTAAGAAATATTATGACTAAGATAATGCAGAATAAATTATCATTAGCCTTCAACAATGTTAAACTGATAAAATATAATAGACATCAAGTTTAACTGCAGCGGAACAAGCAATCCATTAAAAGAGTCAAGTAGAAAATAAACTCTACTATCTTTTATGATTTAAAAGATTTTCCAACACTGTGATCGCTGAGACTCAGCTTAATAAAATAATCCACATCATCGAATCACCCCTGCACTACGGCCAAGGATATTCGTATATTCATTAATGGTCATGATCATGCCAACAACTGCCCATCAATGCACTACGGGCCAATGAGGATTTTTACCACATCATTCGTAACATTACGGTCATGATTACACCGAATAATCCCTGGTCATAATCATACCAAGTCCATCTATGCACTACAGGCCACAGATGACTTTCAACATTTTATAAACATGAGGATGATGACAATGATATAAGAATTTAATAAAACAAGTTCAAGAATTAATTTATCCAAGAATTAACAACGTCCAAATTGTCAACATGATACTACTTTGTGGAGTAAAATTCAAGAATGATCAGGAGAATATTTTCATGAATAGATACTAGATGAAGTGCAAATGTCAAGGATATTCCACAAATTTCATGGAGTATAGAAGTCAAAACTTAACCAACTGAGTATAATAAAGAATGAAATAACAAAAGAAATCACCATGCATGCGATAGACCGCACAGACAGGTTATTCTTAACAGAATAATAATAATGGAACCAGGTCCGGCGTAACCGCACAGACAGGATATTCCGACAGAATAATAAATAATGGAACCAGGTCCGGCGTAAAAGCACAGACAGGATATTCCGACAGAATAATAAATAATGGAACCAGGTCCGGCGTAAACGCACAGACAGGATGTTCCGACAGAATAATAACAAGACGGAACCAGGTCCGGTATAAAACACACAGATAGGATGTTCCAACAGAATAATAATAAAAACGGAACCAGGTCCGGTGTAAAACACACAGACAGGATGTTCCAACAGAATAATAATAAAAACGGAACCAGGTCCGGTGTAAAACACACAGACAAGATGTTCCAACAGAATAATAGAAGAATGTCACCAAGTATAGGGTAGATCCGCGTATACAGGTTATTCCAACAGAATAATAGGAAATGGAATAACAACAGTTCTCTTCATGAATAAGAAAGAATAACACCCCTTACCGTTTTAAAGAAGACCTGAAGTAAGGAAGTAGTTAAGTAGCAGAATACTCTTCTTCTCTCTCTCTATAGTTTCTCTCTATAGTTTCTCTCTCTAGAGTTCAGTGAATTCGTAAGAAATAATGAAGGAATGAGCTGCTATTTATAGAAAAATAGAATGCATAGTAACTAATCCATGAACGGTCCAGATTGATTACTTTAATCTGACGGTCCATATTTAAAGAAAAATCTTTTAAATAAAATATAATATATTCTATTTATAGAATAAGTTTAATAAATTATTTTGTTTTATATAAAAAGATGTTTCTGTTTTATTACGTTAATAATACGAATAAAACAAAACGTCATTATCGCTAAATAATTCATATTATTAACTGACAATAATAGAATCAAACTGAGTGACTTCTCACATAAGCATTAATAATCAATACCGTGTGCTACTATGCAACCACACGTATTACTGTACTTTTACTACCGAGTAGTTCAACAGTAACAATGGTAAAACTTCCGCCGTTATTTTTAATAAAATATTTTTGTCGTTTTCTCAATCCGACAATAATTTCGTTGTGGGGTCCACCAATGATTGTGTCGTTGTACGAATATTCCCTGTTAAAACGAATATTCCCCGACCAATCGAATATTATATAACAACTTGCGTACTTTGTAAAATTTATAAATATTACCCACAACTATAATATTATATCAAATTAACTCCATAATATTCAAAAATGATATTTATAGAAAATTCATCTTTATTTATAAAAGTTGGGGTCTTACAGAAAGCCTAGTTTGGAGGATCTCTTGTCGCGGTACATTGCCTAGAATGAAATAAGGAGTAACAATCAAGAAGCCTCAATTCAGAATCTTGAAGTACAAATGGGACAATTGGCCACTGCTTTAAACAGTCTTCCACAAGGCACATTGCCTAGTAACACTGATGTCAACCCGAAACGGGAAGGCAAAGAACAATGCAAAGCAGTGACACTCAGAAGTAGGAAAACCACTAATGAACAAGGTGGAGAGAGTTCTCCAGTGGAAGAAGAAGTTAGTGAAAAGGAACCTGAAGTGGAGAAGAATAATGAGAAATCTGGGGGTGAGCCAAGTACTCAAGTTAGCCCTACAACACCAACCCCTCCAATGAGTATAGTCAATCCTCCTCTCCCACAGTTGCCTTTCCCCCAGCGTCTGCAGAAACAAAAGCTGGACAAGCAGTTTTCCAAATTCCTGGAGGTATTCAAGAGGCTTCACATAAACCTCCCATTTGCGGAGGCATTGGAGGGAATGCCAAGTTATGTCAAGTTTATGAAGGACATATTATCTAAGAAGCAGAAAATGGGGGATTATGAAAAAGTGGCGTTGACAGAGGAGTGCAGTGCCATCCTACAAAATAAGCACCCGCCAAAGCTAAAAGATCCAGGAAGCTTCACAATTCCTTGCACTATTGGGGATCAATTCATTGGCAAAGTTTTATGTGATCTAGGGGCGAGCATCAACTTGATGCCTCTGTCCATTTATAAGAAGCTGGGGCTAAATTAAGCCAAACCTACAAGTGTCACCTTACTATTGGCTGATAGATCTCTCACGTACCCGAAGGGGATAGTAGAGGATGTGCTTGTCAAGGTTGGCAAGTTCATCTTCCAAGCTAATTTTATTGTCCTAGATTTTGAGGAGGACAGGGAGGTCCCAATAATATTGGGCAGGCCATTCTTGGCGACGGGGAGGACCCTAATTAATGTGCAGAAAGGGGAGTTGACAATGAGGGTTCAGGATCAAGAAGTGACGTTCAATGTCTTCAGATCGATGAAATATCCTAACACTCCTGAAGACTACTTCCAGATTAATGCAATTGATAATTCAGTTAGGGAAGTGTTCTCAGAAACCTGCATTACAGACCCTTTGAAAGCCACATTGACAGGGGCCAGCACTACTGAAGAGCCCACTAATGTTGAATTTGCCAAGTGGCTAGATGCTCCCCAAAGATCCAAACAGTTTCAAAGACAATTTGAATCTCTAAATGATGATGATGCCTCAACTTCCAAGGCTCAGTCGTCGATCATGGAACCTCCTGTCTTAGAATTAAAGCCTTTTCCCAATCACCTGAGGTATGCTTACTTAGGGAACTCTTCCACTTTACTTGTGATAATTTCTGCTTCTCTAACTAAGTGCCAGGAATAAAAGTTGCTGCTTGTGCTCAAGCAATACAAAACGGCCCTGGGGTGGTCAATTGCTGATATAAAAGGGATCAGTCCGACTCTATGCATGCACAAAATCTTACTAGAGGAAGGGTCTAAGCCATCCATTGAGCATCAGAGGCGGTTGAATCCCATTATTAAAGAGGTGGTCCGTAAGGAGATCATTAAATTGTTAAATGCAGGCATTATCTACCCTATCTCTGATAGTCCTTGGGTCAGTCTTATCCAGTGCGTGCCAAAGAAGGGCTGAATGACTGTAGTGCCCAACAAAAACAACGAGTTGATTCCCACCAGAACAGTGACTAGGTGGAGGGTATATATGGATTACGGGAAATTGAATAAATCAACTTGTAAGGATCACTTCCCTCTTCCTTTTATTGATTAGATGCTTGATAGGTTAGATGGGTATGAATATTATTGTCTACTAGATGGCTACTCGGGGTATAATCAGATTTCAATTTCTTCTGGGGATCAGGAGAAGACGACATTCATATGCCCGTATGGGACCTTTGCCTTCCGAAAAATGTCTTTTGGGCTATGTAATGCTCCCGTAACATTTCAGCGGTGTATGATGTTGATTTTGTCTGATGTGGTTGAAAAGACCTTAGAAGTCTTAATGGATGACTTTTCGGTATTCGGGAACTCATTTGATAATTGCCTGAGGAATCTGACTGCCGTTCTCCACAGATGTGTTGAGACTAACCTTGTCTTGAATTGGGAGAAGTGTCACTTCATGGTTGAAGAGGGCATTATTTTGAATCCCAGGGTTTCAGCTGGCGGCATTGAGGTTGATAAGGTAAAAATTGATGTGATTAATAACCTCCCACCATCGATATTAGTAAAAAGAGTAAGGAGTTTCCTCGGGCATGCAGGGTTTTACAGAAGGTTTATCCAGGACTTCTCACGGATAACCAAACCGTTGTGTACACTATTGGAAAAGGACATGCCTTTCCAATTTGATGAAGCCTGCCTGAGTGCTTTTGAGTTATTAAAGAAAAGACTTGTCTCGGCTCCTATTGTTGTAGCCCCCGACTGGACTTTCCCTTTTGAGCTAATGTGCGACGCAAGTGATTTTCCTATTGGGGCGGTTCTAGGCCAAAGAAGGGAGAAGGTATTCCACACAATATACTATACCAGCAAAACTTTAACGGATGCTCAGCTAAATTATACTACCACCGAGAAGGAGCTGCTGGCAGTAGTCTATGCGTTTGATAAGTTCCGTTCCTACCTCATCGGAGCAAAGGTGATTGTCTACACTAACCACTCGACAATTAAATATTTGATTGAGAAGAAAGATGCTAAGCCGAGATTGATAAGGTGAGTTTTGCTATCTAGAAATCTGAGACAAAAAGGGGATAGAAAATCAGGTAGCAGATCACTTATCAAGGTTGAAAAACACCCCGCATTCGGGAGATACTGAAAAAGCCATCAATGACTTCTTCCCGGACGAACAACTTTTTGTCATCCAAAGCAAAGCCCCGTGGTATGCGGACTTCGCTAATTATGTCACTTGCCAAGTGCTTCCTCTAAACCTGAGCTATCAACAGAGGAAGAAATTCCTAAAAGATGCCAAACAATACTTATGGGATGAGCCCTTCTTGTTCAAACAGTGTTCTGATCAAATTCTACGAAGATGCTTACCGAATGAGGAAATTGAAAGTGTTCTTAATCACTGCCATTCCTCAAATTATGGAGGTCAAAGAACGGTAGCTAAAGTGCTTTAGTCTGGATTTTATTGGTCCACCCTATTCAAAGATGCACACACATATGTGTTGCACTGTTTTAGATGCCAAAGGGTGGGCACCATCTCAAGACGGCATGAATTGCCATTGCAGAATATTCTTGAGGTGGAAATATTTGACGTATGGGTTATCGACTTCATGGGTCCATTCCCGTCCTCCTACAACAATCTCTATATCCTTTTGGCGGTGGATTATGTCTCCAAGTGGGTTGAAGCAGTTGCCTTGCCGACAAATGATGCGAAGGTAGTGCTCAATTTCCTAAAGAAAAACATTTTCACTCGTTTTGGCACGCTTCGGGCTATTATCAGTGACATCATTTTTGTAACAAGTACTTCGAAGCCCTTCTAGCTAAGTATGAGGTGACCCATAAGATAGCCATAATTTATCATCCACAGACTAGTGGCCAAGCTGAAATTTCTAATCGAGAGGTAAAACGAATCTTGGAGAAGATCGTTAATCCCAATCGCAAGGACTGGTCAAAGAAGCTTGACGATGCCTTGTGGGCTTATCGCACAGCTTACAAAACGCCTATCGAAATTTCTCTCTATAGGCTTGTCTATGGTAAGGTATGCTATCTTCCAGTGGAGTTGGAGCACAATGCTTATTGGGCTATCCAGAAGCTTAACTTTGATTTAGAAGCAGCCGGTGAAAAACGACTCTTGCAACTCAATGAATCGGACGAGTTTCGTCTACAAGCGTATGACAACGCTAAGTTGTATATGCAGAAAACAAAGAGGTGGCACGATAAAAAAATCCTCAAAAGAAGTTTTGAGCCGGATCAGAAGGTTCTTCTCTTCGACTTCCGTCTGAAGTTATTCCCGGGGAAATTGAAGTCTAGATGGTCGGGGCCATTCACAGTTGCCAAGGTTTATCCGTATGGGGCAATAGAGGTTGAGGACCCCAATTCTGACAAAACCTTCAAGGTTAATGGTCAGCGGTTGAAGCATTACTGGGGCGGCGAGGTAGACCGGTAGAACACCTCCATCACATTGGAAGACCCGGTGTAAGATAGGATAACAGTCAAGCCGACGACTCTAAATCAAGCGCTTGATGGAAGGCATCCCTATCTCAGTATCAAACAAATTGCTGTTATTTTTAGTAACTTCAGTCTTATTTTAGTTGTCATTAGTTATTGTCTGAGTTCTTAGTATAGCCTATGGTATGTTTAGTGCATGTATATTAATATGTGTTTAAAGGCTTTCAATAGTTAGAACTTGTGAATACTGTGTTTGTTGTGTCTTTGATGTGTTGATTGCTGATATGAGATTTTGGTCTGTGCAGGATTGCTTAACTCAGTATCAGAAGTTTATACTCCATGCTGCAGCGCCAAGGTTTCTATAGGCATTCGCGCCGCAGCGCCATGCTTACGCTATAGCCTTGATTTTCGCGCTACAGCGCTAGACAAAAAGAGTACACACTGTAAACTGGGGCCGCAGCGCCGTCCTATCTTCAACTTTTCGTGCTGCAGCACCGGGCAAAAGGAGGACCTACTGTAAACTCGCGCCGCAGCGCCATCTAGAACGTTTTTCCCCGTGCCCCAACGCCTTATTCTTTCAGGAGCTCGCGCCCCAACGCCATCATTGGCGCCCCAGCGCCAAAGTGGGTAGTCTCCGCGCCGCAGCGCCATCCATCATGCCGCAGTGCCAGTAACGTGTTTTTATTGTTTAAATGAGGCGTTTAGCTTAAATTGCAGAGTTAATTCTTCTCTCTCCTCTCATATCAGTTGCACCTTCCCATTTTCCTCTCCAAGCGACGCCGTCTCCTCTCCCAAGAGCAGTTAGGCAACCCAACCGTCGGTTGTTTCTTACCGTTTGGGCGCCCAACGGTCTTCACGATTGCTCTTCTGACCGTTGCCTTCATTCACGCCTTCGTCTTTAAAAGCCAAGCAAGGTACAATGATTGGTACGGTGATTTATTTTACTGTTGGGTTTGAGCGAAAAGTACTTACAGAGCGTGCCTTTAGATTATTTTGTAAATCAAATATGGCTTCTAAGCGTCCTAGAACTAGCATTGACCCCCCTCCTCTATCCTCTTCCTGAACCTCTGTTACGGCTTGGGATGCCGTCAAATTTCCATCTGAAGAGGCTTATAAGCGCTATACTCAAAACTTTCTGCTGTGTAATCTGGTGCCTAAACGAGGGCTTAGGCCTGACGATAAATCGGATGGTCAAATGAATGCTATGATTACCACCATGAAATGGGTGCATTTCACAAAGCCGCCAGAATCTGCCGTGGTCGCGGTGGTGAAAGAGTTCTACGCCAATGCCATTCCTGATGGCCCTCTGACTGTTCCAGTGAGGGGAAAGCTAATCCCATTCGATCGCAAGGCTATCAATGCAGTTTATGGGACTCCCTGTAAGACCCCAACTTTTTATAAATGAAATTAAATTTTCTCTATTTATTATTTTGAAATAGTAAAGGTTGATTTGATTAATGTGGTAAGTTATGGGTAAAATGCGCAAATATCTTAAATAAGCAAGTGGTTATAAAATATTCTTGTTGTCGGGGAATATTTGTTTGGTCGTGGAATATTCTTACCGTCGGGGAATATTCGTACGACGGCGCAGCCTTGTGTGGGCCCTATAACGAAAAGCGATTGGGTGAAGAAAATGACAAGTATGAGGTTTTTATAAATAACGGCGTAGTTGTTACCGTTAACACTATTAGAATACCCGGTGGTTAAAACACAGTAATACGCGGTGTTGCACAGTAGCACACAATATTGCACCAATTATTGATTCTTACGTAAGAAGGCACTACTTAATAATTGTTACAGTAATTACTGTTCAATATTTTATTTTATTGATTCAATAATTGCTATGTTGATATTTTATATTATTGTTGTTTCAATAATTGCCACTGCACAATATTTCCATTATCAGATCAATAAATTATATTATTTTAATAATATTATTAGAAAGTATTATTGGCAATGTCTAAAAAGTTCTGTCTAAGGAGAGGTTTGGTCACCTAATTGCGCGCCAGTAAGAAGAAATCCTTATCGGAAAGCCCCCTCTTTCTTGGGAATGGCCTGGTTGTCAGTATTGTGATTCTGTAATATTATTTGTAATATTATTTTAGAAAAGTGACAATTGTTGAAAATTGATATTTTATCTTTTCTGATAAAATAATTTATTTAAATATATTATTATATTTTATTAATATAATAATGATGATATTTTTATGATGAATGTGTGATATATGAATAAATGAGGAGGAAAAGTATTTTTATTGTAATAAATGATAAAAACATGTTAAACATGTCGGTGGGCCCAATTTTTGATTGAAATTTGATTATAGCCTGTAAAATCGTCCGTATGTGGATTTAAGTCAATTTCTGTTTGGAATTTAGAAAAATTTAAACTTACAAAGTTGTAGAGGATTGAATTCCCTATGGAATGGACATAAGATTCGAATTTTCTAATAAAAGGGCTATTTATTATGAATTATTGAAGTTCCAGAATAATTAATTTTTGAAGTTTTCATTATTTTTTTTATGAAAAATACTTTTGTTGTGAATGGTGGGTCCCACTTGTTGTTAAGCATGCTGAATTCAAAATTTCAAAGTGGGCGTAGGAATTTTAAATAATAATAATAATATTTTATTAAATTTTCTACTTTGGTGTTCTAAGCATTTTCCTATAAATAGGGTGCTTAGGTTAGAATTAAAAATCACACCAGAAACTGAAGTTTTCTCTCTCTATATTTCGAACGTATTCTTGTGAGTATTTTGATACTTTGAGTGTTGCTATATGGTGCAAGTTCCTTCAGCACTATATCTAGTATTTCAGTCAGAAGTACTGTCTTTTTGTGGTAATGGATGTTATTTTTTTAAAATGATATTATTTCTTTCAATATCATTATGCCAGAATATTGGTAAGATTTTTCTTGTGAAATTCTTGTCTTTTTGTGTCGGAGTTACTATTCACGTCTACGACACTATTCACGAATACGGCACTATTCACCGAAAAAAAAAATTTCTCTTCTTTATCCCAGATGTCTATTTTTGTTATTATCTTTGATTGTATCCATGTTTTGATCTTTATTCTTGAATTTTACTCCACTATGGTATATGATGGGGTGTTTTTGAACATGGATAAACCGATGTACGAATCCCTAATATTTGTTCTTTTGTCTCACTGGATTCGTTTTCTTTAAAATATTTTTCATCATCCTCAGTCCTAAATGATGATATTACTGAATATTTTCGGCCTGTAGTGCAAAGATAAATGATTAACTAATGAATATCTTTAGCCCGTAGTGCAAAGATGAACAGGTGTTTAGATGAACATGACCAACTGGTGATACAAATGAATATCTTTGGCCTGTAGTGCAAAGATGAATATTTGATTCAAGATGTA
This sequence comes from Panax notoginseng, assembly GCA_016801055.1. Taxonomy (NCBI): domain Eukaryota; kingdom Viridiplantae; phylum Streptophyta; class Magnoliopsida; order Apiales; family Araliaceae; genus Panax; species Panax notoginseng. The sequence continues at coordinate 19,420,031 of CM029018.1, forward strand.
TATTGATTGATATTACAGAGATAAAATATTGATGATGGACTTTTAAATCTTAGAAGATAGTAGAATTCATTCTCTACTTAACTCTTCTAATGGATTGTTGTTTCCACGGCAGTTGTTGATCTAAAATTTGTTGTCTATTATATTTTATCAGATTTTTCCCTGTTGAGGACTAATGAATTTGTTTTATATTATCTTAGTCATAATATTCTTTACTGGGCTAGTTGAGCTCACCCTTTTTCCTTTTTGTTCCATTTTTCTTCTTAGGAAGCGAGAATATAGCGGGAAGTAGTCGGGATATGGAGTGATGTTCCAAGGCAGTTGTTATTATAGTCCTCACTATTTTGTAAAATAGTGTATCAATAATTGTAATGAGGACTTATTTGAGTATGGATATTGTCTAGAAGATAATATTTGTATTTTAACTCACAGTTTATGTGTTGTCGTATTTTGCACGATAATTGTATTAATAAAGTTGTAGTTGTTTCTGTACCATATTTTTGGCGACTCAGAATGGGTGATGTATACCTATTTTGTGGGCGTCACAGTTGGTATCAGAGGTTAGGGATATGGTCTTTGGTGGAGATCGGGGATTAGAACTAGGAGGGGAGAGACGAGTAAATCTTTCGCTAGTGTGTCCTACCTAAGCTTATTTGTTGATTGGTCATAATATAGGGATATTATGTGATATGCTAATTTCTTTAATTAACCCTTATTTTATGGTAGTATTTGAGAATGGCAACTAAGAATGTTAACAATGGAGTAAGTGAGACCGTGGAGACACCTTTAATCACCAATCAGGAGAACGTGCAACGGGACGACAATGTTCCTCCTGTAAACAACACCACTAATCAGACGATGAACGATGGGATGTTTAGAAGCTTTTTGCAGTTCATGCAAAATCAGATGAGGGAGACTCGTGTACAAAATACGGGTGGAAATGATAACAACGCGCGGTTTGTCACAGTCAAGCAGTTTAAAGAGTTGGGACCACCAGAATTTTGGGGAAAGCTGGACCCGATTAAAGCGGAAACGTGGGTCAAGCAAATTACCAAGATATTCGATGTCTTGGGATGCACGGAAGAACAGAAGGTTCCATTCGCCATCTTTATGTTCCGTGGTGAGGCAGATTACTGGTGGGAATCTGTGAAGCTTACCCAGCCAGCCGCACTCAGCATGTCTTAGGAAACATTTCAAAAACTGTTCAATGACAAGTACTTTTCTGAAAGTATTCGTCATATGAAGGAGGTGGAGTTTATTAGACTGGAACAAAATAACATGACGGTGTCCCAGTACGAGGCGAAGTTCGCGGAGTTATCCAGGTTGGCACCTCATTTGGTAGAAAATGAGGAACGTATGATGCGGATGTTTCTGAGAGGTTTGAAACCCGACATACGTCAATATCTCATTTCTCATAAATTTTCTCTATATTCAGATGTTGTCAACAGGGCTCAATTATTAGAGCGAGATAATGAGTACGTTCAACCGAGGGACCACAACCAGGGTCATACCGGTGACAGCAGTCATCGGAGTAATGATAACCAACAGGGAGGAAAAAATACAAACAAAAGCGGTAACCACTCTGGTGGTAATTGTGGCCATGATAATAGGAGAGGCGAGTCAAGTGGAAATTTTAAAAAGATGAGATTCAACAATGACAATGTGAAGACGTCAGCACCAGTATCAACTGTTTCTAAGGGAGGAGAACGACCATCGGTCATAGGCTATAAATGTGAAAAAGAGGGACACATCAGCCCAAACTGTCCACAACAGTTCAAGGTATGTTATAATTGTGGAAAGGAAGGACATATCAATCGAGATTGTACTGTAGCAAAACTAAGTCCAGCGGGAATGGTGACTCCAAAGGCTATCCCAGACAAGTTAAAGTCAGCGGTTCCTGAAAGAGTGTTTGTCGTGACTGGCCAAAATGCGAGGAACCCGAACGAGGTGATCACGGGTAAGCTAATCATAAATTCTTGCGAAGTTTATACCTTACTAGATACCGGTTCTACCCATTCATTTATCTCTCCTGCTTGTGCTCAACGTTTAAACTTGACTCCGGAGAAATTAGACTTTGATTTATCTGTGGAGACTCAGTTAGGAGAAACTTTTATTACATCCATTGTTTATAAATCTTGCTTGATCCAAGTTGGCACCATTACATTACCTATGGATCTTATCTCTTTAAATATACTTGCTTTTGATGTGATTTTAGGGATTGATTGGTTAACTACTCATCATGCCAAAATTGATTGTTTACGTAAGGTTGTTAGTTTTTATATTCCTAACCAACCTGTTATGCGAATTCAAGCAACCAAACCACTAAAGTCAATCACTGTTATATCAAACTATAAAGCCATTCGTTTATTAAAAATGGATGTCAAGCTTTCTTAGCCCATGTCATGGACTTGAACAAAAACACGTCAAATTTGACTAATATTTCTGTTGTTAGTAAATTTCCTGATGTATTTCCTGAAGAACTTTCCGGTCTACCCCCAGAACATGAAGTTGAATTCTTTATTGATCTTGAACTTGGTACAAAGCCCATTTCTAAAATCCCATATCGAATGGCTCCTATTAAACTTCAGGAGTTAAAGATCCAACTACAGGAGTTATTGGACATCGGTTTCATTCGTCCTAGTATATCTCTTTGGGGTGCTCCTGTTTTATTCATAAAGAAAAAAAACGGGAGTATGCGACTTTGTATTGGCTATTGGAAATTGAACCATGTCACCATCAAGAATAGGTATCCGATACCTCACATTGATGACCTGTTTGACCAATTACAAGCAACACAATTCTTTTCAAAGATTGATCTTCGTTCTGGATATCATCAGCTGAAGATTAAAACTGAAGATATTCCGAAGACTGCCTTTAGAACTCGGTATGGGCATTATGAATTCCTAGTCATGTCTTTTTGATTGACTAATGCTCCTGCTACTTTCATGGATATGATGAACCGAGTATTCAAGGAATATTTGGATCAGTTCGTTGTTGTCTTTATTGATGACATCCTCATATATTCCAAAAGTTGTGAAGATCATGAGCACCATTTGAAGCTAGTACTTCAAAGGCTTCGCGATAACAAGCTATATGCCAAAATGAAGAAATACGAGTTCTGGCTTGAGGAAGTAGCATTCATTGGGCACGTGGTGTCAAAACATGGAGTATCTGTTGACCTGACGAAGATTGAAACAATACAAAGTTGGGAGCAACCGTAGTCGGTGACCAAAGTACGTAGCTTTCTGGGTTTAGCTGGTTATTATTGAAGATTTGTGGAAGGATTTTCTCGAATCGCTACTCCGTTTACTCAGCTGACTCAGAAAGATACAAAATTCGTATGGAGCGAGGAATGCGAGAAGAGTTTTCAAAAGCTTAAGAAGAGACTCATTTCGGCACCTGTTCTGACAATACCATCTAGTTCGGATGGATTTGTTGTCTACAGCGATGCTTCGGGCAAAGGGTTAGGATGTGTTCTCATGCAACATAGGAAGGTCATAGCCTATGCCTCGCGATAACTCAAAGAATATGAGAGAAATTATCCTACTCATAATCTAGAGTTGGCAGCAGTCGTTTTAGCGTTAAAAATCTAGAGACACTATTTATATGGGGAGAAAGTGGAGATATATTCGGATCATAAAAGCCTCAAATATTTCTTCACCCAAAAAGAATTCAATATGCGGCAACGACGTTGGCTCGAGCCGTTGAAAGATTACGACCATACCATTCAATACCATCCTGGAAAAGCGAATGTGGTAGCTGACGCATTGAGTAGAAGATTATATGCGGTAACGAGTGCGATGTTATCAACACAAAGGCCCATTTTGTGTGATTTACAAAAGATGAAGATAGAATTCAAGACTATGGGGACCCATGTGATGATGTCAAGTATACGCATAGAACCAACTTTAATCGATAAAGTTAAAGTTGCTCAAGCCACAGACCCGGAGCTGATGCGTATGAAGAAGAAAGTGCAAGAAGATGCTATTCTGGAAGTAAGAATCGATGAAGAAGGAATACTTCGAGTCCACTCCAGACTTTGTGTTCCTAATGACTCTAATTTAAAGTACAAAATCATGATGGAGGCACACAACACACCGTTTGCAATTCACCCTGGAAGTACCAAAATGTATCGTGATCTTCGACATACATTTTTGGTGGAATAATATGAAAAGAGAGATCGCGAAGTTTATATCGAGGTGTTTAACTTGTCAACGTGTAAAGGCGGAGCATCAAGTGCCAAAGGGTCCATTGCAACTACTTGAGATTCCAAAATGGAAGTGGGAACACGTTACCATGGATTTCGTTACGGGTCTTACCACAGTTTCTCAAGGCATAAATGCGATTTGGGTTATTGTTGATAGATTAACTATGTCTGCTTATTTTTTGCCAATACGGGAGACTTATTCCCTTGAACGTCTTTCTCGTATGTACGTAAATGAGATTGTGAGATTGCATGGCATGCCAGTATCCATAGTTTTGGATCGTGACCCAAGATTCACTTCACGATTTTGGGTTAGCATGCAGAAAGCTATGGGCACGGATTTATGATTCAGTTCGGCATACAATCCTCAAACGGACGGACAATTAGAGAGGACTATTCAAACTCTTGAAGATCTATTAAGACTCTGTGTCCTAGACTTCAAAGGGAGTTGGGATAAGTATTTACCATTGATGAAATTCTCTTACAACAACAGTTATCAGGCAAGTATAGGTGTGGCTCCATCGAAGCATTGTATGGACGAAAGTGTCGCTCTCCAGTATGTTGGGATGAGGTGGGTGAAGCAACATTGTTGGGACCAGAGTTGGTACGTATGACTACAGAAAAGATCCAAATAATTCGACAACGTATATAAACGGCACATGATCGACAAAAGAGTTATGCGGATCTTCGTCGCAAGGACGTGAAATTTAGTATTGGAGATCATGTATTGTTGCGAGTTGCTCCATGGAAGGGAGTTACAAGATTTTGGAAGAGAGGAAAGGTCAATCCACGATTTATTGGTCCATTTCAGAATCTTGACCGAGTAGGGAATGTGGCTTATAGACTTGCGTTACCTCCAAGCATGTCTTGTGTTCATAATGTTTTTCACATATCTGTTTTTCATAAATATGTAAAAGACCCAAACTATATTATTGAGTTAGAACCAGACGAGATAGCCAAAGACTTAACGTACGAGGAGGTACCTGTCAAGATCTTAGATAGGAAGGAGCATGTTCTACGCACCAAGGTTATACCATAAATTAAGATTTTGTGGAGAAACCATGCCATTGAGGAAATGACTTGGGAGTTGGAAACGAAAATGAAAGCGAGGTATCCTCACCTTTTCGGAACACCAGGTACGTACGTCAATTTCGAGGACGAAATTTCATAAGGAGGGGAGGTTGTAAGGCCCCAACTTTTTATAAATGAAATTAAATTTCCTCTATTTATTATTTTGAAATAGTAAGGGTTGATTTGATTAATGTGGTAAGTTATGGGTAAAATGTATAAATATCTTAAATAAGCAAGTGGTTATAAAATATTCTTGTTGTCGGAGAATATTCATTTGGTCGTAGAATATTCTTACTGTCGGGGAATATTCGTACAACGGCGCAGCCTTGTGTGGGCCCCATAACAGAAAGCGATTGGGTAAAGAAAACGACAAGTATGAGTTTTTTATAAATAACGGTGTAGTTATTACCGTTAACACTGTTGGAATATCCAGTGGTTAAAACACATTAATACGCGGTGTTGCACAGTTATACATGGTATTACACCAATTATTGATTCTTACGTAAGAAGACACTACTCAATAATTGTTACAGTAATTACTGTTTAATATTTTATTTTATTGATTCAATAATTGCTACGTTAATATTTTATATTATTGTTGTTTCAATAATTGTCGCTGCACAGTATTTCTATTATCAGATCAATAAATTATATTATTTTGATAATATTATTAGATAGCATTACTGATAATGTCTAGAAAGTTCTGTCTAAGGAGATGTTTGGTCACCTAATTGTGCGCTAGTAAGGAGAAATCATTATTGAAAAGTCCCCTCTTTTCTGGGAACGGCCCAATTGTCAGTATTGTGATTCTGTAATATTATTTGTAAATAATTAATTATTGATTTATATGATAAGAAAAATATTTATTTTATGTGGATATAAATGAAGGAATTTTTAGAAAAGCGACAATTGTTGAAAATTGATATTTTATCTTTTCTGATAAAATAATTCATTTAAATATATTATTATATTTTAATAATATAATAATGATGATATTTTTACAATGAATGTGTGATATATGAATAAATGTGGAGGAAGAGTATTTTTGTTGTAATAAATGTTAAAAACATGTTAAACATATCGGTGGGCCCAATTTTTGACTGAAATTTGATTATAGCATGTAAAATCGTCCGTATGTGGATTTCAATCAATTTCTGTTTGGAATTTAGAAAAACTTAAACTTACAAAGTTATAGAGAATTGAATTTTCTATGAAATGGACATAAAATTTGAATTTTTTTGATAAAAAGGACTATTTATTATGAATTATTGAAATTTCAGAATAATTGATTTTTGAAGTTTTAATTATTTTTTTTATGAAAAATGTTTTTGTTATGATTGGTGGGCCCCACTTGTTGTTAAGCATGCTGAATTCAAAATTTTAAAGTGGGCGTAGTAATTTTAAAAAATAATAATAATATTTTATTAAATTTTCTAATTTGGTGTTCTAAGCATTTTCCTATAAATAGGGTGCTTTGGTTAGAATTAAAAATCACACCAAAAACTGAAGTTTTCTCTCTCTATATTATCGAGTGTATTCTTGTGAGTATTTTGATACTTTGAGTGTTGCTATATGGTGCAAGTTCCTTCAGCACTATATCTAGTATTTCAGTTAGAAGTACTGTCTTTTTGAGGTAAGGGATGTTATTTTTTTAAATGATATTATTTCTTTCAATATCATTATGCTGGAATATTGGTAAGATTTTTCTTGTGAAATTTTTGTCTTTTTGTGTCGGAGTTACTATTCATGTATACGGCATTATTCACGTATACGGCACTATTCACCGAAAAACGAAATTTTCTCTTCTTTGTCCCAGATGTCTATTTTTGTTATTATCTTTGATTGTATCCATGTTTTGATTTTTATTCTTGAATTTTACTCTACTATGGTATATGATGGGGTGTTTTTGAACATGGATAAATCGAAGTACGAATCCCTAATATTTGTCCTTTTGTCTCATTGGACTCATTTTTTTTAAAATATTTTTCATCATCTTCAGTCCTAAATGATGATATTACTGAATATTTTTGGCCTGTAGTGCAAAGATGAATGATTAACTGATGAATATCTTTGGCCCGTAGTACAAAGATGAACAGGTGTTTAGATGAACATGACCAACTGGTGATACAAATAAATATCTTTGGCCTGTAATGCAAAGATGAATATTTGATTCAAGATGTATATTGATTGATGTTACAGGGATAAAATATTGATGATGGACTTTTAAATCTTAAAAGATAGTAGAATTTATTCTTTACTTAACTCTTCTAATGGATTGTTGTTTCCGCTGCAGCTGTTGATCTAAAATTTGTTGTCTATTATATTCTATCAGATTTTTTCCTGTTGAGGACTAACGATAATTTGTTCTATATTGTCTTAGTCATAATATTCTTTACTGGGCTAGTTGAGCTCACCCTTTTTTCTTTTTATTCCATTTTTCTTCTCAAGAAGCGAAAATATAGTAGGAAGTAGTCTGGGTGTGGAGTGATGTTCCAAGGCAGTTGTTATTATAGTCCTCACTATTTTGTAAAATAGTGTATCAATAATTGTAATGAGGACTTATTTGAGTGTAGATATTGTCTAGAAGACAATATTTATATTTAACTCACTGTTTATGTGTTGTCGTATTTTACACAATAATTGTATTAATAAAGTTGTAGTTGTTTCTGTACCATATTTTTGACGACTCAGAATGGGTTATGTATACCTATTTTGGGGGCGTCACACTTCCAACTACGACGGTCGCGATTATCGGGAGAATCGGATTCGGAGTTACAGTATAAACGAAATCGTTAGCAAACTCTGCAAACTTGGGACGGTGTGTGTAACGACCCCAAAATAGGTTCATTCCACCCAACCCATTCTGAGTCGCCAAATGTATGGTACAGAAAACAACTACAACTTTATTACAACAATTGTCGTGCAAAATACAACAACACATATGCTGTGAGTTTGGATACAAATATATACCAAATGTGACTCGTGTTCCAACCGTGGACATCACCTCACAATGACACCTTACATAAAGGTATAGTCAAAAACAGTTTTAGAAATTAGAATATTTGGGAAGTGCTCAAGGAAACTTTCGTACATGGGAGGCCACGCGTCTAGGTTATGATAGATATCATATGGCCACAGAATTATCCTTGGTTGGCCCAATAGACCCCAAAGAAAAACGAGAAGATTACTATCATATTCTTCCCAATGGTGAGTCTTCTCTTGACTTATCATTATCTCCACTGTCTCTAATTGAGAATTATACTTCAAACAAACACCAAGATTATATAGGTAGTGCCCATAGATATACTCAGCAAGTGGATGAGCACATCCTTGTCTTATGATGACACGAGGTTGTATGTCGTTAGACATCTTGTATGATAGTGGCAAACCACCCTTCCAACGTTGGGTACACCTTACCCTATTGGATTCACCAAATAAAACTACTAAATGAACTTTCCTATACTGCTTCGGGAGAACATCCACAGCTAGAGACCACCGTTCTATTTCCCCGTTACCCTCACTCGACCCAGCTACACTCTTATTACCTGAAAGGAATTGTGAAGCAAAAGGGTGAGCATAACTAGCTCAGTAAAGAATATCATGACTAAAGATAATTAAATTATCAATAGCCTTCATCAACAATAAATCAGAGATTTAGAACATATGGTAAATGATAAAAATTTCAACCATAGTTGCAGCGGAACGAGCAATCCATTAGAAGAGTCAAATAGACTATAAAGTCTATTATCTTCTCCATGTTAAAAATCCACCAACAATATTTTATCCATGTAACATCACTCAACAGTTCCTTTCCACAATCATATGAATAACTCATAATCATAATTGTGACTATAAATTTTTCTTCGCACCCAGGACGAAGAATGTAACGACCCCAAAATAGGTCCATTCCACCCAACCCATTCTGAGTCATCAAATACATGGTACAGAAAATAACTACAACTTTATTACAACAATTATCGTGCAAAATACAATAACACATATGCTGTGAGTTTGGATACAAATATATATCAAATGTGACTCATGTTCCAACCGTGGACATCACCTCACAATAACACCTTACATAAAGGTATAGTCAAAAATTGTTTTAGAAATTAGAATCTTTGGGAAGTGCTCAAGGAAACCTTCGTACATGGGAGGCCACGCGTCTAGGTTATGATAGATATCATATGGCCACAGAATTATCCTTGGTTGACCCAATAGACCCCAAAGAAAAACAAAAAGATTACTATCATATTCTTCCCAATGGTGAGTCTTCTCTTGACTTATCATTATCTCCACTGTCTCTAATTGAGAATTATACTTCAAAAAAATACCAAGATTATATAGGTAGTGCCCATAGATATACTCAGCAAGTGGATGAGCACAACCCTGTCCTATGATGACACGAGGTTGTATGTCATTAGACATCTTGTATGATAGTGACAAAACACCCTTCCAACGTTGGGTTCGCCTCACCCTATTTTCTTCACCAAATATAACTACTAAATGATGACCACCGTTCTATTCCCTTGTTACCCCCGCTCGACCCAGCTACACTCTTATTACCTGAAAGGAATTGTGAAGCAAAAGGGTGAGCACAACTAGCTCAGTAAAGAATATCATGACTAAAGATAATTAAATTATCAATAGCCTTCATCAATAATAAATCAGAGATTTAGAACATATGGTAAATGATAAAAATTTCAACCATAGTTGCAGCGGAACGAGCAATCCATTAGAAGAGTCAAATAGACTATAAAGTCTATTATCTTCTCCATGTTAAAAATCCACCAACAATATTTTATCCATGTAACATCACTCAACAGTTCCTTTCCACAATCATATGAATAACTCATAATCATAATTGTGACTATAAATTTTTCTTCGCACCCAAGACGAAGAATATTTTCATCACCTGTCTTTACCTGAAACATCAAAGATCATGGTTATACCAAATCACAATTCCTGTTTATAATCATACTAACAAATCCATCTTTGCACTACGGGCCAAAGATATTCATCAACAAACCATCTTTGCACTACGGGCCAAAGATATTCAACAACAGTTCATCTTTGCACTACAGGCCAAAGATATTCATCAACAGGCCATCTTTGCACTACATGCCAAAGATATTCATCAACAATTCATATTTGCACTACAGGCCAAATATATTCATATCTCAAAGAAATATATAATCATTTCAGAATTTATATAAACAATAATTATAACCATGTTGATCAATTCACCTTTGCACTTAAGCTTAAGATATTCAATTATAAATTCAATGGTCATGATCATACCAGTCACAATTCAACTTTGCACTACAGGCCAAAGAGAACCCTAGTCATGATCATACCAATAATCTACCCATCTTTACACTCCAGTGAAAGAGAATTTCAACATCAGGGTTATAAAAATGTTATATATGATGGTAAAAATAATATGATCAACATATAATTTTAATCTCAAGAGTAATATTCGTAACTCATGAATAGTGAATCGTGAATAGTAACTCATGAATAGTAACCCCGACACAAAAGATAGAAATTCCATAATAAAATCCATACCAATATTTCGGTATAATGATATTGAAAGAATAACATTACTTAAATTTATAAACAATTTATTTTAATTGTTTACACTTTACTAATTAATGCATTTAATCATCATAAAATGCCAACTCTTACAATTTCATCATCAATAACCAAAACCCTCATCAAAAATCTGCATATACCTCATATAGGATTCTCAAGCCATAAAATCCTATTTTCCAATTTTCTTTCTTCACAAAACATATTTAATTCATTTACTCATAACTAGACCATTTTCATGAAAAATACCAAATCAGTTCCAAAAATATTTCTTTTCTGGGATTTAGCATAATATAGTCCCATAGTGAACATATATTTTTCTCAGAATTTTTAAAAGTCATTTACTATTTTTCATATGGCCAAAATAGCCGAATATTTAGACATTTATCAAAAATTATACTTTTGTCTAAAAATTCTGAAATTTACAGAGTATACTTCTATCATATACATGTACTCCCAATAAAAATTTTATCAATTTTGGAGTTAACCACAAGGAATTATAAGCTGTTACTTTTAAAATAGTCTTTTCTCATAAAATTCATAACTCTCAATCTATACATCCAAAAATCATCATTTTTGGACACAATCAAGAAAACTCATCAAAATATCATTTTAAATTTTTCCAGAATTTTTGAAGTTCAGAAAAATTACGAAACTGAAAATCATAACAACCCTTAAAATCCCTTACTATCCCTTACTATCCCTTACAATCCCTTACAATCCCTTACCTCAAAAGAGCAGTACTTCTGACTGGATATCGGATATGATGCTGAAGGAAACTTGCACTGATGAATAGCAACTCCCAAGTATCTAAAAACTCACAAAATATGCTTCATAATATAGAGAGAGAAAGAGAGAAAGCTTATGTTTCTGGTGTGATTTTCAATTCTAACTTAGCCCTCTATTTATAGGAAAATTTTGGTAGGTTTGACCTGCAACCTGATGGCTTTACCTGCTACTATTCCCACCCACCACATTTGAAATATAATTCAGCACATTTCTTCACCAACCACAAGTGGGGCCCACCAATTCTAGAATTTTCCACCAAAATGATAAACTCTGAAAATTTAACAATTTCTGAACCAGTCATCTCGTAAAATTCATAATAAATCATACGTTCATTTTTAACGGTTCAAAATTTGTGGGCATATACTCAACTTATATATGTATAACATATCCAAAAATTACCACGATCCAACGGTCGGATTAAAAATTATAACCCCCGCAAAATATCTCAAAAACCCTAATTTTTAATACCTCCATTCCGACAAAATACTGATAAAAACCTCAACATTAACTCCTTCATTTTTAACCACAAAAATATATCCCTCATTTATATCCACATAAAATAAATATTTCCTTATCATATGAATCAATAATTAATTATTCACAAATAATATTACAGAATCACATTTATGACAACCAGGCCGTTCCCAGGAAAGAGGGGGCTTTCCAATAAGGATTTCTCCTTACTGGCGCGCAATTAGATGACCAAACCTCTCCTTAGACAGAACTTTCTAGACATTGCCAATAATGTTATCTAATAATATTATTCAAATAATATGAATTATTGATCTGATAATAGGAAATACTGTGCAGCAACAATTATTGAACAACAATAATACAAAATTTCAACGTAGCAATTATTGAATCAATAAAATAAAATATTGAACAGTAATTACTGTAACAATTATTGAGTAGTGCCTTCTTACGTAAGAATCAATAATTTCAAAAATACTGTGCAATACCGTGTGCTACTGTGCAATAACGCGTATTACTGTATTTTAACCACCGGGTATTCCAACAGTGTTAACGGTAACAACTACGCCGTTATTTGTAAAAACTCAAATTTGTCGTTTTCTTCACCCGACAGTTATTCTGTTATGGGGCCCACAAATAGCTGTGCCGTCGTACGAATATTTCCCGACAGAAAGAATATTCCACGACCAAACGAATATTCCCCGACAACAATGATTATTTTATAACCACTTGTGTATTTTGAAAAAAAATCATATATCACCCTTAACTTTAACATTTATCAATTTAACCATTTACTGAATAGTAATTATAAGAAAAATTAAATACTTTTATTTCATAAAATTCGGGGTCTTACAAAGAATATTTTCATCACCTGTCTTTACCTGAAACATCAAAGATCATGGTTATACCAAATCACAGTTCCTGTTTATAATCATACTAACAAATCCATCTTTGCACTACGGGCCAAAGATATTCATCAACAAACCATCTTTGCACTACGGGCCAAAGATATTCAACAACAGTTCATCTTTGCACTACAGGCCAAAGATATTCATCAACAGGCCATCTTTGCACTACATGCCAAAGATATTCATCAACAATTCATATTTGCACTACAGGCCAAATATATTCATATCTCAAAGAAATATATAATCATTTCAGAATTTATATAAACAATAATTATAACCATGTTGATCAATTCACCTTTGCACTTAAGCTTAAGATATTTAATTATAAATTCAATGGTCATGATCATACCAGTCACAATTCAACTTTGCACTACAGACCAAAGAGAACCCTAGTCATGATCATACCAATAATCTACCCATCTTTACACTCGAGTGAAAGAGAATTTCAACATCAGGGTTATAAAAATGTTATATATGATGATAAAAATAATATGATCAACATATAGTTTTAATCTCAAGAGTAATATTCGTAACTCATGAATAGTAAATCGTGAATAGTAACTCATGAATAGTAACCCCAACACAAAAGATAAAAATTCCATAATAAAATCCATACCAATATTTCGGTATAATGATATTGAAAGAATAACATTACTTAAATTTATAAACAATTTATTTTAATTGTTTACACTTTACTAATTAATGCATTTAATCATCATAAAATGCCAACTCTTACAATTTCATCATCAATAACCAAAACCCTCATCAAAAATCTGCATATACCTCATATAGGATTCTCAAGCCATAAAATCCTATTTTTCAATTTTCTTTCTTCACAAAACATATTTAATTCATTTACTCATAACTAGACCATTTTTATGAAAAATATCAAATCAGTTCCAAAAATATTTCTTTTCTGGGATTTAGCATAATATAGTCCAATATTGAACATATATTTTTCTCAGAATTTTTAAAAGTCATTTACTATTTTTCATATGGCCAAAATAGTCAAATATTTAGACATTTATCAAAAATTGTACTTTTGTCTAAAAATTCTGAAATTTACAGAGTATACTTCTATCATATACATGTACTCCCAATAAAAATTTCATCAATTTTAGAGTTAACCACAAGGAATTATAAGCGGTTACTTTTAAAATAGTCTTTTCTCATAAAATTCATAACTCTCAATCTATACATCCAAAAATCACCATTTTTGGACACAATCAAGAAAACTCATCAAAATATCATTTCAAATTTTTTCAGAATTTTTTTTTGAAGATCAGAAAAATTACGAAACTGGAAAATATAACAACCCTTAAAATCCCTTACTATCCCTTACTATCCCTTACCTCAAAAGAGCAGTACTTCTGACTGGATATCGGATATGATGCTGAAGAAAACTTGCACTGATGAATAGCAACTCACCAAGTATCTAAAAACTCACAAAATATGCTTCATAATATAGAGAGAGAAAGAGAGAAAGCTTATGTTTCTGGTGTGATTTTTAATTCTAACTTAGCCCTCTATTTATAGGAAAATTTTGGTGGGTTTGACCTGCAACCTGATGACTTTACCTGCTACTATTCTCACCCACCACATTTGAAATATAATTCAGCACATTTCTTCACCAACCACAAGTGGGGCCCACCAATTCTAGAATTTTCCACCAAAATGATAAACTCCGAAAATTCAACAATTTCTGAACCAGTCATCTCGTAAAATTCATAATAAATCATACGTTCATTTTTAACGGTTCAAAATTTGTGGACATATACTCAACTTATATATGTATAACATATCCAAAAATTACCACGATCCAACGGTCGGATTAAAAAATTATAACCCCCACAAAATATCTCAAAAACCCTAATTTTTAATACCTCCATTCCGACAAAAATACGGATAAAAACCTCAACATTAACTCCTTCATTTTTAACCACAAAATATATCCCTCGTTTATATCCACATAAAATAAATATTTTCTTATCATATGATTCAATAATTAATTATTCACAAATAATATTACAGAATCACATTTATGACAACTAGGCCGTTCCCAGGAAAGAGGGGGCTTTTCAATAAGGATTTCTCCTTACTGGCGCGCAATTAGATGACCAAACCTCTCCTTAGACAGAACTTTCTAGACATTGCCAATAATGCTATCTAATAATACTATTCAAATAATATGAATTATTGATCTGATAATGGAAAATACTGTGCAGCAATAATTATTGAACAACAATAATATAAAATTTCAACGTAGCAATTATTGAATCAATAAAATAAAATATTGAACAGTAATTACTGTAACAATTATTGAGTATTGCCTTCTTACGTAAGAATCAATAATTTTAAAAAATACTGTGCAATACCGTGTGCTACTGTGCAATAACGCGTATTACTGTATTTTAACCACCGGGTATTTCAACAGTATTAACGGTAACAACTACGCCGTTATTTGTAAAAACTCAAATTTGTCGTTTTCTTCACCCGACAGTTATTCGTTATGGGGCCCACAAATAGCTGCGCCGTCGTACGAATATTTCCCGATAGAAAGAATATTCCACGACCAAACGAATATTCCCCGACAACAATGATTATTTTATAACCACTTGCTTATTTTGAAAAAAAATTCATATTTCACCCATAACTTTAAACTTTTATCAATTTAACCATTTACTGAATAGTAATTATAAGAAAAATTGAATACTTTTATTTCATAAAATTCGGGGTCTTACAGTGTGGAAAACGAATGAATACACTGTTGAAAAGACGTCGTTCTCCCAGCAGGCCCTTAGCCATTTTGGTAAGGCTTGGTACTTGTTTATCTGTGCAAATAGCATGCCTACGCGTTATTTGAGTAATGTTACCCGGGATAGGGCAGTTCTGCTCTATGCAATTGTTTCAGGTTTGAAAATTGATGTGGGGGCGCTTATCAGCGAGTCCATTCAGAAGGCTATAAAGAGCAATGTTATGGCAGGCCTCCCTCACCCGTCTTTAATTACCCGTCTTTGCAAAAAGGAGGGTGTTCAGTGGGACAAGGAAGATGTCACCCTGCCGCCCATGTCTACCATTGATCTTCATCTTATAGGCCGCTATGGAGTCTGGGAGGGAGCACCATCGCACCCCCGGGGAGAGGGATTTTTGCCAACGCCTCAGCCGCCGCCATCCACTGAACCACCGCCATCTACTGAAGCGGGAACCTCCACACACGTGCCTAAGCACCCTTCTTTTGAGACCGTTCATTCTAGGACTCTCGCAGAAATTCTGAACAGCCTGAACTTTCTGCACTGCAAGATAGACCATGTCACCCAATGGCAGAATCAATTCCACCATTTCCATGCAGAGTTCACCAACACACTCTCTAACATTTATGCTACTCAGGGAGGAGATGACGTTGATTTCATGTCTTTTCCATTTCCAGCGCCTCCAATTTATGCGCCTTATCCTCCACAATTTCCGCCTACTGAGGAGGCTCGTGAAAATGAGCCAGTGAATGTGGATGATGACAGTGATGAAGATGAGGCTAATGATGATGAGATGTTAGGTGCTGAAGGTGTGGAAGGTGGCGTTGATCTGGATGTTTGATGATGAAGGTGATGAAGGTGGCCATTGAGGACACTGGTCAGATTGCAAGTTAGGGGGGAGACTTCCTTTTATTTATTTCATATATGAATTGTGTTAGTTTATTAATATTTGAACTGCTATGTTTAGTTTTATGATTATGGTGTGAGGACTGGAGTGAATCTTTTGGGCTTGAAAGCCCCAGACTTATTGTTTAACTATGTTTTATCTAATGTTTAGTATTATTGTGGTTAAGTTATTGGTTTTTGGTGAATGATTTACTTTGGATGCATGTTTTGCATAGTAGTATTTTTATTCTATATATGCATACATGTTTCGGTTGTCTTTTGTTAATTGTGTAGTTGCCTCATGATAGTTAGAATGTCTTGACTAAGTCAGATATTATTTTGTAGTTAGCCATTGTTTTTGGGGTTTACACTGTTTATTGGTATAGTTATTGCCATGTGTTATAGTTTTGCCCTATTTTGACAGTGGTGCTTTATAGTTATAATTTTTGCCTATTGCATAACTCTAACCCCCAGTCTGTAACTGTCTATATGCTGGGTTAGGGTAGTTTAGCGTTTAAGTTTTGATTGTGGCTTATGACGGGCGCCTTGTAATTATATCATTTTCTTAGAGTAGTTTCAAATTTATGTGAACTAGGGGCGTGTTAATTATATAAGTTGAGTCTATTTTGGATCCATCTTTTAGCATGCACTGACCAATTATCTTTACAAGTTACGTGTCCAGATTTAGGTTGTCTGTCTACTTTGTTGAAAATATTGTACGCTGTTAAAACTCTGTTGATTTCAAGAATAAAAGACTTAGAAGCTTTTACACTTTCGGTTCTATAGTTCTAAAAAAAAACCTTTTATAATAATAGTCCTACGGTGGGTTAAGATAGAGCGTGGAAACGCACTCGCCCATAAACGCAGGCTGGTAAAATCTATTTTGGACTTATGTTGTTTATGTGGCCTTTGTGCTTGAGTTATTAGATTCTTAGGGGTGTTCTACACCTAGTGCCCTAAAGTGATCTGGCTTGGGAGTCATTAATCGAAAGCTTGCTAATAGTGCTCTGTTTAGCCTAGAAGTAATCAAGTACTGTCTGAGTCAGAATTTACTTCATATTACTAGAACTTTTGAGCCTTTCGTGTTTTTGCGTCTTGTCTTAATGCTTGTTAATTATGTGAGTTGCATAGTAAGCTTATTGGTTATCACAGTCGACTGTGTGATCTTAATTTGGGTTATGGCTAGTTTAGATGTTTGGTCTGCACGCATACACAGAATGGATCGGTTACAGTCTCATGTTTATTAATAGACATTAAGCCCTCGTTCGTATGCGTGTTTGTCCTATTCTCATAAGATGTTTATGATTGTGCTTAGAGGCCATGGTTTTAGTCTATAGGTTTAGTTTTCTTTCGTATCTTGCAATAATGGGTTTGGATGTCTATTAGTTTGCTTGAGGGCAAGCAAAAGCTCAAGTTTGGGGGTATTTGATGAGTAGGATTTATACCTGCGAATCAGATCCTTTGTGGCTTAAGTTGTTGCCTGTTTTCTATTATTTAGTTAGATTTTAATTATATTTTGTTGTTATTATGTTAAGTTCTATCATGCAGGGTTTTGCAGATCGTTTCTAGCTTTTATAGGCATTTTTGCTGTACTGGCGCCGCAGTGCCAGTGATAGACTTGGAGCCCGCGCCGCAGCTCCGGATATTGCTCGAATCTACTGGAAAGTGGCGTCCTGGCGCCAGGAGCCAGCGCCGCAGCGCCGGATATCACTCGAGTCTACTGGAAAGTGGCGCCCCGACGCCAGGAGTCTGCGCCCCAGCGCCATATCCAGCGCCCCAGCACAAGCCCTGATGTCAGCCTCACACCGCAACGCCGAGGCCCCTATAAGGAGTCGTGCCGCAGTGCGACCTCCGGTCTTTTTAAGTCTACGTGGCGCCGCAGCGCCACTTGCTAAGCAATGGATCGCGCCGCAACACGAGCTCCAGTGTCCAGACAGTAAAGGGCTTTAAATGACCTAAAGAGAGAGAAGGGATGAGAGAATTAATGCTTAGCAGCCGCCTGCAATAAAATTTATTACAGATAGCTTAGAGATAGTATTTTCTTACAGTATTAATTTTCTAGAAGAGAAAGAAGTTGTGCTTTAAGGGAAAGAGAGTTATTGCATCCGACAGAGCTCAGGAACTACACAGTGAAGAGAAGAATTGGAGGAAGAATGTGACAACCCCAAAACAGGTACATTCCATCCAACCTATTCTGAGTCACCAAATACATGGTACAGAAAATAACTACAACTTTATTACAACAATTGTCGTACAAAATACAACAACACATATGCTGTGAGTTTGGATACAAATATATAACAAATGTGACTCATGTCCCAATCATGAACAACACCTCACAATGATACCTTATATAAAGGTATAGTCAAAAACTGTTTTAGAAATTAGAATCTTTCGGAAGTGCTCAAGGAAACCTTCGTACATGGGAGGCCATGCGTCTAGGTTATGATAGATATCATATGACCACAGAATTATCCTTGGTTGACCCAATATACCCAAAGAAAAACGAGAAGTTTACTATCATATTCTTCCCAATGGCGAGTCTTCTCTTGACATATCATTCTCTCCACTGTCTCTAATTGAAAATTATACTTCAAACAAACACCAAGATTATATAGGTAGTGCTCGTAAAGATACTCAGCAAACACGATTATCTTTGGCCCGTAGTGCGTGAATAATTCGTGGTCGTGATACTAAAGAATATCCTTGGCCGTAGTGCATGGGTGATTCGATGACGTGAATTATTTTATTAGCTGTGTCTCAGCTATAAAAGTCATGAAAAACCTTTTAAATCATAAAAGATAGTAGATTTTATTCTATACTTGACTCTTTTAATGGATTGTTGGTTCCGCTGCAGTTAAACTTGATGTCTATTGTATTTTATCAGTTTAACATTGTTGAAGACTAATGATAATTTATTCTGCATTATCTTAGTCATAATATTTCTTACTGGGCTAGTTGAGCTCACCCTTTCTTTCACTGTTCTCTTCAGGAAATGAGAACGTAACTGGGACGAGTCGGGAAACGGAGTGATAGTCCTAGATGATAGCATTAGTAGTCCTCACTATTCTATGTAATAGTGTGATAATAATTGTAATGAGGACTCCTTTTGAGTATGGATACTCTCTAGAAGACAATATTTGTATTCAAACTCACAGTTTATGTTTTGTCGTATTGTACATGACAGTTGTATTAGTAAGTTATATTTGAATTCTGTACCATGTATCTGGCGACCCAAGATGGGTGATGTATACCTATTTTTGGGAGCGTCACACCACCGTTCTATTCTTTTGTTACCCCCGCTCAACCTAGCTACACTCTTATTACCTGAAAGGAATTGTGAAACAAAAGGGTGAGCACAACTAGCCCAGTAAAGAATATCATGACTAAAGATAAATAAATTATGAATAGTCTTTATCAGTAATAAATCAGAGATTTAGAACATATGGTAGATGATAAAAATTTCAACCATAGTTGCAGCGGAACGAGCAATCCATTAGAAGAGTTAAATAGACCATAAAGTCTATTATCTTCTCCATGTTAAAAATTCACCAACAATGTTTTATCCCTGTAACATCACTCAACAGTTCCTTTCCACAATAATATGAATAACTCATAATCATAATTGTAATTCTAAATTTTTCTTCGCACCCAGGCGAAGAATATTTTCATCACATGTCTTTACCTGAAACATCAAAGATCATGGTTATACCAAATCACAGTTCCTGTTCATAATAATGCTAATAAATTCATATTCGCACTACGGCCAAAGATATTCATCAATAAACCATCTGTGCACTACGGGCCAAAGATATTCAACAACAGTTCATCTTCGCACTACAGGCCAAAGATATTTATCAATAATTAATCTTTGCACTACAGGCCAAAGATATTCTTCAACAGTTCATATTTGCACTATAGGCCAAATATATTAATATCTCAAAGAAATATATAATCATTTCAGAATTATATAAACAATATTTATAACCATGTTGATCAATTCACCTTTACACTTAAGCTAAAGATATTCAGTTATAAATTCAATGGTCATGATCATACCAGTCAACAATTCAACTTTGCACTACTGGTCAAAGAGAACCCATAGTCATGATTATACCAACAATCTACCCATCTTTACACTCAAGTGAAAGAGAATTTTAACATCAGGGTTATAAAAATGTTATATATGATAATAAAAATAATATGATCAACATATAATTTTAATCTCAAGAGTAATATTCATAAATCAACTATAATTTGGTCAGAAAAAGAAACCAATTTTTGTCGTGAATATTAACTCGTGAATAGTAACTCATGAATAGTAACTCGTGAATAGTAATCCTGACACAAAAAGATAGAAATTCTACAATAAAATTCATACCAATATTTTGGTATAATGATATTGAAAGAATAACATTTCTTAAATTTATAAACAATTTATTTTAATTGTTTACACTTTACTAAATAATACATTTAATCATCTTAAAATGCCAAACTCATAAGATTTCATCACCAATAACCAAAAACCCTCATCAAAAATCTGCATATACCTCATATAGGATTCTCAAGCCATAAAATCCTATTTTCTAATTTTCTTACTTCACAAAACATATTTAATTTATTTACTCATAACTAGATCATTTTTATGAAAAATACCAAATCAGTTCTAAAAATATTTCTTTTCTGGGATTTAGCATAATATAGTCCCATAGTGAACATATATTTTTCTTAGAATTTTTAAAAGTCATTTACTATTTTTCATATGGCCAAAACAGCCGAATATTTAGACATTTATCAAAAATTGTACTTTTATCTAAAAATTCTGAAATTCACAGAGTATACTCCTATCATATACATGTACTCCCAATAAAATTTTTATCAATTTTGGAGTTAACCACAAGGAGTTATAAGCGGTTACTTTTAAAATAGTCTTTTCTCATAAAATTCATAACTCTTAATCTATACATCCAAAAATCATCATTTTTGGACACAATCAAGAAAACTCATCAAAATATCATTTCAAATTTTTCTAAAATTTTTGAAGGTCAGAAAAATTACGAAACTGAAAAACATAACAACCCTTAAAATCTCTTACTATCCCTTACAATCCCTTACCTCAAAAGAGCAGCACTTCTGACTGGATATCAGATATGACGCTGAAGAAAACTTGCATTGATGAATAGCAACTCACCAAGTATCTAAATACTCACAAAATACACTCGATAATCTAGAGAGAAAAAGAGAGAACACTTATGAATTCTGGTGTGATTTTTAATTCTAACTTAGCCCTCTATTTATAAGAAAATGTTAGCACGCCGAAGCAGACTTAACCTGCAACCTAATGGCTTTACCTGCTACTATTTCCACCCACCATATTTAAATAAAAATCTCAGCATATTTCTTCACCAACCAAGAGTGGGGCCCACCAATTCTAAAATTTTTCACCAAAATGATAAATTCCGAAACTTCAACAATTTTTGAACCAGTCATCTCTTAAAATTCATAACAAATCATAAGTTCATTTTTAACGGTTCAAAATTTGTGGACATATACTCAACTTATATATGTATAACATATCCAAATATTACCACGATTCAACGGTCGGATTAAAAATTATAACCCTCGCAAAATATCTCAAAAACCCTAATTTGATTTTCAATACCTCCGTTCCGACAAAAATACAGATAAAACACCTCAACATTAACTCCTTCATTTTTAACCACAAAAATATATCCCTCATTTATATCCACATTAAATAAATATTTTCTTATCATATGAATCAATAATTAATTATTCACAAATAATATTACAGAATCATATTTATGACAACCAGGCCGTTCCCAAGAAAGAGGAGGCTTTCCAATAAGGATCTCTCCTTATTGGCGCGCAATTAGATGACCAAACCTCTCCTTAAACATAACTTTCTAGACATTGTCAATAATGTTATCTAATAATATTATTTAAATAATATGAATTATTGATCTGATAATGGAAAATATTGTGCAGTAACAATTATTGAACAACAGTAATATAAAATTTCAACGTAGCAATTATTGAATCAGTAAAATAAAATATTGAACAGTAATTACTGTGACAATTATTCAGTTGTGCCTTCTTACGTAAGAATCAATAATTTCAAAAATACTGAGCAATACCGTGTGCTACTGTGCAATAACGCGTATTACTGTATTTTAACCACCGGGTATTCTAACAGTGTTAACGGTAACAACTACGCCGTTATTTGTAAAAACTCAAATTTGTCGTTTTCTTCATCCGACAGTTATTTTGTTATGGGGCCCATAAATGGCTGCGCCGTCGTACGAATATTCCCCGACAGAAAGAATATTCCACGACCAAACGAATATTCCCCGACAACAATGAATATTTTATAACCACTTGTGTATTTTGAAAAAAAATTCATATATCACCCTTAATTTTAACATTTATCAATTTAACCATTTACTGAATTATAATTTTATGAAAAATTAAATACTTTTATTTCATAAAATTCGGGGTCTTACAAAGAACACTTCAAAACAGGGGTTTTCTTCTTCCAAATCTCCCATTTATTTGTGTATTTCTGAAAATGTGTAATGTATTGAAAATGTGTATTAGTACCATAGATATGAACTAACTCCATTTTTAGGATTGCAATGTTACCTTTTGTTTAGCTTAATTAACTTTCTCTCTTATTTTATATAATGAATCATTTTGGAATGGTTTGTTGTATTTTGTGCTTAGTGACTAATTGCTTGATAGAGAAATTAGTATTGATATTAACTGAGATTAAAAAATGGATGTTATTATCTAGCTTTTAAATACAACAACACCTGTTATGACCATGCCAAAGAAATGTGTGCATAATCTGCTAATAGGATAGATATATCCTTATTTGCCTTGTGTGGCCTTGAGACTTAGCTTAATGACCTTGGCCTAATTATTTTCACCAATAGACATATTGTTATTTATCTGACTAGGGATGTGCATTTAACCTTCGGCAGAAGCTTATGCATATTTACTATCTCGGTTGACCATTCCTTGATTCGTTTGTAACTTGGAGAGTTAGGAGATTAGGCGATGCATTAGGAGAATTGTAATCTTATCTTGACTTCCTAGCACAACCACTTCTCTTATTCTTACATTTTTAATCTTATAGCTTAACCAACCATCTTGTTTTACTTGTTTAGATAATATAAGTAACGACTTTAACTTAGTATTTGTTTTCTCTTAAGACTTTGTCCTTGTGGGTTCGACACTCTACTTTCATATATTACTTGTGGACTGCGTATGCTTGCGCGCGATTTGACAATAGCGAAATCGACCATCAGTAACCTAGTCAGAATTAGTCAGTAATAATATGCATGTCAGTATTAGTCAGTATAATGTTACACAGTATCCAAGTCAGCACTAGTCAGTAACCATTATATTGTTACACAGTAAGCAATTCAGTATTAGTCAGTAACCAATTTAATGTTGCACATTAACTAAGTTAACATTAGTCAGTAACCAAGTCCGTATTAGTCAGTAATAATTGCAGCTACTTTTAATGTTGTTAAAATTATCAGCATATACATGTAACCAATAGTGAACAAATAGGTTTCCATAAAATGTAAATGCAACTTTGGATGCAATAATTTAAAATTTGTATTAATTACCTTAAGTATCTTTGATTTAATGATATTAGATTGCAACCTCCCCTCAGCTGTTGTGGAAAGTGTTATGAATGTTGATATGGCTGCTTGTTTGTTTGTGAAATACCATCTTTGAACCAGACAACGTATGCATTCAATCATTGACGCAACTGGAAGATCCCTGATAAACTTGATTGCATTGTTAATAGATTCAGCGGTGTTTGAAGTCATTGTTGAGTATCTGCTTACAGTCCTATGGAGCCTGGTGCACTTCTCCAACTTGACATCTTCCTCCAAATATGTCCTTATTCGAGGATCAATGACATTAAGTTCAGTCATGTGTTTGTTGAATTCTTCAACAGTGTAAGCTCTACAAGCCCCATTGTAAACCTGTTTAAGTTCTTCTCCTCTCTTTTTGAATCTGTTTTTTATATTTTTTTAGTATATGGTATGTGCAGGAACCATGCATGACATCCAAAAACACAAAATTTTGTCCTTGTATAATGGCTTCATGTCTATCTGAAATAATGCATTGGCCTTCCCTAACTCCACAAGCAATTCTTAAATTTACGAAAAACTATCTCCAAGACAATTCATTTTCGTTGTCAACCACTGCAAAAGCAATTGGAACAATGTTTCGGTTTGCATCTTGTGTGCTTGCTATCAGTAGTGTTCCCCCATAAGTTGATTGTATGTACGTGTCATCGATTACAATGATTGGAAAATAATGGTGCTATGCTTGAATGGATGCTCCAATGGCAAAGAATAAATACTTGAAACGACCATTTGTTTCCAACTCAAGGGTTGTGACGAAACCTGATATGAAATATCAGCATTATCTTTAGAATTATAAGTAGTATACAGTATCCAAATCATTAATAATCGGTAACCATTCATGTGGTTAATGGTATTCAACTAATTACCATATTAATGTTTCCAATACGGTGCATTTGGTGTACAAAATTTAATTAATGTGTAATCTTTTGTGTAGATATTTATGATACACAAAATATTAATTCACATAGGTTGATTGTACAATACATTTAGTAACTAAACATGCATATTAAGGTAACCAAATCAGTTGACTTGGGTAACTAACTAATCATGAAAAACCAATAAAATGTTTTAAAGTGTTACCTAGATTTGTTTTCTTCAGCATGTGTAGCAATGATGGGATCAGTGAGTAGTCGTGTGGATTTCCTCTCATTTTTTCCAACGCTTTCTCCTTCGATCTCCATGCTTTTTGGTAAGAGATAGACACATTATATTCTGACGTCATGTCCTCCACAATATCGGTTGGTGTGTATATTTTCTTCAAATTTGTTAATTTGTGCATTATGCATTCACTGACTAACTCACTATTTGCCTGTCTGTGGTCTCCCAGTAATACGTTGACTGAACACGTGTGGTTGTCATTGAATTCTCTCACCTTGAACATGCTGGCTTTTTGAAAACTTGATGCTCTCATCTTCCATCTGCAATTTTCATCATCTACGCATACTAGCACAAAGTCTCCATAACTGTAAGACCCCAACTTTTATAAATAAAGATGAATTTTCTATAAATATCATTTTTGAATATTATCGAGTTAATTTGATATAATGTTATAGTTGTGGGTAATATTTATAAATTTTGTAAAGTACGCAAGTTGTTATATAATATTCGATTGGTCGGGGAATATTCGTTTTAACAGGGAATATTCGTACAACGACACAATTATTGGTGGACCCCACAACGAAATTATTATCGGATTGAGAAAACGACAAAAATATTTTATTAAAAATAACGGCAGAAGTTTTACCATTGTTACTGTTGAACTACTCGGTAGTAAAAGTACAGTAATACGTGTGGTTGCATAGTAGCACACGATATTGATTATTAATGCTTATGTGAGAAGTCACTCAGTTTGATTCAATTATTGTCAGTTAATAATATGAATTATTTAGCGATAATGACGTTTTGTTTTATTCGTATTATTAACGTAATAAAACAGAAACATCTTTTTATATAAAACAGAATACTTTATTAAAGTTATTCTATAAATAGAATATATTATATTTTATTTAAAAGATTTTTCTTTAAATATGGACCGTCAGATTAAAGTAATCAATCTGGACCGTTCATGGATTAGTTACTATGCATTCTATTTTTCTATAAATAGCAGCTCATTCCTTCATTATTTCTTACGAATTCACTGAACTCTAGAGAGAGAAACTATAGAGAGAAACAATAGAGAGAGAGAAGAAGAGTATTCTGCTACTTAACTACTTCCTTACTTCACATCTTCTTTAAAACGGTAAGGGGTGTTATTCTTTCTTATTCATGAAGAGAACTGTTGTTATTCCATTTCTTATTATTCTGTTGGAATAACCTGTATACGCGGTCTACCCTATACTTGGTGACATTCTTCTATTATTCTGTTGGAACATCCTGTCTGTGTGTTTTACACTGGACCTGGTTCCGTTTTTATTATTATTCTGTTGGAACATACTGTCTGTGTGTTTTACACCGGACCTGGTTCCGTCTTGTTATTATTCTGTTGGAACATCCTGTCTGTGTATTTTACACCGAACCTGGTTCTATTATTTATTATTCTGTCGGAATATCCTGCTGTGCGTTTACGCCGGACCTGGTTCCATTATTTATTATTCTGTCGGAATATCCTGTCTGTGCGTTTACGCCGGACCTGGTTCCATTATTTATTATTCTGTTGGAATAACCTGTCTGTGCGGTCTATCGCATGCATGGTGATTTCTTTTGTTATTCCATTCTTTATTGTACTCAGTTGGTTAAGTTTTGACTTTTATACTCCATGAAATTTGTGGAATATCCTTGATAATTGCGTTTCATCCAGTATCTTTTTATGAAAATATTCTTCTAAGCATTCTTGAATTTTACTCCACAAAGCAGTATCATGTTTACAATTTGGACGTTATTAATTCTTGGATAAATTAATTCTTGAACTTGTTTTATTGAATTCTTATATCATTGTCATCATCCTCATGTTTATAAAATGTTGAAAGTCATCTGTGGCATGTAGTGCATAGATGGACTTGGTATGATTATGACCAGGGATTATTCGGTATAATCATGACCGTAATGTTACAAATGATGTGGTAAAAGTCATCATTGGGCCGTAGTGCATTGATGGACAGTTATTGGCATGATCATGACCATTAATGAATACACGAATATCCTTGGCCGTAGTGCAGGGGTGATTCGATGATGTGGATTATTTTATTAAGCTGAGTCACAGCGATAACAGTGTTGAAAAACCTTTTAAATCATAAAAGATAGTAGAGTTTATTTTCTACTTGACTCTTTTAATGGATTGCTTGTTCCACTGCAGTTAAACTTGATGTCTATTATATTTTATCAGTTTAACATTGTTGAAGGCTAATGATAATTTATTCTGCATTATCTTAGTCATAATATTTCTTACTGGGCTAGTTGAGCTCACCCTTTCTTTCACTGTTCTCTTCAGGAAATGAGAACGTAGCTGGGGCAAGTCGGAGAACGGAATGATGGTTCGAATGATAGTATTAGTTAGTAGTCCTCACTATTCTATGTAATAGTGTGTTAGTAAATGTAATGAGGACTCCTTTTGAGTATGAATACTCTCTAGAAGATAATATTTGTATTCAAACTCACAGTTTATGTTTTGTCGTATTGTACACGACAGTTGTATTAGTAAGTTATATTTGTATTCTGTACTATGTATCTGACGACCCAAGATGGGTGATGTATACCTAATTTTTGGGGCGTCACAATGACATGTTCGTTGAACTTTGTGTTGTCTGTTTTTCCTGATTGAATGCAGCCTCATAGTTTGTGATAGGATTTTTTTATTTTTATAGGTTTGATGTAATTTTACTTCACGTTCATTCGGATCTGATATTACATCATCATATCATTCTTCTGTTTATGATTTGTCATGTTGTTTATCTCATTGTTGTTCAATAATTTCCATTGCAAGCTGATCAGCATACTGCGTTCCAATTTGGCAATCTTGTGTTGCTAATGGAACTAGTGCTGAATTCCTTTGTATTGATCTGATTGGCGTTACATCGTGAATTATAGTTTCTTCTACATTTGTCAAGTTATGCAAGATTGTTGTGCGTCCCCTTCTGTGTTCAATATCTACAATTAGTGGGAATTTACCTTGTTCAACAGATTTTCTACTAACTTCAATAAAGAATTTTAAGGTTGCTTCATCTGATATACTGATCGGTGGAATGTCGCTTCTAATTTGAAATTTGATTGACAATGTTGTTGCGTTTGTGTCTAGCCGTAATGCACTGCATATTATGTTTTGCATTTCTCTGAACGAACTAGTTGATGGAACTAGTATGCCGGTAACTTCAAATTTGGTGTATTGGTTACTATCAACGCATGTACCGTTGAAATAAAGTACAACTGGAATCATCTCCATTGTCTGTCAACAGAATAAGTATTGTAAAGTAACCAAATCAATGTTAGACAGTAACCAAACTACATAATGTTAGTAACCAGAACATAAAACACATTTGTACATTCATATTACAATGGAAATAATTAGTATATTGATATTTTTTACCAATTAAATTATAACAGTTGTATAAAGGTAACCAATGTAGCCAATAAGTAACCATCATAATAAAACAAACCAATATAAAACACCGTAATATTATGCAATAATCGTTACAACATTATATAGTAACCAAATCCAATTTAGACAGTACCCAACACATATTTATTTAGTAACCACAAGATAAACATATTATCCATTGCATTGTTATAGTCAGAAACAACCAGTATAATTTGTTTGTTACCAACTAAAGACTAATTGTTATAAGAATGTAACCAATGTTGCTTACAAGTAGCCATTAATATAAAAAACATAAGTACAAGTGTACATTAACATAGTCAGATTAACAGTTGCATGATGGTAACCAATGTAGTCAATAAGTAACATCCAATATAAAAGAAACAATTATAAAACAATATAACATTATAATCTTACACAGTAACCAGGTCAGCACTAATGAGTTACCATTATAATTTTATATAATAACCTAGTCAGCATTAGTCAGTAACCAATATAATGTTAAACAGTAACCAAGTCAGCATTAGTCAGTAACCAAGTAATCATTTTTCAATAACCAAGTCAGCATTAATCAGTAATATTATGCAGTAACCATAATAATTTTACACAGCAACTAAGTCAGTAACCATTATAATATTACATAGTAACCAAGTCAACATTAGTCTGTAATCAATATAATGTTACATAGAAACCAAGTCAGCATTAGTCAGTAACCAGGTCAGCATTAGACAGCATAATACTACACAGTAACCAAGACAGCATTATACAGTAACCAAGAAGGTAATCAATGTATTTGATGAGTAACCATTAATATAAAAAAAAATCAGTAGAACTCATTTAAAAATTTTAAAGCAATCAAATAAACATTATTCAGCAACCAAATTTATAATAAACAGTAACCAATTATATCTAGTTAGTAACCAATTAATCAGTATACAACAACCAATATATATATAAGTATAATCAGATTAACAGTTGCATGATGGTAACCAATGTAGTCAATAAGTAACCTCCAATATAACAGAAACAATTATAAAACAATATAACATTATAATCTTATACAGTAACCAGGACAGCACTAATGAGTAACCATTATAATTTTACATAGTAACCTAGTCAGCATTAGTCAGTAACCAATATAATGTTAAACAGTAACCAAGTCAGCATTAGTCAGTAACCAAGTCATCATTTTTCAATAACCAAGTCAGCATTAGTCAGTAATATTATGCAGTAACCATTATAATTTTACACAGCAACCAAGTCAATAACAATTATAATGTTACACAGTAACCAAGTCAGCATTAGTTAGTAACCAATATAATATTACATAGTAACCAAGTCAGCATTAGTCAGTAACCAAGTCAGAATTAGTCAGTAATATTATGCAGTAATCAAGACAGCATTAGACAATAACCAATACAACATTATACAGCATAATGCTACACAGTAACCAAGACAGCATTAGACAATAACCAGCATGTTGCAAGAAGGTAACCAATGTATTTGATGAGTAACCATTAATATAAAAAAAATAGTAGAACTCATTTAAAAATTTTAAAGCAATCAAATAACATTATTCAACAACCAAATTTATAATAAACAGTAACCAGTTTATATCTATTTAGTAACCATAATATAAAACATATTTTCAAATGCATTTTCCAATCAAATCATTCAGTATTCTTACTTTGTGATCATTTTTTAGTGCAAAAAACTTATGAAAAGTAACCAATATAGGAATTCGTAGTATCCATAGGTAATTTTATGCATATAAATTTTAAATTCACATACCTCAATATTCAATTTTGTATCGAAATTGCTGTTGATCTTGTAATCAACAATCACTCCGTGGTCGTAAATTTTCGGTTACTGAACTTGAAGTTGTTGATTTTGTATGCTATTTTCCGATCTCAGAGTTGCGTCGTGACAAAAGGTTTCGTCTTCTCCGATCTCAGAGTCGTGACAGAATATTTTGTCTTCTCCGATAGATTTGTCGTTGATATGTTGTTCCGATATCAAAGTTGTATGAATTTAGGTGCGGTTAGTTGCAAATATGAAAGTCGGTAACTGACGTGTAGGAGTTAATGATAAGTGATTTTAACAACGTAATATTATGTTTGTGTTATTTTTGTAATTATTTTGTATGTGTTTTATTTTTGTAATTATTTTATAATTATTATATATTAGTGTTAAGGACCCGCATATTAGTTGACCCAACAGTTAGTTAACTAGATTGTCAGGACTAGTTTTCACTAATCAAATTACTATTTTTACAATGGAATATATTGGGTCAGACATTAAAGCCCATATCCAGTTTAAGTTAGAGTTCTTGAGGCTGGGCCATGAAAAGCCCGAAAAGTAAAATCCTCCACCTGCATGTCAACTGTCGGAGAAGAAAAACTAAATTAAACCGAAAATAGCAAGGTAGGGTTTAGGGTTTTAGGAGAGCCGGGAAATAAATCGAAGAAGAAGAGTTCTTCATCAAGCCTACACATTTTATCTTTATATTTATAATTCTCTCTCTCTATATATTCTTCTTTGCATTGATTTTTGACACAATAGAGTTTGATAGAGAAATGATTAGGGGTGGAAAAAGCTATGTTTCTTCGTCGCCGGCGTTCTCCAATGATGCAAAGAAACTACTAGTTTGCACCGGAAATTCTGTCTCCATTTTCAGCACCTCCACTGGGTTACAGGTTATTTCAATTGCTTTTCATATTTATTTTATTAAATGTAATTTGCGAAACGGCAATTTGTGAGGATGAATTACGCTTAGTTGACTGAGCTGAGTTATAATTGCAGATAAGTGAGTTGGAAGGTCACACAGCACTGGTGACATCGGTCATAGTGGTACCAGCTTCAAGTAAATTATTGCGCTATTGTTGGACATCTTCTCTTGATGGTACTATTAGGTATTGGGATTTTTCAGTTCCCGAATTGATGAAAACTATCAATATTCGCTACCCAATTTACTCCATGGTAATTTTTTCCACTTTTTTGAAAGGTAATTATTTATTGAATTGCCGCTTTTAATCATGGGTTAAACACCTGGCTGCTAAGATGGCTATTTACAGCTATGGGTTGATATTAAGCTTCGACTTTATACTGTTCTAAACTTGTTAAATGTAGGATTTTGAAGCTAGGTTCTTATTTTCTTATAGGGGTTTGTGGAAACATTGCATTAGAACATAATTTCTTTTTTTTCCTCATGAATTAAATTGGAAATTATTTCTCCTATTTATAATTCCTGGTCCACTACTTTGCACCTTTTATTCAATTTATTAGGTTCTATTGTTTTTCAAGGTGGTGATTACTTTTTATTTTGATATTCAGGTTATTCCCGGACTATTAAGCCTACCTTCCGAGAGTGATGAGAAGTCACCTGATCTTTTTGCTTATGTGTCTATTGATGAAATGAAAGAACAGGAGAAGCTGCCTAACACTTTACATGGACAGATCCGG
This sequence comes from Panax notoginseng, assembly GCA_016801055.1. Classification (NCBI taxonomy): domain Eukaryota; kingdom Viridiplantae; phylum Streptophyta; class Magnoliopsida; order Apiales; family Araliaceae; genus Panax; species Panax notoginseng. Next base: position 19,452,376 of record CM029018.1, read on the forward strand.
AAATGTAATTTGACTGAATCTCGTCTAGTTGGCGGAGTGACTTTAGCAGAGGTGCACTTTTTGTTATGAAGTTCTAATGTTGTTCTTATGCTCACTTGCACATATAACTTTTTGCATATATATAAATTCTACGCATATATTTATGTACCTGTATGTTTAATATATAAAATAGAATTTGAGATATATATGTGTACTTTGTTATTAGAAAATGAAAAATATAAAATGTAAAGTATTTTGATTTGTAAACAATTAATAAAGGACACTAGAAAGGATTTTGTATTAAGTGCTGAAAGCAAACACTGGGAAGAGATTAGCTGCTATAGCAACAAGTAGCATGATGAATACTTTGCCTTGACCTATAATTAACTTGCCTGTTCTTCTTGGAATATGTGTACATTGGTTATATCCTATAACTGTGCATATATGTAAACTTGCAGATTCTAATTTGCTAGTGACACTAAAGTTCATTTTTACACTAATCTTATATGAGAAGCGACAGATATAGAAAAATCTTATTGCTCGAGACTCAGATGTGCAAAATCTTGAAGATATCAAAAGTTCTTGATATTTCTCCTCTTCTTTTTAATTTTACCTTTAACCTTTCGTAAGTGCTATAATACTAGAAAACTACAAGGTATGTTATTTTCCTCGTCATTGTTTGATTTGCTTCACTTGGTTATGTGAGTGAATGTTTGTTTGTAGAAATAACTGGCTACAGATTGTGAATACTTGTCTATAGGGAGCAAAATGTAATAGTACAATAGATACACATAAAACATGGTTTCTCTAGCACGGTTTGAAAAACTCTAAATTTATCTTTTTGTGCTCTTATTTCAATTCTTTACTTAGTGATATTATGATGTTCAAAATAACAAATTAGGTTCCATTCTAAATAGACTTGGCATAGTCCTATGGGATATATTAGTGACAATAGCTTGTAATAGCTGGTCTTCTGTTGTGATATGCATTAAAGATACAGTTTTCAGTAAAAGGGTATATTGATTCTTCTTTTCATAAACTTAAGTTCTTGAATTATTAAAGAGAATGCATTGTGTTATTCATGATGAACCAAATAATGTGAATAAAAGAGAGAATGCCTACTGTAATTGTTTTGGTGATGTTTGCAAGTGACCGTCTTTCTATTTCGGGATGTCCGAATTCGCTAACTATGTAATGGTAATCAGGATATTGGTTCATTTACTGTTCAATTTGACTGTATTACCCCTTGTATTTGGTTTCTTGTTCCCCCAACACTTATATAATACCCTACTTTTCTTATCAAAAAAATAAAAATATAAAGGTATATCATCCGTTACTTTTATGGGTTTAATGAGAAATAGGTTTAAAATGTTTGTCTAACAGTGTGCTTTCTTAAACTAAGCGACGAGGGTATCTTCAATAGGGACATAGTTAGTCATTATGTTTCACAAGTTTCGTAATTTTTCATGCATCTGAATATGCATGTGTTTCGTGATTGGAGTTGCTTGAATTTTCTTTTTAACCTTTTTACAGACTCCAGAACCTGAGTTTATAACATTTTCTTCCTCTGGGAAATACATTGGAATCAAAGAAAAGCGCAAATTACGTATATGGGAAGTCCCAACAAAAGATTCTGAGCGCGTCTTTTATAAGAAAATAAGATTGCATCACACCAAAAACTTCACCACGTTTGCTTTTCATCCAACTGAAAGAATTGTAGCGGCAGGTGATGTAACAGGGAGGATCTTAATATGGAGGGGTTTTGGTAATAGAACATTTTCTGTTGGTGATAAATCAGCAATCGGAGAATTAATGAAGATTGATGGTGGGAGGCCTGGGGTGAGGGGGGATGACGATGCTGATTCTTGCACTGTATGGCATTGGCACTCTGCAGAAGTGAAGGTCCTCTTTTTCTCTTCTGATGGAGCTTATTTGTACTCAGGTAGAGAGAAGCTACTTTGAACTGTATTGAACCTTTTTGGTAAATTACAAACATGTAAATACCATGTGATATTTAAGAATTGTTATGATTTGAATATAATTTTAATCATTTTCCCCCCCGGCTTATTATTTGTTATTTTTCTAAGTTTCATTTGTTTATGCTGAACTAGTATTGCAAAGTTATATATGAACTATCTGTTGGAATTTAGGTGGGAAAGAAGGAGTCCTCATGGTATGGCAGCTAGACACAGGGAAAAGGAAATTTCTACCAAGAATAGGATCTCCACTATTATATTTTACAAGTTCTCTAGATCCTTCAATTTCCTCTGTAAGAATATCTTTTATGTACTAGAACCTAGAGTTTTTCTATGATGATTAATGTTGTCTGTTGCAATGTGAACTAATTCCTAACAAAGTAAGTTTCTTCAGATATCCTGTGCTGATAATCGTATTCATCTACTGAAAATGCCTTCGATGGAGATTCTGAAGTCCATTTCTGGGATCAAGGTTTGTGACAATAAGATTGATTATATTTTAAAAGGTGTTCTATTAGTAATTTAGATAATCTGGGTTAGTTGCACATGCCTAAGTGCAATTGTAGTTTAAATGGGTGGTTGGTTGCGACGACTTTCAAAGAGGAAAACAAAATGGAACATTACAAAATACAAAACTTGCATATTTGCAGGTCTTCCACTCTTCCTTGATCTGTATCTGTTTAGATCGTCTTTAAATTGGAATTATATTAATCATTTTCTCCATCTCTCTTGCCCCATATGTAGCATGCAGAGCAATATCTGTAAGATTGACATATTCTTGATGTTTACTCTTCATACGAACCATTACATAACTCTATTTAAAGTGCTCATCTCTTTTTCTTACACAATTTAATTGTTTATGTATTCCACCATATTTTCTTGTGCCAGTTTGAGTACACAATGGTCATCATTCTTAGAAAGGTTCTTACATTGTATTTCAGCTTCCTGGTTCAGTCCCAGAGATATATAAAGGCTCGTCTGGTGGTTTGGCCTTTGATTACACTGCTGGATTAGCTGCAATTCGTACAGACAATTACTGTATCCAATTATACAGCTTGTTAGATGACCGTGAAATTTCAGAGGTGAGCATGAGTAATCGTCAATTAGGTGCTTCATAAGGTCAAATTTAATACCCTAAATTTGACTTCTTATGCACTGTCACACCGATGCACAAGAAGTTATCCTCAAATAGTTGTCATCCTTGTTTCTGGCAATTATATAGTAGGCAGTATACACTAATGCTTTTATCTTTTCTCATGTAAGCTGAAACATGAGACACATTTACTACAACTTATCCATGTACATATCTTTTTTTTGTAGTTTCTTTCCCTTTTACTGTATTATGCATATTCTGGAAAATTGCTCCCCCATTGTGTGCCTGGTAAATCTACACAGTTGAATTATATGATTCAACAAATCCTCTTTTGCTTGCGAGAAGATAATGGTTGGAAGCTAAAGTATCATGAATTTACAAATTTTCAGGTTCAAGTCATGGAAAGAAATCATCAACCAGTTGACGAAGTCACGGTATACAAAGTTCCTTCTTTGTTCTCCGTTTTAATGTTGAGTTATGTACAATAAACCATAAATTTGGTCATAAAAGGGTACTACAAGTATTTAAAACTATGGTAACTATCATTATAGACCAATTATTAGTTTTGGTGGATAGCTTTGTTCTTCTTAATACTCCCCTCCTCTCTCCCTCAAAAAAGAAAAATAAAAATAAAAAGAAAGAAATAGAGAAAGTAAAATTCCTTTCTGATTTACATGCCTTTTTTCTACTTCCTTTTTCAGCATTCAGAGAATACTTTTGAAAATTATTTTTTCAGCTTTTCCCATAAATATTGACTTGTAAATTGGCATTTTTTGTTGACAAGCGACTTTCCAATTGGACTTTCCAATTGGAATTTCCTGCTAAGTATCAATGTTTTGCAAGAGTTTTCAAGATATATTGTTTTCCTTTTCTGCTGCAACAGAAATATCACATAAAATTTTATCGTTTAAATACTTATTCAACAATGATTGTACTATAATTAGTAGTTATAAGAGGATGAATTTATTGCATAACAATTCCTTTTATATTTATACTAATTAATTAAATATTCACTGTGCTAATTATATCTTACCATTTACCTTCATATTCACGTAATCTTCAATTTTTATATGCAGATAATAGTAACTTTAGTGGCTCTATCCCTAGATGGATCTGTGATGTGTACTGTTGAAAGTAGGCTTTCTGAAGAGGGAATTGGGGGGCTTGTGAGTCTGAAGTTCTGGGCATGTGGGTCTCAGAGTAAAGACTTCAGTTTGTCCACCATCATATATGAACCACACAGGTTTGTCTTTATTCTAGTGGAAGTTGGAGAAGAAAAAATTATTTATTTTGGATGTTTAGATTCTTTCCATAGCAAACCCCGATAAAATATAGGACTATAGGAGTTGGCATGTTTATAGTTCTTTCACAACAATCTCTGAGAATTACAGGAGTCATGCATGAGTATTTTTCATATTGGGTAGACTATCACCAAAATATACAATGAAAATTCTGAACTGAAAATTTTGGTGAAAGTCTATAACCTAAATTGGCACAGATATGAACATTCCACTACTTGCTGGATTCTTTACAGGGACGCTGGTATTTCTTGCATAGCTTTCCATCCTACTCGTCATACGGCTGTCAGCTCATCTTATGGTGGTGACTTCAAGGTAAGTGGTAACATGATCAATTTTTAACTCTAGTAAGCTTTCACCAATGTAACACTTGCAAATTCCCAGGTGTGGGCGAGCAATCATGTTATTCAGCAGAAGGATCAATTGCCACCAAATAATGGGTGGACATGCCACGCTGTTGGTTCGTATAAGTATGGTTTTCCATCCATAGCCATGGCAAAATTTTACCTTGGAACATAGTTTGTTAAATGACATGCAACTTAGTAATTAACATGTAGAATAATAATGAATGTTGAATGAAGAATTCAAATTTTTCTCAGTTAAAACCAAGGTGCTTTTAATATAATTTGTGAATGTCATTTCATCTTATAACAACAAATTTAGTAAGGTGGATCTTTGTTCTAAAGATAATTCAGTCTTTGGCTACAAGCTATTTGCAATGTATCAATGATTAGCATCTTAAGCATCTGCAAATCTTTTCTTGTTAACAATAACTTGTGGATGTAAACATACTTCCAGTTGTCACTGTTTAATTATGTTGAGAATTTGTTATCAATAACTCTTTATATTTATTGTAAATGTTATTTTATCTTTTTCGCTGGTAGGAAGAAGCCAATGACAGCTGCTGCATTTTCTGCCGACGGTTCTGTTTTGGCTGTTGCTGCAGAAACTGTAATTACTTTATGGGATCCCGAGAAGAATGTTCTGGTGGCTGTAATTGGAGAGAGCCTTGAGGTAATTCCCCCGTCAGTTTATCATTTTTGTGTTGTATTTGCTCTGTAAGAAAAAATAATAGTGAGGAGCAAGGGGGCAGGATTTACGATATTTTAAGACTTAATACTGTAGCTTGATGCCATGTTCTTCAATTCTATTAGTTTAACTTTTTAGATGTATGTGAACTCTCCGTCCTCTCTCCTTCCTTCTGTCTAACCTACTTCTCTTTGGCAGCCAATCGTGAAAATCTCATTTATTGGGAAGTCAGAGTATCTTGTATCTGCCTCCAGAGGTTCAATCCCACAACTATCTGTTTGGAGTATGTCAAAGTTGTCTATGTCGTGGTCATATAAGCTTCATACAGAAGGTTTGAGTGCTCTCTCTTCTCTAATGTTTACTTAATCAGTTATAATACATTCAAAAAGTGCCGAAACTACGGGCACAACCCGTGTACATAATATAGACTGGGAAACTAACTTGTAAATTGTAATCCATATCTTCCAAAGAAAGTCTAAAACCAGAATTAGTAGATCACGGAGAAGCTCCTTGCACCCAAAAACAATAAGTTTAGTCTGTTTGATTTCTGCTACACAAGGGACTCCTCTTTTCTCTCTCTCTCCCCCCCTCTTTCTTGCTCTCTCCGAGTAATTGCATAAGGCATAAGCTGGATTTTCCAGGCTAACTCATTCTCTTCTTTTGCTATACGTACTCTAGCTTAAAATAAACCTAAAACCATCACTGGCATTACCTAAGGAAATACTGATGGTAACAATAACGTACGCCAGAGCTCCCTAGTCACTGTACAGTGTCTATGTATCGGTATTATTTTCAAGTAGGTGATGGTCCTGAGGGAGATGGAAGCATTTAAAATAATTGAATTTTTACATCCTTTCACAATACACACCTGTGCCAGTCACCTATCTGGTTTATTTGTCTTTTAATCATTAAAATTGATTCTTGTAGCATATCCAGTTTTACACTTGCAAAAATTTGAATTGATGAAAGTAAGAAGTTATCAAAAGTTAATCTGCTTATCCACATATATTTTGTGATTCATGTATGCTTATTAACCAAGTGTTTTATAATTTTATTGGATCTTCCTTTCTTTAAGGTATTGTGGGAATTGGAAACAAGGAACATTTTGGCTGTAGGTTATGTTATTAGAGAGTTGTGGGGAAAGGTGGTTTTTGGTTGCCCGTATGCACCGTCTGATACAGTGCGTTGCTTATGATGTGTGTACATGGGTTAACCCCTTTTTGGTGCTTATGTGTACATCTTGTCGCATCGGTAGTTCTGGTCTCTCTTTTTGCGCGCGCGCGCGTGCGTATATATCTCAAGAAAGTGATTGGCATAGCTTGTTTGTGGTTGCCCTTTTTCTTATCCTCCAGTGTGTACATGGGTTCACCCCTTTTTCGGGGCTTACGATGAATACATTCTTGTTTTCCTCTTGCCAAATTCCTCGTCTGTTTAAGTAATGTATCTTTTCATTGTAAATGAATTAAGTTAAAAGTACTGGATATTGTTTGTTTACATCTTGTCACTTTGGTAGTTCTGTCTGATATGTCTCTCTCTCTATATATAAATCAATCCAAATCCATATAAATATTATTTTGTGTGAAAAAACATTCTGCGGATGGAATTCAGGTTTCAAGAACAAGCATTAGAGTTGCATTAATGCACCAGCATTTAGGTTCACTCTTTGTTGTACTTAAAACTCAGTGTTCATCCTTCTCTTAATAAAAATCAGTCGCTGAATATTTTGTGAAATTTTTTGTTTCTGTCCAAGTGCACCGACAAAAATGTAACTTCCGACCACGTTTCAAAACTTTGACGACTGTTCCATTATATGAACATCAGTATCTTATGAGTTCCCTTTTTGAGGCCCTTTGTTATGGATTCTTATAAAGGTTTAGTAGCACATGTGCATCTCATGACAGTTTGTCATTTTGAAACAATTCTTCTGCTGAAAATAGTTTCACAGTTTCCTATCATTAAGTTGTTCTTCATATTTTTTTTCTTCTGTCATCTAACCTAGTATCCTATGTATTTGTGCAGCTGTAACATCTACCATGGACGATTCCTTTTTTGCTGTTCTTGGCCTTCTTTCCAAGTCATCTAAATCCGAGGAGTCTAATGAAAGCACATTACACGGTGTAGACGGAATTATCTTGTTATTCAATGTAGAAGATCCTGTTCCTGTTACTACCTGGTTTGTAAGGAAGGTAAGTGCATATTTCTGCCCCCCTTGTTATATTGAGGGAGTATCATTGTCCGATTGAGACAATCGGTGGATATTTGGGTGGGGGTATTTGTTGAACTGTAAGATTGACCTGGAGGTACCATTGGCCGCTTTCATGCCTAATAGACAAAGATTATTACAAATAAATCTTCCTGCATTGCTTCATTTTCTTCTTGACTTCTGCTGCAGGCTAAGGGAGGGGGGCTTGCTTTTGTTCATCAAAACCCAAGATCCTTGGAAGAGAATACTTCAGATGGAAAACCAGCCTCAGTCTTACTTGCTTATATAAATGCTGATCATGAGTATGTCCTTTTTCACCCACATGGCGAGCAACTTCATGAAGGTGGGATTTCTCATCGAGAGAGTCTTGCTGCGTTGGAGGAAACAGGTAGGGCTCCTACATCCTATACCATTTATAGATTATTAATATCATATTATAACAGTAACTATGCAGAGCTGCATGACCATTATTGCTTGTTATTCTTTCAAATTCTTTCTGGCAAGTGTTGTTCTTTTATTTATTTTAGCTGGTCATTATTCACTGATATGCATTGCACACAAGTATGCTTTGTCTTTCTTCAACATACACAGTTCACGGGGATCACAAAATTCAAATGTTTTTCTTTTAGTTAGTTAATCATGATTATATGGTAATGTAGACGATATTAAGGAACAGTGCTTTTTGAAATTATTCCAACTAAAAGGTGATATTTCAAACTTGAAAGAATGTCATCTAAAGTCTAAACTAAGCTGGAATCCTATAATACTAATACAGCTTGTCTAGCAATGAATTACATGCGAGTAAAAGCTTGCTAATCTCTGTAGAGAGTCCAAGCCATTACGGACCTTCAGGTGGAATTGCTCTTCAAACACTGGGGTTTAACCATCAAAGGCCAGTGTATCATATTATAGATATACATTTAAATCTATGGATAAAGTTATCTGTACAAAAACTTTTATTACTTGCCCTGACATGTTATATATGCACATAAGCAAATGAGCACAAAATGGTACTCTCCATCTGCCCTCCCTCGGCTGAAAGAGTTTGACCAAAGTGGGTTGGATAATTTATTCCACAATCTTTCAAGTTTTGAGTTCATTTGTCAATCACCAAAAAAAGAAAAATGAAAATGAATAATTTTTTGATTTAGTTGTCTGCCTTTCTTTTAACAGGGCCAGGTGGGTATGAATCTATCTATGGACAGCTACCAGAGTTGAAGTTGAAGACAAATCCAACTCAATCAGTCCCACTAGTACCATCCGAACGGCCCTGGGAAACAATTTTCAGTGGATCATCGCATAATCTACCTTCTCTTACTAAATTATGTTCAGTGTTTCTCGAGTCATTGCTTGAAAAAAGAACTGCTGTTTTGGAATGAATTATACATATGGGCGTGGTTCTTCATTTTGCTGCCTGGGCAATTCAGTATAAAGTTATACGACAGACCAGAAGTACTGCATCCTTTTTCCGAGCTGAAAAGGAAGCTGTGCAAGTTGACATGCAAATACAAAGCCACTCTATGATGGGTATAATTTATTTGTCCATGCAGCTTGGACAACGAGGGCAGCAGCAGAAAGGAGTGTAGCATGAAGACTTGATTCTTTTGAAAGCAGAAATTGCAAGTGATAATAGATGAACAAAAGCAGCAGCCCGTATATTTTTCATCTTTTATTTTTCTTAATGTTATATTCAAAGTTTTTAAAGACTAAACTGTTTATGCGGGTGTTCTGTTAATCCAGTTGTAATTGCTTTACTCTTGATATGCATAATTAGCAAGTCTTTTATAATGTAATCTTGTACCAAACATGGGTAACATCTATAGCCTAATCGCTATAGTAAAGGCAGCATTGGAGGCTTTTAATAATGACTTGAGCATATGCTATTGACACTAAACTATTCTCCGAAGTGGAGCTATTGACACTAAACATGGGTATCATTGCAGTTTTTTTAGTTTCCATTTTCCAGCTTCTAGTGACAATTAGTGTTCGACCGGCGCTCCTTACTGCACTAATGATCAATAGAGATGCGAGAATAGAACCCTGACCTACCCACAATGTAGGAACATCTGAGGGATCCAAGTGCCTGACACTGACAACAGTCAGCTTTCCTAAAGAGGTGAATGAACAATTAAACCACGAGAATCGACTGAAATATCTTCCAAACCATGACCAACACCCTCTCTGACGAAGAGGTTATCACAGTTATCAAATCAACTAGAGTATAGCTGCGCTCCCTAAAGAAGTCCCAAAACTTTTGGCTAGAAGAGATACACTTTCACTTGCTAGCTTCGGTAAAGATTCCACCATTTGTGGTAGAGTTTCACTTATAGACCCTTTACAAAAAGTACAGCATACCATGTAACCCAAAATAAAAAGTAAATGTTAGAACAGTCAAACAAAAGACAAGTCGCCTTGTTCAGGAAGACCCACTACAGGAGGCACAAGAGGCCTCAACAGATCAATGTTCTTGCAAGTGTGATTTCTCTTGTTTAGATAAACATAATAGAGAAAGATGAACCTGGGTATTGGGGCATTTTTGAGGGACGGTTAATGAGTCTATAGAGTCAGGGCGTCACCGTAGAAGAAGTTCATTAATTAATATGAAATCACACACACATCTATATATAGGGAAATATGGAGGTGCACAGCCATGTAACTTTTAAAGTTACACGGTCTACGATCGTAGAGTGAATTCACTCTACGATCGTAGAGTAGTCACTCCACGATTTGTAAATTCACTCTACTATCATGGACTACTCTACGATCATAGAGTGAAATCCCTCTCTGTACCTCCATTTTTACCATATATATATATATATATATATATATATATATATATATATATATATATATATATATATATATATATACACACACACACGAATTAAAACAAGGTAGTGATTTTTGTGAAAACATAGCATGTATAAAGGTATACAGAAGCAACTGAACTAAATACTAAGTTAATGCCTCAAGCATAAATACTTGAGTAATGCCTGAAGTATAAATACTAACAGTAATATAATCTCCAGAGTGTGATAAGAATATAACTGAATTAACAAAATCAATAAAACAAAATTGAAGACCGAATCAAACTGACTAAGTGGTCATAATCATACCAATCAACAGTCCATCTATGCACTACGGGCCAAATATGATTTTCATCACAATATAAGCATGAGCATGATGACAATGATATAAGCATCAATCAAACGAAATCAAGAATAAATATTAATGATTTTTAATTTATCTATAGTTTAAAAATGTCTAAATTATCAACATGATAACTGTTTTGTGGAGTAAAATTTAAGAATAATATTCATGTATCAAAAATAATTTGGACAGAAAGGAAAATAATTTTTGTCGTGAATAGTACGTGAGTGAATAGTACCCTATAAATAGTACTTCGTGAATAGTACACCGACATGAAAAGATTAAAATTTAACAAGAATGTTCAGAAAAGTATTTCTGTGAAACTATACTAGATGAATCGCAAATTTCTAGGATATTCTACTAATTTCAAGGAGTATAAAAGCAATACATATCAACATAAATGTAGAATTAGGAATATGAAACGAAATAATATTACTTACATACTACAGAGTATGAAAGAAAATATTATTTCATACGAATATTGAACAAAAATAATATCTCTTACCTTAAAAGGAGAGTATTTCTGACTGGTATGACGGGGATATTCTTGAAGAAATACGCTCAAAGAAAACTTATACTGTTTTCTACACTCAAAGCTTCCTTAAACTTAAAAGAAATACGCTCAATATTATAGAAGAAGAATTCTCTGATTCTGGTTTAATTTTCATTTCTAAACTAAGTATCCTATTTATAGGAGAACGACATGATACTATTTAGGAAAATCACGGACGCACAGTAGGAAGAAAATCACGGACTGAATCTGCTGAATTCTAAATTTACATGATTTTACTATGCAGTACTATGCAAACACTATGCAGTACTATGCAATAAAATAATATATATATATATATATATATATATATATATATATATATACTGAATGGATCAAGTTCGGACTTCCGGACCTGACTAAAATCCGGACACTTTTTTTTTTGCTTTTATTTTTTAAAACAATTAAAAAAAATTTAATATTTTATGGAACTGGAATTTTTATATAATACAGTGTTTTGGGTGTGATTTGAATAATTATAACAAAACATGTCTAATCACACCCAAAACACTGTATTATGTAAAAATTCCAGTTCCATAAAATATTAAAAAAAAAATTAGTTGTTTTTTAAAAAAAAGCAAAAAAAAAAGGTCCGTATTTTTATAAAGTCCGGGATCCTGGACTGGATCCTGACTCTCTCTCTCTCTATATATATATATATAATGTGTGTGTGTGTGATTCACGTGGGTAATTTTTGGCTTCTGTATATATACATCCCATCACAATACTGCCACATGTTAAAGATAGTAAGTTCCAGGTTTTTAATAACAGATATTTTATTTAACAATAGATGAAGAAAGTGGTAACATGCCGAAGAATACCTTTGAAGCCCATTTTCGATGAGAAGTTCAAGGCAAGACCGGTAGCAATAACTGAGAGCATTCTCTGCTGCAGTATGATATTTCACTGCATACTTTGGACCAACAGTATGAATAACCCTCCTAAAAAAGTACAAGATACAACATTCAGTGTTAGCCAAGAACTATGAACAAAATAGCAAAGTTTGGAGTACACGGCATATAGCCAAAGGTACTTAAAAGCGAAGTCCAACAAATTAGCACAGAGAATAACAGGCAAAAGCCAAATTCAATATGCTTTTTTGCTTAGCAAGTTCAATTGATAAAATTTCATAACATGATAATGTCTTACATTCAACTATAATAGCTCAAATTGCTTCAAGTTTGGTGTTATACAACATAGATTGATATTGAATGGTGTACCTCATTCAGTAGGACTTGTGATAGCCATAAATGAATTTTAGGAAACCAACTTATAATACCTGCGATTCCAATTCAAAATGATTGAATAATATTATAGCATCGTATTTCTAGACACGCGAACAGGATGTAACAGGTAGCGAAAAATAATTTGGAGGGGAAATTTTGTTTTGTAGGTGAAGGCCCTAGTGCTCTTGGATCTTGGATACCAAGAAGTGGAAACCATTCCGTGATGGATTGACTCGTGGGTTGGAGGGAGGGGCTTGGGACTTGTGTCTGTCTTGGATTGTTTCTTTTGCTACAATCACGAATGATTCTTAATGCCTCTTAGGTTCCCTTTTGTGAATGAATTCTGACTTTTTTAAAAATACTGTGTATTAGAGATAACACTCCCATGAGTCATATATGAAGATGTGAGACAATATAGACCACGCTGTGTGTTCTCAAAAGACAAAATATGTAATACACAACAAATTTGAGGTGATAATTCATCGTTATCTTGCCTACTGGAAATATAGCCAAAGGCTTGAAAATGAGCTTCTATTTCCAAAAAATACTTCAGTTCGCTATTCATTACTCCCAGGAACAACACCAGATGGCACGCCCTTCTCTGGTTTTTGGAGATGAAGCCAGGCAGGGACAAGCACGAAAATTAGAAAAATACTGAATTGAGAAGTGGACCAATTGGTCCAACTTCAAAGGTTGAATATTTATGATTTATAGAAAATATTTGTTCCCAATGCACATGAGCATGGTGCAGAAATGATTTAAAAGATACGTTTTTAGATTTTTTTTTTCTCCATTCTTAACGTACGTAGTATTGAAATAGATAAATTGAAAAAGAAAATGATGTAGCAATACTACTAATATACCCACCTTGCGGGAAGGTCATATGCGTTAGTAACTTTTGCCATACCCGTGCGACAGCCACCATATGGGAAAAATAAAATTTCTAGATTACAACACTTGAATTATGGATATTTAATTATTTCCATATAACTGCCTTCTTAAATACTACACCTACTAAAAATACAACGCCTACTAAAGTGGATCGGGTAAAAACATGCTTCAATAACACAATCATTTAACACTATCGAAACAATAGCAAACCTTGAAACAAAATGCATATTCTATTTGCAGTCTGCGGATAGCTTACCAATGTTTCACATTCTTCAGCAAGACTAGGTCCCGCTGCCGCATGCAACCCAGTGCTGCTATGTGACTCGTCCAAGTTCTATTAACCACCAAATTAAAAATGTGATTCTCAGATGAAACTGAGCAGTTGGAGTGGTCATTTTGTCAGCAATACGAGATGGATATATGCAATGTTGCAGTTAATGAAAGGATTCCTAAAAGTATGGTATGATGGAAAGCAAGAATACAAGCTCAAGGATGCAGTTAATGGGAATTAAGGTGCACTAAACAGAATACTACGAGATTCAGACTAAATTCCAAATACTCATGCTATCCCACAAAAGATGTCTCTAGTACCCAAAAAAAACAGTTCTCCAAACGACTCCTTAAGTACACAAGTCAAATGCCAAAAGTTATATAAAGACTACTTTACCCTCTACAGTACTTAAGTGGGAGGTCCACTAATTTTAAGAAAGAAAAAGAGTCACTAGTATAATATATGTGGGGTCCATCATGGATAAAAATGGAACTAATTTTATACTATCTCCTCTACTTTAAATTTCTTAATTAGTGCGAAAAGTGTACTTAAAGACATCTTTTATGAGAGGAAGGGAGAATGTATGGATACTTATTACAATGAGAGTGTCAAGATTGCATAAGATTGGGCAACATATTCTTGGAGGAGCTTTATGGGTTTGAATCATATCCAAAGGGTCGTACCTGGGGCTCGCTTGTTGTATTTGGTTAAAAAGAAACCAAACCCTTAAAATCTACTTGAGATCACATGTAGTAAATGAAATATGACATCAAAGTTTCTCTGTTCAAAATAAAAACAGTTGCATACTAGAATTCCATGACAAGATTTGATGCATTGTAATGGGTCTTGTTAATTTTCTCAAAAGATAGGGGAATCATAAAGCCTAATTAATCTTTTGGGTGAACAATTCAGACAAAGACAATAAAGTTTCAATATATTATCTAAAATAGAAGAAATGTAAAGTAAGTTAAAATACTTCTAGTCTAGGGTGAAAATAATATGATAACATGTTGTGAAACAAAAAAAATAGTAAATTATTAAAAGTATTGATTATGTAACAACAAACAGAATCAATTTTAAACTCAAGCCACATGTGCGAGCATGCTTTACAAATGTTAACTCGTTTCTTTTTCATTATAGAGCTACAAAAATTAAATACATGGTAAACATAGGGAGAAACAACTACTGCAAAGGCAACTGTTCCCATAAAGAATAATTACTTGCAACCTGACAAATAGCTCAGAAAAACACCAACAAGAAATAGTTCGCAGCTAACCTCATTTGTGGAGTTAACAACAGCGTCTACCTCAAGATTCCAAGGGTTTCCCCTCCATAGATATATCTTTGAGTTAATTTCATGATCAACAGGAAACCTGGAAACCTGGAAACCATACCATTTCCACCACTCACAGCTCCAGAAGAAGTCGTTAAAGGGTCTGGAAAATATGAAGTTGGAAAGCTGGGATCCTCAATTTCATATGATAACCTGAACTCTGCATCACTCCAACGTGGAACTTGATCTAGTGCCACCACCAAATCCCCACTATCTGTAGCTAATCCACCACGAGTAGTGGTAGTTGGCAGAGGCCGATACATTGTTGTTGTCTCCCTATCAAATATTCACCTCCCTTTTGCGTCTAAAAAGACTTCTACTCCTTCTATCCCTCAACTTATCCGAAATTATAAAAACCTACTTCATTCAACTGACCCAAAAAACTAGCAAACCAAACCTTACCGGTTATTATCCTGGGAAACAAAATAAAAATAAAAAAAATTAAGGCAAACAACAATAATTATTATTATAACTACCTTAAAATCATATTAAGCTAGATGTTTCAACAAGAAAACAAGATTTGCCATCAAAACTGAACCTACGTATTAGAGAGTAAGACAAAAATTACACATTACAAAATTCAAGCTGAATTTCATAAAATTAGGCATCATCCTCTCAAATTAAAAACACAAAACAATATATACAATTGGAAAACCAGAATACTTTTGAATTTTAATAATTTAGAAGTAATGATAAGTAAATTAAACAATTGCACTAATATTTGTATCCATAAAACTGAATACATATGTATGTATGTATTACAACGCATATGGAAACATCATAGATTTGCTAACCTTAGAAAAGAAATAAATTGAAATTTATGAGGACAGAGACGGATATGTATAATTGATGCATAGTTGTATATACCTGTGAAGCGGTGTGAGATTTGGGGCGTAACTCGAAATGATCTCGGAGGAGTAGACGACAATATTATTTTGCTGGACCTGATGAGCTTGCGAGACAAATAATGCTGCCTCTTCTACCGGATTGTCGTGTAAGTTAACGCAGGAATATAATTAATAGTTAATAGTTAGTTAAAACACTACAGTATCTTTATTAATTATCTCAAACAATTATCCTCTTTTCAATATTTTTTATTCAATTCAACCAATTATTTCTTATTCAACCAATTACTACTTAGATTATAACGTTGAATTGAATAAGAATCATTAGGAAAAGAAAAAAAAACTTTAAATAGGAGAAAACTTTAAATAAGAATAAAATAGGGAAAAAATAACTAATGTGTATTCATAAACTCAAAATGATAATCTTTTTAAAATAAAAATTACTTCTTAAAACAATAATATTTTAGGAACGGAGGGAGTACTCATTTGGCCCATAATCTAATTTTAATATTAGTATTAATATTATTTGTAATTTTGCCAGATTTTTATAACTGTTAATAACCGAATCAGTCCTCCGCCTCTTCGTGAATTACATAGACAACCCTAACTGACCATACTTTTTACTTTTAAGGTTTGCACCTTTTCTCTTTTCACCTTCTTTTAACTGTCGTTATGTTAATTACTATTTTAGAGACTCGTGCTAGGCATTGTGAAATGCATAAGTTAAAATTTTAATTTTTTTTAAAAAAAAAAAAGAAGAAAAGAAAAGGAAAGGAGAGAAGTAAAAATTATCCTATCATTCCCTAATTATTGGGTTATTTAATAGTACATCTATTTGGAATAATTTATTTAGTGTGTTTTGAAGTTGATATGATAATCTAGTTTTAGTAGAGTTAAGGAAATTGCTAAATTCACATCAAAAGTGTCGTTGTAAATGTATAGCGACGGTGAAAATAATCGTTTATTGTGGAAATAACAATTTCTGTTGTGGATTTAACAATTTTCATGAGTTAATTGTATTATTTAAACGAATCTGATTACCATTAAATTAACTTCATCTTCATGGTAAGTTGATCAATTGATCAATACAGTTAACTGCATATTAATCACTCCTGTTTAAACTTACCTCATTGAAGTAATGAGTCTAGTTTGTACTCATTAACGAGCATAGATAACAAAACGTATATACTCTACATAATTTGCAATTAATCAAAATATATGAAATCAATACCTTATATATTAAGACATCAAAGGCGATTTGAATTTAGAGTTGGCTCTTAATCAATTTGAGTCAATTTCGTTCAATTTTTTGAGTTACTTACCGAGTTTAGTTCAATCTCAATTAAACGTTTCATTTTTCTCGGCTGGCTTTCTCAATCGATGGCGTTTCATCTTCCGAATTCGTTGAATCCGTCTGTCCATCATCTTCAGATTCCTTCTCCTCCCTTCAGTTCTCTCAAACCCAGTTGATACTTAGAACCCATCTTGGGTTCTCTCACCACAAACCTACACTCTCAGAATTGGTACCCTTTAATCTTCTTCAAAATTTTATTATGTTTCTTCATCTATCTATCAATTTTATCTTTCTTATTTATACCCTTATATATATAGTAAGGATCAAGAACATTCCTCTTAAATAGTATTCTTCCTTAAATAGCACTCCTTTATTAAAACTACGCCCGTTTTAGAGTGACTTAAAAGCGAATGGTCCCACTTGTTTTCTTTTTATTTATAAAAATGACACCCGTGGCCACTGTAAAACGACGTCGTTTTAATAAAAGAATGTTATTTAAGGAGGAATGCTATTTAAAAAGAATACTCTTTATCCTTACCATATATATATATATATATATATATATATATATATATATATATATATATACACGGAAACATGCGCAGAAGATGTTTTTATCAAGATTATTTGTTGTGCCATATCGGGTGTAGCAGACCTCTTCAATTTTGCTCATGCCCGTTCCCATGCCAAGCTAAGAAATCGTAATTTTCCTTTTTTGTCACACAAACAAGTATAAGTTGGGATATTTTTAAGCTTTGGTATCACTTTACCGGCTTGCAATTTCTCAGTAAAATTATCTCTTATTTTGCAAATTTCATTTTAATTTCAATTTCTTTATTTGTGAAGCTAAAGATCATTGGAGTTTGATATATACTCATAAGTCACTAAGGTTAATCACTGTTAGAGATTGATTCTCGTGCCTATCAAATGTTTGATGAAATTTCTCATCGAATATCAGAGAGTAATTAAGGTGAACTTATTATAATGTCATGCCTTATTTTTTTACAATCCTGTAAGCATGTGCAATTTTTTTATTCTACCAATATACTTGTAATGAATTCAATCCTATGATGTTCCAATTAGATATGGTTTAAGCAAGGCTTTTTAGTTTGAAAAAATCTTTATTGATTTCACAATAGGCATTTGTTATTCTACCAGTATACTTGCAATGAATTCTTTGGATTATTCTGATTTGTTTGTGCCATTAAATTATGCTATATACCTCTTTTTGTTAGAAACAGTGAAAGATGCATTTGGCATCATTGAACACGTTCAATGATAACAAATGATGCTCATGGTGAAACTTTTACACAAATGTAGGTTTGTTGACCCTTTGATGTTTGAAGATTATCCAAGCATAATGAGAACAAGAGTAGGAAGCCGATTACCAAATTTTTCCAAAGTTGAGTCCACTCTTCTCAAGTGTACCCTGGATTTTGTAGGAATAAATGACTACACAACTTAGTACGCCAAGAACTATTCATTTGATGCTTTGCTAAATGACTCTCTAGCAGACAGTGGTGCCCTTACCCTTCGTATGTCTTTAACATTCCTTTATTAAACATATTATTACCTCTATATCTTCTTCTTTCAGCTTATGTACCTTATACAAATGAATCTCAAACACATACTTCTTATCATAGCTTAATTATTATCTTATATATAATTCATTACCTTATCTAATTTTAGTAGCTATAATTTTACTACTAATGTTCTGTTTGTTTTCAGCATTTAAAGACAGAAAGCCTATAGGTGATCGGGTTTGTAATATACCATAACTAATATCACAACTATAGGATAGTTTATGTTTCTATGTGCTAATTTTAAAGCTATCATGCATGTTTATGTGGTTTATAACTTGAACTGCAGGTGAATTCCATATGGTTGTACATAGTACCTCATGGGATCAGAAGCGTAGTGCATTATGCCAAGACAAGATATGGGAACCCTCCAGTCTTAATTACTGAAAATGGTAAATACTAAAAACTCTAGATAATAAGTGTTTGTGTATTTTGCATCTTGGGGCTGTTTTTTAATGCTTCAAGTTTCCTTGAGCATGAATCAAACATGGAGCTACATTGTATAGTGAAATTACTGTGCAAGGTGGTATAAATGTTGCATTAGGGAATATGACCTAGGATGATTGAAGGTGGCACATGTATGACATAGTCAATGGCGGAACTAGAAACTTTTAAGAGGGGGGTCAAAATATACTTGCAAAATCATGACAGCGGCGATACGAGCTACAATACAATCCGAATAGAGATAACTAAAACTAAGCAGGCGTTAGAGAGGAAGAAAAAGTTGGCAGAGAAAGTGGCCGCTAAAACGGCCATAAAAGCTAAGAAGGAAGTTGGAAAAAAACTCTAGAAAATTACTTGTGTATCCACATATTTTAAGATTATGTAAACAAGAAACTTGGTGTCGGACTTCCAACAGATGAAATTTGTAATTTTTTTTAACTGATGAAGCACTCAAACAACTTGAGTTAACTTATAACTCATGTATGTACATCAATTTACAGAGAGAACCCGTTAATTTTCATGTTTTAACCAAATTAACCTCTTTATGGCATTTACACAAACACATGGTATGCAAGCTTTAAAAATCCTAGTTTCATGAAATCCAAACATATAAAAATATAACCTCCATAAGCATATTTGTAGTCTATAAATATCCATTAGTGTAACAGAATCTTTACACTTGATAATATGAATGAAATTTGAATTTTGTGAGCTTTCTTGATAGTCACGTCCTTCCATTCTTATCCAACCTTAGCTTTTTTCCAAGTTTCATTTAAATTCTACTCTCTCTCTCTCTCTCTCTTTTCTTTTCTCTGCAAATTGTGATGAATAATAGGTATCTCAGATTAGGACACAGAGCAACTTTTCTGGCTCAAATCTAATTATCTAAATCAATCAACTGCACACCAAGTGTTTGCTGAATTATTTCAATCAAAACACTCTTCTATTCTTCTCAAAAACTCAATCTCAATCTTCTCCTTTATATCTCCAATCCATTCTCTCTAGATCTGAACTTCTTCCACTCCATTAGTCAATTTTCTATACTACATAGCACTGAAGAAGAAGAAGAAGATGATGATGATGGCAGAAGCAGAAGCAGCAGTTGACTAACCAGTGGCCGCCCCCCCACCCCCGCCCCTCCCCCCTCTCCCCTCTCCCCTCTCCCCTCCCCCCTCTCCCCTCCCCTAGACCCTAGTTATGCTTGGACCGCCGCTGCTACCGAGGGCAGATGCCCCCCCGCCCCCTAGTTTCGCCTATGGACACAGTCACGGGAAGTGATTGGTTAGGTACAATGATTGTTTGAGAACTATGGGTTACCATATTCTCAGAATAAAGATGGAAAAATATATCAACGTGCATTTGGTGGTCAAAGTTTGGACTTCAGAAAAGGTACGAAGTGATGTTGTTTCGCTGAATCTTGATTTTTGATTTCTGAGGAGAGTTATCTGACTTTAACTTCCTACATGTTGTCTCTCTAGGTGGACAAGCATATCATTGTGCATGTGCTGCTGATCGAACTGGGCATGCTTTGATGCACACATTACACAGGCAGACCATGAAACATAATACACAATTTTTGTTAGAATATTTTGTTATGGATCTACTTATGGCCAGTGATGGTAAACTCCTTCAGAAAATCACAGGTTATAGAATTCATGTGAATACATTATAAACTAGCACATTGCATCTGAAACCTGAATAATAACAAGGATATGCATCTAAATTCAATCATTTTCTAGCTTCAAGGCTCAGTTCAATGCTGAAAACCCAAAAAGTTAGTACCCACTATAGAACAGTAAGGGCCTTCAATAGAATATGCCTATCAAACCAAGGATGGTCAAAATATGTGTTTTATGTAGCATTAATGTTTCAAATCATCATACTTACAATTGATTTCTCTATCTAAACCTTCATTGTTTTCTGTGTGTTAGTTATTAGCATTATATGTAATCCCAGTTTCTAACGTGAGAGGTCCTAAATTCAAAGTACAACTGCTTTAAGGATTAACTTGACAAACCTCAAGGATATATTATGAGCAGCAAGTACTCTTTATGTCATGTATGAGGACATATATTGTATAATATTTCAATTAAAAAAAATTAAAACTAAACAAAACTTATCCCATAGTTGGATAGCTGCCATGAGAGTATGAGAATTGAATGTTTCGATCATTGTATTTTGCTAACAATTGTTCAGATTTTCAATTGGTTGCCTCTTCATATTTGCATGTCAACCTCTATATATTTTTGTATGTACTATATGGATTCTCACAGATTGAAGAGGTGCTTGCAACGCCGCAAGGAGGGAGACTTACAAAAAAAAGAGTAGAGCGTGAGTCAGAAAGTGATAGGAGTGATTGGAATATGCTTTCGCGGGCACAATATAGGCAATCCGTTTGGACTTTTTTGAACCATTGCACATCACCCGAGCTCAATAATGGTTCGTTTTATATACACATGAAAAAATAATCACTTCTGTTGGTTAATATGAAAACTTAAATGTATATATACCCGTTTTTGTTCTGTATGCGTTGGACACCAACACTACTTGAACACCCTTGGACACGTTTGATAAAATGTTTGATCGTCGCCTAGGGTGATGTGTATTTGTTTGTATGTTTATTACAAACAGTTGTGCAACTAATGAAAGTTTGAAATAGGATACCATTCTATGTGACTGAAGTATTTCACAGATATAATAATGGGTCTATTGGTTTCGATTAATTTCATAGGTTAATTCATTATTTAAACTAGCACGTGCATTGCACGGGTTATCAACTAGTACATATGAAATGGGTAGGATAATTTTACTGTTCTTATATTATATTTGAACATAATAATTAATTTTAGTCTTACAATTAATTAATACTAAAGAGAATAATAGTATCAAATTATAAGTTGTGATGACCAATTTGTTTTATTTGGAAAAAACTTGGCCGTATAAAATATGTAACTATCTTGATGGGGGAGTAATACGAATTTTATTTTATTTCAATAATATTCGTAGTACACAAAAATGAATTTATAAATTACTCTCCATATTTGTGTACTAAATGAAGCCTAAACTCTATGAAAAATTCTCTAGTTCTTGAACAGTTTTAAGGTTTTCTCAATTATGTTTCCAAGTATGTGGGAGTACTTGAGTTATCAATTATCGGAATAAGTTGATATAAATTCGAAGGTCAAATTGTTGTCTTATCACTAATGTATAAATTTTCTGCTCTTTTAATCTGTATAAATTCTTGTTAAAAATCTGTACAATCAAACTACAATCCAGAAATGTTAAAAGCTTGATGTCTAGAATAATATGCCAAGCATAGGATACAATTATACATTCAACATCCATGTGTTTGATATCAAAGAGGAACCCAACCCGTTGTCTACTATGAATGAATGAATTACTGGAAGAAACAAATGTGTAGCAGTAGCACTAGCACTAGCACTGCTGATTTACATGAGGTACTCCACTCGATTCAATTCAACCCCTTTTATCCCAAACTAGTTGAGGGTATTGACATGTAAAACATTCACTACTACATGCTAAAACTACGCACTCATTCTACTCCGGCCTTGTTCTTCGTCAACATAGCGATGAAAGTATCTCTTTCGGCTGGTGTCATTCCTTCCGTTGAACAATCTCCAACGCCCCACTCTGCACCACGTAAGCAATATTTGTCTAGGATTGCTTGACGGTTCCTGAAAATCCCCACAACGTAAATTAAAGGGGAGCACTATGTCCACATGTGTTTTTGATATTTCTACATGGTTCATTCTCACACGTGAAAAAATCAGTTCCCAAATTAAATTCACAATGTATTATGTATATCAGATATACAACAAACTAATTCACCATTCAGACATCTGTACTCAGTAGAAGACTTGTAGTAGCTGAGCATCATCTCTTCCCAATTCCCTATTCCCTATTCTTTTGTTGTTAAATTGATCAAATTTTATATTACTTCCAAGCTTAATTCATTTAAAGCTATATTTGAGACTTGGGGCTATATAAAAAATTAAGGCTAAGAAAGAACTACTTGCTTCTCTTTATTCAACTTGGATCGCTCGAGTAACTGCTTAAGCACGGGAGAGTCTTTAAATCTTGCATCATTTCCTGCATACTTTTTCTGGTTTTTTTCTGCAAATTAAGGGGTCAATATCATCCCAAGTAAAAATATTTGAGACATTGCGAGGACCATATATACATACCATTGAAGCGATTAAGAAAATCAATTTTAGGTAACTCAGGACCAGGGACTGATCCTATTCCAGTTGAACCCGAGAGCAATCCAGCATTAGCTGCAAATTACCCATAGCTTAAATATTAACTCAATGCTAATATTTATAGCCTGTTTACATACAAGAAAAGAAAGAATTTATAAAAAGAAATATCTTTCGGTAGTAAAATCAAGTACTTGCAATAAATCTAGAACTATTTTTCCTAGTATTCTCAAGAACAGTTCAGGAATACATACATGCACGTATGAGGCAGAAAATATGTGTGTTAATGCTTGGTATGTACCAAAGAGAGAAATAAATGAAATGTTGCCTGCAGGAGTGGAGCAGAGAAGAACAGAAATGGAAGCAGCTAGAGGAACAAGAGACTTGTGAAGAAAACCTTGTTTACATGTTGGGGAAGAAGAAGAAGAAGAAGAAGATAGATGAAGACCAATTTGTTGGAAATTAGTTTTAGGGTGAGAAGGATCAGAGTGTTCGTTATTATAACCGGCTTTAAATTTAACTGCTGATGTCCTGAAACACGTACCCAGTAACGAGGAACAAGCCATGGTCCTTCCTTCTCTCTCTACTGAAGAGAGGAAATAACAATTAACAAGAGGAAGAGGAGAGAGACGATAGGAAGTGAAGATGGACCAACGTACGGTTGGTATTTATTATACCGCATATCCTACCCTACCCCTTTAGTCGTTCGTTCAATTTTACCCTTGCCAATGCCAAGTAATTTGTGAATCAGACGGTGGTCTATTACATTTTTCTACTATATTCTCAAAAAATCACTACCCAATCCAGATTATAGTGATTTGCAGTTAACAAATGAAGCCTAAGCAAATCTACTAACACTAAACCCAGCAACACCTTAATATTACCCTGCTCCTCTTTAGGAGTTGACTAAGAATTCTTAATTTTACTGCCAAACTTACCGTGGTGCAATGACCTGTTTTAATGTACTAGCCATGTAAATGTATTTCATATGTCAATTTCAAATAGTAGCTTACTCTTTTTGCTGATAGTTCAAATGAAGGCTTTCACTTGCAATGGAATGCTCAAATTTGCCAAGAACACCACCCAAACAGGTAACTAAATAAAGTCATTACAACCATCAATTATATGGGAACTGTAAGACCCCAACTTTTATAAATAAAGATGAATTTTCTATAAATATCATTTTTGAATATTATGGAGTTAATTTGATATAATGTTATAGTTGTGGGTAATATTTATAAATTTTGCAAAGTAAGCAAGTTGTTATAAAATATTCGTTTGGTCGGAGAATATTCTTTTTGTCGGGGAATATTCGTACGACGGCACAATCATTGGTGGACCCCACAACGGAATTATTGTCGGATTGAGAAAACGACAGAATTATCTTTCTATAAAAATAACGGCTGAGGTGTTACCGTTAAAACCGTTAAAACTGTTGAACTACTCGGTAGTAAAAGTACAGTAATACGCGTGATTGTATAGTAGCACACGGTATTGATTATTGATGCTTACGTGAGAAGTCACTCAGCTATACTCAATTATTGCTACAGTAATTGCTGCATCATATCTCTTAAATTATTGTCATAGTATCATCTGTATAATATGTTATATTATTGAGACGTTGTGGTAAGTTTGGTTATTTTATGGGGGGCCATATGTCATCATCTAAGAGTCTCTTCGTCAATAGTAATTACCGTCGTCAATAGTAATTACCGTCGTCAATAGTATTTACCTTGGTCAATAGTAATTACCTTCGTCAATAGTATTTACCTTGGTCAATAGTAATTACCTTCGTCAATAGTATTTACCTTGGTCAATAGTAATTACCTTCGTCAATAGTATTTACCTTGGTCAATAGTAATTACTTTCGTCAATAGTAGTTGTCCCTTCAATATTACCAAGAGTCATTTGACCCTTCGTTAAGACCAAGAGTCATTTGACCCTTCGTTAAGACCAAGAGCCACCCTCAGATTTTCTATAAATAGAGGCCTAGGGCTTCATTATTTTTCACGAATTCATTCAAGCTATAGAGAGAGAAAGTATAGAGAGAAAAAGAGAGAGAGAGACTAAAAGTATTCTGCTACATCACTTTTCCAATATCCAGTTCTTTTAAGGTAGGGAATATTATTTCTTTTATATTCATGAAGAGAACTTCTGTTATTCCATTTGTTATTATTCTGTTGGAATAACCAGTATACGCGGTCTACCCTATACTTGGTGACATTCTTCTATTATTCTGTTGGAACATCCTGTCTGTGTGTTTTACACCGGACCTGGTTCCGTTTATTATTCTGTTGGAACATCCTGTCTGTGTGTTTTACACCGGACCTGGTTCCGTTTTATTATTATTCTGTTGGAATATCCTGTCTGTGTGTTTTACACCGGACCTGGTTCCATTATTTATTATTCTGTCGGAATATCCTGTCTGTGCGTTTACGCCGGACCTGGTTCCATTATTTATTATTCTATTGGAATAACCTGTCTGTGCGGTCTATCGCATGCATGGTGATTTCTTTTGTTATTCCATTCTTTATTGTACTCAGTTGGTTAAGTTTTGACTTCTATACTCCATGAAATTTGTGGAATATCCTTGATAGTTGCGTTTCATCCAGTATCTTTTCAAGAAAATATTCTTCTAAGCATTCTTGAATTTTACTCCACAATGCAGTATCATGTTGACAATTTGGACGTTGTTAATTCCTGGATAAATTAATTCTTGAACTTGTTTTATTGAATTCTTATATCATTGTCATCATCCTCATGTTTATAAAATGTTGAAAGTCATCTGTGGCATGTAGTGCATAGATGGACTTGGTATGATTATGACCAGGGATTATTCGGTATAATCATGACCGTAATGTTACAAATGATGTGGTAAAAGTCCTCATTGGCCCGTAGTGCATTGATGGACAGTTGTTGGCATGATCATGACCATTAATGAATACACGAATATCCTTGGCCGTAGTGCAGGGGTGATTCGATGATGTGGATTATTTTATTAAGCTGAGTCTCAGCGATCGCAGTGTTGAAAAACCTTTTAAATCATAAAAGATAGTAGAGTTTATTTTCTACTTGACTCTTTTAATGGATTGCTTGTTCCGCTGCAGTTAAACTTGATGTCTATTATATTTTATCAGTTTAACATTGTTGAAGGCTAATGATAATTTATTCTGCATTATCTTAGTCATAATATTTCTTACTGGGCTAGTTGAGCTCACCCTTTCTTTCACTGTTCTCTTCAGGAAATGAGAACGTAGCTGGGACAAGTCGGGGTACGGAGTGATGGTCCGAATGATAGTATTAGTTAGTAGTCCTCACTATTCTATGTAATGGTGTGTTAATAAATGTAATGAGGACTCCTTTTGAGTATGAATACTCTCTAGAAGATAATATTTGTATTCAAACTCACAGTTTATGTTTTGTCGTATTGTACACGACAGATGTATTAATCAGTTGTATTTGTATTCTGTACTATGTATCTGACGACCCAAGATGGGTGATGTATACCTAATTTTGGGGGCGTCACAGTTGGTATCAGAGCTTAGGGATATGATCCCTGGCTAAGATGTGAGAATAGAACTAGGAGGGGAGAGACGGGGAATTCCTTCGCTAGTATGACATACCTAAGTTTATTTGCATGGTATTTAATTGGTCGGTCATAATATAAGGATAATATATGACATATCAATTAATTTTTATTTTGTGGCAGTATCTGAAAATGGCATCTGAGAATGTTGAGAATAGCAATGGAGCACAGACGACTGTTGATTCACCACATATCAATAATCAGGATAATGTGCATCAGGAAGGTGTCAATCCTCATGCAAACAACAACACTGACCAAATGATGAATGATCAAATGTTCAGAGGCTTTATGCAATTCATGCAACAACAGGTGAAAGCGGCTCCTGTCCACAACGTAGGTGGAAATACTGGAAACTCTCAGGCGGTCACCGCTAAACAGTTTAAGGAGCTGGGACCACCGGAGTTTAAGGGAGAACCCAAACCACTTGTAGCTGAAACATGGATAAAGCAGATCACCAAGATATTTGATGTCTTGGGTTGCTCCGAGGAGCAAAAGGTTCCCTTTGCCGCCTTTATGTTGCGAGGAGAGGCAGATTACTGGTGGGAATCGATAAAGCGTACTCAACCTGCCGCACTGAAGATGTCTTGGGAGAAGTTCCAAGATCTGTTTAACGACAAATACTTTCCCGAGAGTATTCGTCACATGAAGGAGGTGGAGTTCATCAAATTGGAGCAGAATAATATGACCGTGTCGCAGTACGAGGCAAAATTTGCGGAGTTATCCCGGTTTGCGTCCCACCTGGTGGATAATGAAGAAAGAATGACGCGGATGTTTTTAAGAGGTTTGAAGCCGGAGATACGTCAACATCTTGTTTCTCATAAACTGTGTTTGTATTCAGATGTTGTAAATAGGGCTCAGTTGGTGGAGCGCGATAACGAGATAACGCAACCAAAAGAGAGCAGCCGGCAAAATGATAATACCAGTGAGAGCAGTCATCGAAGCGGTGACAACAAGCGTGGAGGGAATCAACAGGCCAGAAATGGTAACCACTTCGGTGGTAATCAGGGCCAAAACAATAAGAATGGACATTTCAAGAAGAGGAGATTCAACAATGATGGAAAGACGTCAGCACCAGCACCTGTCGTTAAGGAAGGAGAACGACCACCTATCATATGTTTCAAATGCGGAGGGGAGGGGCACATCAGTCCAAACTGCGCGATGCCGTCCAAAGCATGTTATAATTGTGGAAGAGAAGGTCATTTAGCCCGATTTTGTCGTTTACCGAAGACAAATTCAGCTAGGATGGAGGCACCAAAGGCCGTCCCAGAAAAGTCAAAACCGGTTGTGCAAGGGAGAGCGTTTGTTGTGACCTCCCAGAAGCAAGGAACCCGAATGAGGTCATCACGGGTAAGCTTATCATAAACTCTAACGAAGTCTATACTTTATTTGATACCGGTTCAACCCATTCTTTTATTTCTCCTACTTGCGCTCATCGATTAAATTTGATTCCGGAGAAATTAGACTTTGACTTAGCAGTTGAAACTCCATTGGGAGAAACCTTCATTACATCCACGGTTTATAAGTCTTGTTTGGTTCAAGTTGGTACCCACACATTACCTGTCGATCTTATTTCATTAAAAATACTTGCATTTGACGTGATTCTAGGGATTGATTGGTTAACTACTCATCATGCAAAAATTGATTGTTTTCGTAAGGTTGTTAGCTTTCATATTCCTAATCGACCTATTATGCGAATTCAAGCAACCAAACCATTAAAATCAATCGCTGTCATCTCAAGCCATAAAGCTATTCGTTTATTGAAAAACGGATGTCAAGCTTTCTTAGCTCATGTCACAGATCTAAACAAAAATACGTCAGCTTTGAATGATATTTCTGTTGTTAATAAATTTCCTGACGTATTTCCCGAAGAACTTCCTGGCCTACCCCCAGAGCGTGAAATTGAATTTTGTATCGACCTTGAACCGGTACAAAACCCATTTCCAAAGCCCCATATCGAATGGCTCCTATTGAACTTCAGGAGTTAAAGACCCAACTGCAGGAATTGTTAGACATTGGTTTTATTCGTCCTAGTACTTCTCCTTGGGGTGCTCCTGTTCTGTTCGTGAAGAAGAAAGATGGGAGTATGCGACTTTGTATTGATTATCGGGAGTTGAATCATGTCACCATCAAAAATAGGTACCCATTGCCACGTATTGATGACCTGTTTGACCAGTTGCAAGGAGCACAATTCTTTTCAAAGATCGATCTTCGTTCTGGATATCATCAGCTGAAGGTTAGAACTGAGGATATTCCAAAGACGGCTTTTAGAACTCGGTACGGGCATTATGAATTCTTAGTTATGTCTTTTGGATTGACTAATGCTCCTGCTGCCTTCATGGATATGATGAACAGGGTATTTAAGGAATATTTGGATCACTTTGTGGTCGTCTTTATCGATGACATCCTTGTTTATTCCAAAAGCCGTGAAGATCATGAGCAACACTTGAGGCTGGTACTCCAAAAGCTTCGTGAATACAAACTTTATGCCAAGTTGAAGAAATGCGAGTTCTGGCTGGAAGAGGTAGCATTCCTTGGGCACGTAGTATCAAGTCGTGGAATATCGGTTGACCCGGCAAAGATTGAAGCTATTCAAAGCTGGGAGCAACCTAAATCAGTGACCGAGGTACGTAGCTTTCTTGGTTTAGCTGGTTATTATCGGAGATTCGTGGAAGGATTTTCTCGAATCGCTACTCCATTAACTCAGCTGACTCGGAAAGATACAAAGTTTGGTTGGAGCGAAGAATGTGAGCAGAGTTTTCAAGAACTCAAGAGGAGACTCATTTCAGCACCTGTTCTAACAATACCATCTGGCTCGGAGGGATTTGTCATCTACAGTGATGCTTCGAGCAAAGGGTTGGGATGCGTTCTCATGCAACATGGAAAAGTCATAGCCTATGCATCAAGACAACTCAAGGAATATGAGAGGAATTATCCTACTCATGATCTAGAGTTGGCAGCTGTTGTCTTTGCACTTAAAATTTGGAGGCATTACTTGTATGGGGAGAAAGTGGAGATCTTTACGGATCATAAAAGCCTCAAATATTTCTTCACTCAAAAGGAACTCAACATGCGACAACGACGTTGGCTTGAACTGTTGAAAGATTATGATCATACCATTCAATACCATCCTGGAAAAGCGAACGTGGTAGCTGACGCATTGAGTAGAAGATCATATGCGGGTACAAGTGCAATATTAACAACGCAAAGGCCCATTTTGTGTGACTTGCAAAGGATGGAGATAGAGTTGAAGACTCCAGGGACCCATGTGATGATGGCGAATATACGAGTAGAACCGACTTTAATCGATAAAGTTAAAGCTGCTCAAGCTACAGACCTGGAGCTGATGCGTATGAGGAAGAAAGTGCAAGAAGGTTCTATGCCGGAAGCAAGAATCGATGAAGAAGGAATACTTCGAGTCAACTCCAGACTTTGTGTTCCTAACAACCCTGATTTAAAGTATGAAATCATGATGGAGGCGCACAACACACCGTTTGCAATCCATCCTGGAAGTACCAAAATGTATCATGATCTTCGTCATACATTTTGGTGGAGCAATATGAAGAGAGAGATAGCGTTGTTTATCTCAAGGTGTCTAACTTGTCAACGAGTCAAAGCGGAGCATCAAGTACCAAAAGGTCCATTGCAACCACTTGAAATTCCAGAATGGAAGTGGGAGCACATTACCATGGATTTCGTTACCGGTCTTCCTAGGGTTTCTCAAGGTATTGATGCGATTTGGGTCATTGTTGATAGATTGACCAAGTCTGCTCATTTCTTACCGATACGAGAAACTTATACACTTGAACGTCTTGCTCGTATGTACATAAACGAGATTGTAAGACTGCATGGTATGCCAGTATCCATAGTTTCTGATCGAGACCCAAGATTCACTTCACGATTTTGGGTTAGTTTACAAAAAGCTATGGGCACGGAGTTACGATTTAGTTCAGCATATCATCCTCAGACGGACGGACAATCAGAGAGGACTATTCAAACTCTTGAAGATCTATTAAGACTCTGTGTCTTTGACTTCAAGGGAAGTTGGGACAAGTTCTTACCATTGGTGGAGTTTTCCTACAACAACAGTTATCAAGCAAGTATTGGCATGGCTCCATTCGAAGCATTGTATGGAAGAAAATGTCGTTCT
Source organism: Panax notoginseng (assembly GCA_016801055.1). Lineage (NCBI taxonomy): Eukaryota > Viridiplantae > Streptophyta > Magnoliopsida > Apiales > Araliaceae > Panax > Panax notoginseng. The sequence goes on from CM029018.1 coordinate 19,483,488, forward strand.
CCAGTATGCTGGGATGAGGTGGGCGAAGCAACGTTGTTGGGACCGGAGTTGGTACGTATGACTACAGAAAAGATTCAAACGATCCGACAACGTATAAAAACCTCACAAGATCGACAAAAGAGTTATGCTGATCTTCATCGAAAGGACGTGGAATTTGATGTAGGAGATCATGTGTTCTTACGTGTTGCTCCATGGAAAGGAGTTACGAGATTTGGAAAGAGAGGAAAGCTAAATCCTCGATTCATCGGTCCATTTTTAATCCTCGATCGAGTAGGAACTGTGGCTTATAGACTCGCTTTACCGCCAAGTATGTCTCGTGTTCATAACGTTTTCCACATATCCATGTTACGCAAATATGTGGAAGACCCGAACCACATTATTGAGTTAGAACCGGACGAAATAGCGGAGGATTTGACGTATGAAGAAGTTCCTGTTCAAATCTTGGATAAGAAGGAACATATTCTACGCTCCAAGGTTATACCTCAAGTCAAAGTTTTGTGGAGAAACCACGATGTTGAGGAAATGACTTGGGAGTTAGAATCAGAAATGAAATCAAGGTATCCTTACCTCTTCGACATACCAGGTACGTACCCTAATTTCGAGGGCGAAATTTCATAAGAAGGGGAGGTTGTAAGACCCCAACTTTTATAAATAAAGATGAATTTTCTATAAATATCATTTTTGAATATTATGGAGTTAATTTGATATAATGTTATAGTTGTGGGTAATATTTATAAATTTTGCAAAGTAAGCAAGTTGTTATAAAATATTCGTTTGGTCGGAGAATATTCTTTTTGTCGGGGAATATTCGTACGACGGCACAATCATTGGTGGACCCCACAACGGAATTATTGTCGGATTGAGAAAACGACAGAATTATCTTTCTATAAAAATAACGGCTGAGGTGTTACCGTTAAAACCGTTAAAACTGTTGAACTACTCGGTAGTAAAAGTACAGTAATACGCGTGGTTGCATAGTAGCACACGGTATTGATTATTGATGCTTACGTGAGAAGTCACTCAGCTATACTCAATTATTGCTACAGTAATTGCTGCATCATATCTCTTAAATTATTGTCATAGTATCATCTGTATAATATGTTATATTATTGAGACGTTGTGGTAAGTTTGGTTATTTTATGGGGGGCCATATGTCATCATCTAAGAGTCTCTTCGTCAATAGTAATTACCGTCGTCAATAGTAATTACCGTCGTCAATAGTATTTACCTTGGTCAATAGTAATTACCTTCGTCAATAGTATTTACCTTGGTCAATAGTAATTACCTTCGTCAATAGTATTTACCTTGGTCAATAGTAATTACCTTCGTCAATAGTATTTACCTTGGTCAATAGTAATTACTTTCGTCAATAGTAGTTGTCCCTTCAATATTACCAAGAGTCATTTGACCCTTCGTTAAGACCAAGAGTCATTTGACCCTTCGTTAAGACCAAGAGCCACCCTCAGTTTTTCTATAAATAGAGGCCTAGGGCTTCATTATTTTTCACGAATTCATTCAAGCTATAGAGAGAGAAAGTATAGAGAGAATAAGAGAGAGAGAATAAAAGTATTCTGCTACATCACTTTTCCAATATCCAGTTCTTTTAAGGTAGGGAATATTATTTCTTTTATATTCATGAAGAGAACTTCTGTTATTCCATTTGTTATTATTCTGTTGGAATAACCAGTATACGCGGTCTACCCTATACTTGGTGACATTCTTCTATTATTCTGTTGGAACATCCTGTCTGTGTGTTTTACACCGGACCTGGTTCCGTTTATTATTCTGTTGGAACATCCTGTCTGTGTGTTTTACACCGGACCTGGTTCCGTTTTATTATTATTCTGTTGGAATATCCTGTCTGTGTGTTTTACACCGGACCTGGTTCCATTATTTATTATTCTGTCGGAATATCCTGTCTGTGCGTTTACGCCGGACCTGGTTCCATTATTTATTATTCTATTGGAATAACCTGTCTGTGCGGTCTATCGCATGCATGGTGATTTCTTTTGTTATTCCATTCTTTATTGTACTCAGTTGGTTAAGTTTTGACTTCTATACTCCATGAAATTTGTGGAATATCCTTGATAGTTGCGTTTCATCCAGTATCTTTTCAAGAAAATATTCTTCTAAGCATTCTTGAATTTTACTCCACAATGCAGTATCATGTTGACAATTTGGACGTTGTTAATTCCTGGATAAATTAATTCTTGAACTTGTTTTATTGAATTCTTATATCATTGTCATCATCCTCATGTTTATAAAATGTTGAAAGTCATCTGTGGCCTGTAGTGCATAGATGGACTTGGTATGATTATGACCAGGGATTATTCGGTATAATCATGACCGTAATGTTACAAATGATGTGGTAAAAGTCCTCATTGGCCCGTAGTGCATTGATGGACAGTTGTTGGCATGATCATGACCATTAATGAATACACGAATATCCTTGGCCGTAGTGCAGGGGTGATTCGATGATGTGGATTATTTTATTAAGCTGAGTCTCAGCGATCACAGTGTTGAAAAACCTTTTAAATCATAAAAGATAGTAGAGTTTATTTTCTACTTGACTCTTTTAATGGATTGCTTGTTCCGCTGCAGTTAAACTTGATGTCTATTATATTTTATCAGTTTAACATTGTTGAAGGCTAATGATAATTTATTCTGCATTATCTTAGTCATAATATTTCTTACTGGGCTAGTTGAGCTCACCCTTTCTTTCACTGTTCTCTTCAGGAAATGAGAACGTAGCTGGGACAAGTCGGGGTACGGAGTGATGGTCCGAATGATAGTATTAGTTAGTAGTCCTCACTATTCTATGTAATGGTGTGTTAATAAATGTAATGAGGACTCCTTTTGAGTATGAATACTCTCTAGAAGATAATATTTGTATTCAAACTCACAGTTTATGTTTTGTCGTATTGTACACGACAGATGTATTAATCAGTTGTATTTGTATTCTGTACTATGTATCTGACGACCCAAGATGGGTGATGTATACCTAATTTTGGGGGCGTCACAGGAACTGTTGGGCCATAATACTTTTCATACTGGACCGGGTCGAATGGGCTTATCATTTCGGTTATATCACTTTTGTCATATTGGGTCAAATGATTTGGGCCTCGCTACTTGACTATAATATTGGGCTTAGTCATTGGATTGGTCCGTTATGTAAGCTGTCACTTATTCTATCTTTGACCGGTAATCATCACAAAAGGTAGTAGTTGACTGTTATGTCTGCCACCTATCTGCATGACATTAATGAGAATGGGACTCCGACTACCGGCGGGAGGTAACAGTGGTAGCAGGTAGGGAAATAAGCTACACACTTTCGGCTGAGATGACCGGGGGTGAGAGGAGGTGTCATGAGATAGTGGGTGGCACAGTAAACCGGGTCTTGGGAACGTATGGGACAAGGATCACAAAAGGAAAAGAGGTAACAAAACACAACACATTATTATTATTCACACTCACTCAGACACTGGTGATATTTTTTTCCTCCATCGTTAACCTTGTGATCGCCTGTACTGACTCTCACGCCGGAGCTATCCCCTGACGGTCAGGCCGTCAAGCTTTTGGTGTTGACTTGTTGAACTGTACAGGATCAGAGCGTCTTACGTGATTGGGACGTGGGAGAAGATCTTGGCGTTAACATTGGCGCTAGAAGGAGGGCTGTGTTCTAGTGTCCTGAGTATTTTTCAATCACATCGTGGTCGTTCTACGTCGGTATTTCTAGGGAAGAGTAGGACACCTACACCTGAGGGGCAACCGATGGCTTCCAGTGAATCAATACCGCGAGTATCTGTCAAGGACCGTTTGGGACCTGCACTAAGTGTTCATGCCAGCACGGCGTCTAAACGATCGCATGGAGATTCTCGTCCGAGAGCTGTGAGCAAAGCCAAGAGACAGCTAGTTTTTACAGCAGAGAAAGGGTCCGGTCATGACCGAAAACGAGTAGAAGGCACCCCGCCTAGAACTCGGTACCGGGACGACCAAGACGAAAAGGCTGCCCGCTTGGCTAAGATGGCAGACGAAGCTGATAGGGCCATGGAGGCACTGGTGAAGCAACGGTAGGATATAACTGAGCAGATGTCTCGAATGGCAGAGTTGAGGGACGAAGCGTCCAGCTATGTCCAATCTGAAGAACGTGGGCATCGGATTGGGAAAGAACCTGTTCATTCAGGGCATGAGTCTCGGGGTCAACCTCGAGAAAGGAGAAGGTCCAGAAGCCCTACTCCTCAAAGATCAAAGAGGGCACATCACCCTGTCGGTTCTAAGGAGCAGGGTCGAAGCGAACGAAGAGGTCGATCCAGGGATCGTACTCCGGAGAATACTAAGAAGGCGCTCGTTGTTGCGCGTTCCCACCACGACAGCCGGGTTCAGAGACGAAACAGATCTAGGGGTCGTACACCCGAAAGTCCACTGAGGGCATTCCGCTCTGTGGACCATCATCGTCATAAAAGCCCCTCGAAAGTTGGGGGTTCTATTGTAAGGAACCGGTCCACTCAGAAGAGGGAGGAATCACCAGAAAAAGAAGCATCGTCCCAACCCGAGGGCGTGGAATATTTGGTAAAAGAGGTGAAGGAGCTTCGGAGGCAGCTTGCCGAGGTACAGAAAGTAAAAGATACTTCGGGAAAGAAGGCATCCCCTTTTTCTGCGGAGATTCTGAAAGAAAAAGTTGACCCCACCAAGAAGTTGCCTCACATTGAAAGTTATGACGGATTGGGGGATCCCTATGACCATAGTTAGGCGTTCGACCGACTGATAGATTATTACGACTTTAACGATGCTGCTAAGTGTCATACTTTTGTCACAACACTCCGAAAGGATGCCAGGCAGTGGATGGGGACTTTGCCTTCGGATTCGATTTCATCTTGGACGGATATGTGCAGTAAGTTCCACGCTCGCTTCGGGAGCAACAGAAGAAGAGGGAAACCAACTGGCTCGCTGGCTCAGGTTCGGCAGTACTCGAATGAGTCTTTGGGCCAATATGTAAAGCGATTCCGTGAAGCAGTCGGCCAAGTGACAGACCTGAACGATCTACAAGCCGTGGGACTGTTTCAGAATGGGTTAGATCTGGTCAAATCAGAAAAGTTAGTGAAGAAGTTGATGTTTCATCACCCGAAGAGTCTCGCGGAAGCCTTCGACAAAGCGGAAGGTTATATTGTGGTAGAAGAAGCCATGAATAGCCTCAAGCGCCCTTCTTCAGATCGACTTAAGGAGACAGATCGGGATAGAGCAGAGGGGGACCAGAGTAAGAATGAAGGAGATAAAGGTCGTCATGACGGCAGGTCAAAGAAATACAATAATAATTGGAGACAGGGTGGAGAACGCTCGTCCGCTCCCGCTCAGAGGGTAAACAGGACATATACTGCACTCAATGCTGAAAGAGCTGTTATCTTGGAGTAGATTAAGAATCAACCTATTTTCGAGCCACCTCGAGATAACATTAAGCCCGGGAAAGGGAATTGTCGTAAGTATTGTGACTATCATCAAGCCTCGGTCACGATACGAACGACTGTGCTAGTTTGAAAGATTTTATTGAGAGAAAGGTGCAGGACGGGGCTTTAGTTCATTATGTGGCCGCCCGAACGAACCAGCAGCAGAATAGAGGACCTGTTTAGGCAGCCCAACCAGTTCAGCAAGTGTTCCCCGCTCCTGGACCGCCAGCAAGGCAAGTCATAGATGTCATCACTGGGGGTACTTCGGGCAAGCTTGTTGGAAAGAAGCGCCGAAGTTATCTGGATTCGGTCATGTCAGTGGCGGGTACCCTCCCGAAGACTGACAGACCCTTCCCGGGTACGGTAATTTCCTTTACATATGAGGATTACCCTTCGAAAACCATCGAACCGCATGAGGGATCATTGGTCATGACGGCACAAGTGGGTTCGGTGGATATGAAGCGTATGATGATCGACAATGGGTCTTCTGTGGATATCTTATATGCTCATGCTTATCAAAGGATGCATCTTGATGGGCAGAAGATGGAGATCGGACAGGAGGCCCCTTTATATGGCTTCAGCAACGATCCGGTCAAAGTGGCTGGAACCATTGAACTGCCGGTTATCTTCGGAACGGCCCCCCAATAGGTAGAAATTATTTACAAATTTTATGTTGTGCATGTAGATTCCGCTTATAATGCTATTTTGGGGAGGCCCACTTTAACTGCTTTACAAGCTGTAACCTCAATCCCTCATTTCAAAATCAAATTTCCTACGGCTCATGGGGTTGGGGAGGTAAAAGGAGATCTGGATCTGGCCAGAAGATGTTATAGAAATGCCGTGATCACTTCGGGAGTAGGGGTGTCGAAGCAAAAACAGACCATGGCAATAGAGATCGAACCCTTCACGGAAAGCAGCTCAGAACCGTTGGTCATGCCAGCCGAAGAAACAGAAGAGATAGAGCTCATCCCGGGCAAGGCTAACAAGACGGTTAAAATAGGTTCGGGTCTACCAGAATCTCTCAGGACGAACCTCATTGAACTCCTGCAGTGCTATGTGGACATCTTCGCATGGGAACCTCAGGATATGCCGGGAGTGAGCAGGGATATCGCAGAGCATCGGTTAGAAGTGGACCCGTCAAACAAGCCAGTTCGGCAAAAGAGGAGGATCTTTGCGCCCGAGCGCCAAAGAATCATCGATGAAGAAATTGCGAAGCTGCTAGCTGCTAACTTCATCTTCGAGATCGACTATCCGCAGTGGATGGCAAACGTGGTGCTAGTCCAGAAGCAGAATGGGAAATGGCGGGTTTGCATCGACTATACGGATCTGAATAAAGCTTGTCCAAAGGATTTCTACCCGTTACCCCAAATTGACCAGCTCATCGATGCAACTTCGGGGTATGCCTTGTTGAGCTTCATGGATGCATTCTCTGGCTATCATCAAATCTCCATGTGTAAAGAAGATATACCGAAGACGGCGTTCATTACGCATCGTTCGGTATATGCCTACAAGAAAATGACCTTCGGCCTCATCAACGCCGGGCCACTTACCAGAGGATGATGAACTATGTTTTCAGGCGTCAGTTGGGCAAGAATATGAAAGTATATGTGGATGACATGATTGTTAAGAGCATGTTGGTGCACAAACATCTGGATGACCTGGAGGAATGCTTTCAGACAGTCCGTCATCACAAATTGAGACTGAATCCTGCCAAGTGTACCTTGGGATTAGGGGCTGACAAATTTCTGGGTTATCTGGTCAGCTAGAGGGGAATCGAAGCCAATCCAGAGAAGATTCAAGCGATCCTGAACATGAATACTCCTCAGTCATTTAAAGACGTTCAGCGTCTGACTGGAAGGATTGCAGCTTTGAGGAGGTTTATGTCCAAATCGACAGAAAGGTGTTTACCGTTTTTTGACACGTTGAAAGGGCCGAAGAATGCCAAGACATTTCAATGGACTTCGGAATGCGAAGACGCCTTTCAGAGCATCAAGTCCTACTTATCTTCGGCGCCTTTGTTGGTGAAGCCCGCTCCTGCTGAGCCTTTGTATTTGTACTTAGCAGCTAGTTCGTTGGCAGTAGGAGCAGTTTTGGTGCGAGAAGTTGGGGGTAAGCAGCACCCGGTTTATTATGTAAGTCATGTCCTTCGGGATGCTGAAACAAGGTACCCGAACATTGTGAAGTTTGCTTTTGCTTTAATAACTGCTAGTCGGAAGCTTAGGCAGTACTTCCAGGGTAGGTTGGTAATAGTCTACACAGATTAGCCTTTGAAGAAAATTATGGACAAACCTGAGGTATCGGGGAGATTAGCTGCATGGACGATGGAGTTATCTCAGTTCTTCGTTGAATATCATCCCCGAACTGCCATCAAGGGGCAGGCCTTGCCAGATTTTGTGGTCGAGTGTTCGTTTTCTGAAGCTGTAGCAGAAGCTGGAGGATCTGACAGCATAGTTGCAGTTCTTCAGCAGAAGCAGAGTTCGTGGACACTGTATGCAGATGAGTCTTCTACCGCAGACGTCAGTGGAGCAGGGATTATTCTGACCAACCCGGAGGGATTCAAGGTGCAACAGGCCATCAGGTTTCAGTTTAAAGCGACGAACAATGAAGCAGAGTACGAGGCAGTGTTGGCGAAATTGCGACTAGCTAAGAGTCTCGAAGTGCAAAGAATAGTTATCTTCAGCGACTCTCAGTTAGTCGTTAAACAAGTCTCCGGGGAATACGAAGCCCGAGGTCATAGAATGATCAAGTATTTGGCAGAATTGAAAAAACGGCTTCAGTATTTCCAGTTCTACGAATTTCAGGGGGTCGAACGTGACGACAATTTCATTGTCGATGCACTCTCAAAATTAGCCACTACGGATGATAACGTTTTTGATGGGTCAGTTTACTTGGAAATTTTGCAACATCCTAGTGTTCATCATGAATCGGTAATGTGCGTTGACCGAACCAACTGCTGGTTGACTCCGTATCTGGAGTATCTGGCAGATGGCGTTCTACCTTCGGATCAGATGCTGGCCAAGAAAATCAAGTACAAGAGTGCTAATTTCGTTCTGATAGATGGGGATCTGTTTCGAAGGGCCTTCTCGTCTTCACTGTTAAAGTGTTTGACTCCGTCCGAAGCTGAATATGCTCTTCGAAAAGTTCACGAGAGCATCTGTGGTGACCATATGGCTGCTAAGTCATTAGCCTACAAAGTACTTCGTCAGGAATACTACTGGCCTACCATCTTCAAGGAAGCGACTGAATACGTCAAGAAGTGCGAGAAGTGTCAGCTCAACAGTCCGATCCCACATCAGCCACCAGAAGAGTTATACTCGATCTTATCTTCCATACCCTTTGCTGTCTGGGGGGTTGATATACTAGGTCCGCTACCGAAAGTAAAAGGTCAGGTCAGCTTTGTTATAGTTGTCATCGACTACATGACCAAGTGGGTAGAAACAAAACCGCTCAGGTTAATAACGGAATAGGAATGCTTAAAGTTCATCAAAGAGTCAGTAGTATTTCGGTTCGAAATTCTTAAGGTGGTGATTTCAGACAATGGACGTCAGTTTGTGGGATCAAAATTCGAAGCATTTTTGAAAGAACTGGGGGTCCAGCACAGAAAGACTTCGGTAGCTCATCCTCAGTCTAATGGACAAGTCGAAGTGACCAACAGAACGCTGCTGAATGGAATCAAGAGCAGATTGGACGAAGCTAAATGAAGATGGCCAGAAGAGCTGCTCAGCGTGTTAAGGGCCTATCGGACCACTCTGAGGACCACAACAGGGGATTCACCTTTCAGACTGGCCTATGGTACTGATGCCTTAGTTCTAGTTAAAATTGGATCTCCAAGTCTTCGAGTTGGCCAGTTCAGAGAAATATACAATGATGAAGGGCTGAAAGCCAATCTTGATTTACTTGAAGAAGTCAGAGAAACAGCTTTGGTCAAACTAGCAGCCTATCAGCGAAGAGTAGCCAAGCATTATAACAAAGGGGTAAAGCTTCACAGGTTCGAAGTAGGAGATTTCGTTCTCAGAGAAGTCGAAGTATCTACACCCCAGAATTTGGAAAAGCTGATGCCAAATTGGGAAGGGCCGTATGAAGTCATAGAAGTACCGAAGCCGGGGACTTATCGGTTGAGGGCTTTGGACGGATCAGAGATCAAGAATACTTGACATGCAGGCAGGCTTCGAAAGTATTTTCAGTAGCTACAATGTCAGTACACCGGAAGTCTGTAAATGGTTTTAAGTCATCATCAATAAAAATTCATTTCTTTTCAAGCAAGTCTTGTCCTCGTTGCTGTTAACGTCATTGGAGTAAGGAGGTTCGGGTGGACTCGCTGACCATTCGATGGTAGCCTCATCGGTAGGTGGTCCCTATGAGTTCGTCAGGCCCTGCGTGGTAGGCGAACGTCATTGGTGTAAGGAGGTTCAGGTGGACTCGCTGACCATTCGATGGTAGCCTCATCGGCAGGTGGTCCTTATGAGCTTGTCAGGCCCTTCGTGGTAGGCAAGTGTCATCCTTAAGACGTTGTCAGGCCCTGCGTGGTAGGCAATTGTCGATCCTTAGACCTTGTCAGGCCCTTCGTGGTAGGCAAGTGTCATCCTTAAGACATTGTCAGGCCCTGCGTGGTAGGTAATTGTCGACCTTTAGACCTTGTCAGGCCCTTCGTGGTAGGCAAGTGTCATCATTCAGGCTTCGTCAGTCCCTTCACGGCATCACACTTTGGTAACGAATAAGTATTCCTTTACTTTATTACCTATTTTTTTCTAAGTGTTGAGTTCGGAAGGCCACATTCTTTAACTTCATCTTGTTTGTTATACGACTTGCCTAGTTGTTAGTTAACAGTTTAAGTTAAGTCCACGAAGGAGCTTGCACATTTTTCAAGTTGAATCGATATCGAAGTGTTGATAAACAGTAAATACACCGAAGTCATAAGAAATAATGTTGATATTTCATTTACATAATACTGTTTACAAAACGATAGAAGCTTTTACAAGAGTCCTACGGCTATGGGAAAAGAGAATCATCTTCAGGAATCAGCTTCGTCTTCCGAAGAGTCGAGAATGGTCGGATCAACCTTGACAGTGATGAGTCTTGCCTTGTCTTTGCTTCGGCATTCGTCGTATCCGTCCGAGAACATTTGGACGATCTCCTCGTTCAACTCAGCTGATTTTTGATATTCTTGTTGAACTTCTCTCCGAAGATTTTCGGTCAAAGGAGGACCCAAATCTCTCAAAACACGAAGTTCTCGAAGCTCCTCTTCGAGCTTTGCCCGTTCCTTCAGATGTCTCAAGTCCCTAGCTTCGAGTTCATGTACTTGCACCGCCAGGCTCTTGTTGGTTTTCACCATCGTTTCGTTCTTCCCCACAAGGGCCTCGTTTCGACGAACCAGGTCTATGTTCGTATTAACGGTTATTTGGTGGGTGGCCTCGGCTGTCTCAAGTTTTTCTTTTAACTTATTCACATCCTTCTGAAGGCATTCGTTATTGAAGAGAGTGGTACCATGGTCCCTTCTCTCTTTATTCAGAGCCGACGCCAGAATAGCGTTCTCTCGTCGGGCTGCGTCTTCTTCGGCTTTGGATCCTCTATACCGGGGAAGAAGTCTCCCGAAGACAGCATTTGCCTACAGACATTCAAAGACAGTCGGCGAATTATTAGAAAAAGCACACAATTTCCAAATATTCAGATTGGACAACTAACTCACCTTAGCCTGGTAACTCATGCCTTCTTCGATTAAATCCCTAATTGAGCTGTTCCCGAACCGACGGTCATCAGTCTCCCGAACAAAGGAATCGAACAGCTGGAAGGGAAAGTTGGCATTAAACTCCGGCCATACGGTGGGAGAAGATGCAGCTTCTCGCCTGAGGGCTGAGGGGGAGGATCGCGCCGGAGAGGGCATAGATGGTTCGGGAGGCGGTGGTGGTTGACTATCGAAAGGTTGTTTCCTTTTACGAGACAGAAGTGGAGACTCGGTTGGGTTTTCGAGCTCGTCTTCGAAAACATGGATCTCCACAGGAACGACGATCGGAGGATCAACGGGAGCAGGAGTGTAAGACCCCAACTTTTATAAATAAAGATGAATTTTCTATAAATATCATTTTTGAATGTTATGGAGTTAATTTGATATAATGTTATAGTTGTGGGTAATATTTATAAATTTTACAAAGTACGCAAGTTGTTATATAATATTCGATTGGTCGGGGAATATTCGTTTTAACAGGGAATATTCGTACAACGACACAATCATTGGTGGACCCCACAACGGAATTATTGTCGGAGAAAACGACAAAAATATTTTATTAAAAATAACGGCGGAAGTTTTACCATTGTTACTGTTGAACTACTCGGTAGTAAAAGTACAGTAATACGTGTGGTTGCATAGTAGCACACGGTATTGATTATTAATGCTTATGTGAGAAGTCACTCAGTTTGATTCAATTATTGTCAGTTAATAATATGAATTATTTAGCGATAATGACGTTTTGTTTTATTCGTATTATTAACGTAATAAAACAGAAACATCTTTTTATATAAAACAGAATACTTTATTAAAGTTATTCTATAAATAGAATATATTATATTTTATTTAAAAGATTTTTCTTTAAATATGGACCGTCAGATTAAAGTAATAAATCTGGACCGTTCATGGATTAGTTACTATGCATTCTATTTTTCTATAAATAGCAGCTCATTCCTTCATTATTTCTTACGAATTCACTGAACTCTAGAGAGAGAAACTATAGAGAGAAACAATAGAGAGAGAGAAGAAGAGTATTCTGCTACTTAACTACTTCCTTACTTCACATCTTCTTTAAAACGGTAAGGGGTGTTATTCTTTCTTATTCATGAAGAGAACTGTTGTTATTCCATTTCTTATTATTCTGTTGGAATAACCTGTATACGCGGTCTACCCTATACTTTGTGACATTCTTCTATTATTCTGTTGGAACATCCTGTCTGTGTGTTTTACACCGGACCTGGTTCCGTTTTTATTATTATTCTGTTGGAACATCCTGTCTGTGTGTTTTACACCGGACCTGGTTCCGTCTTGTTATTATTCTGTTGGAACATCCTGTCTGTGTATTTTACACCGAACCTGGTTCTATTATTTATTATTCTGTCGGAATATCCTGCTGTGCGTTTACGCCGGACCTGGTTCTATTATTTATTATTCTGTCGGAATATCCTGTCTGTGCGTTTACGCCGGACCTGGTTCCATTATTTATTATTCTATTGGAATAACCTGTCTGTGCGGTCTATCGCATGCATGGTGATTTCTTTTGTTATTCCATTCTTTATTGTACTCAGTTGGTTAAGTTTTGACTTTTATACTCCATGAAATTTGTGGAATATCCTTGATAATTGCGTTTCATCCAGTATCTTTTCATGAAAATATTCTTCTAAGCATTCTTGAATTTTACTCCATAATGCAGTATCATGTTGACAATTTGGACGTTGTTAATTCTTGGATAAATTAATTCTTGAACTTGTTTTATTGAATTCTTATATCATTGTCATCATCCTCATGTTTATAAAATGTTGAAAGTCATCTATGGCCTGTAGTGCATAGATAGACTTGGTTTGATTATGACCAGGGATTATTCGGTATAATCATGACCGTAATGTTACAAATGATGTGGTAAAAGTCCTCATTGGCCCGTAGTGCATTGATGGACAGTTGTTGGCATGATCATGACCATTGATGAATACACAAAAATCCTTGGCCCGTAGTGCATAGAATTTGTGGTCGTGACCCTAACGAATATCCTTGGCCGTAGTGCAGGGATGATGTGAATTATTTATTAAGCTGAGTCTCAGCGATAAAAGTGATGAAAAACTTTTTAAATCATAAAAGATAGTAGAGTTTATTTTCTACTTGACTTTTTTAATGGATTGCTTGTTCCGCTGCAGTTAAACTTGATGTCTATTATATTTTATCAGTTTAACATTGTTGAAAGCTAATGATAATTTATTCTGCATTATCTTAGTCATAATATTTCTTACTGGGCTAGTTGAGCTCACCCTTTCTTTCACTGTTCTCTTCAGGAAATGAGAACGTAGCTGGGGCAAGTCGGGGAACGGAGTGATGGTTCGAATGATAGTATTAGTTAGTAGTCCTCACTATTCTATGTAATAGCGTGTTAATAAATGTAATGACGACTCCTTTTGAGTATGAATACTCTCTAGAAGATAATATTTGTATTCAAACTCACAGTTTATGTTTTGTCGTATTGTACACGATAGTTGTATTAGTAAGTTTTATTTATATTTTGTACAATGTATCTGACGACCCAAGATGGGTGATGTATACCTAATTTTGGGGGTGTCACAAGGGGGAACCCGAAGCTCATCAGCAGATAAAGGAGTCACTTTTGTAACGCCCCCAAAATAGGTCCATTCCATCCAACCCATTTAGAGTCGCCAAATACATGGTACAGATAACAACTACAATTTTATTACAACAATTGTCGTGCAAAATACAACAACACATATGCTATGAGTTTGGGTACAAATATATACCAACTGTGACTCATGTCCCAACCTTGGATAGCACGTCACAATGACACCTTACATAAATGTATAGTCAAAAACTGTTTTAGAAATTAGAATCTTTGGGAAGTGCTCAAGGAAACCCTCGTACATGGGAGACCATGCTTCTAGGTTATGATAGATATCATATGGCCACAGAATTATCCTTGGTTGACCCAATAGACCCCAAAGAAAAATGAGAATTTTACTATCATATCATTTCCAATGGTGAGTCTTCTCTTGACATATCATTATCTCCACTGTCTCTAACTGAGAATTATACTTCAAACAAACACCAAGATTATATAGGTAGTGCTCGTAGATATACTCGATAAGTGGATGTGCACAACCATGTCTTATGATGATACGAGGTTGTATGTCATTATACATCCTGTAAGATAGTGGCAAAACACCCTTCCAAGTTAAATTCACCTCACCCTCAATATCTATAGACCACCGTTCTATTCCCTTGTTATCCCTCGCTCGACCCAACTACACTTTTATTACCTGAAAGGAATTGTGAAGCAAAAGGGTGAGCACAACTAGCTCAGTAAAGAATATCATGACTAAAGATAAATTATCAATAGTCTTCAACAGTAATAAATCAGAGATTTAGAACATATGGTAGATGATAAAACTTTTCAACCATAGTTGCAGCGGAACGAGCAATCCATTAGAAGAGTCAAATAGACTATAAAGTCTATTATCTTCTCCACGTTAAAAGTCCACCAACAATATTTTATCCCTGTAACATCAATCAACAGTTCCTTTCCACAATCATATGAATAATTCATAATTATAATTGTGATTCTAAATTTCGCATCCAAGACGAAGATAATTTTTATCACCTGTCTTTACCTGAAACATCAAAGATCATGGTTATACCAAATCACAGTTCCTGTTCATAATCATACTAATAAATTCATCTTTGCACCACGGCCAAAGATATTCATCAACAACTCATCTTTGCACTACAGGCCAAAGATATTCCTCAATAGTTCATATTTGCACTACAGGCCAAATATATTATTATCTCAAAGAAATATATAATCATTTCAGAATTTATATAACCAATAATTATAACCATGTTGATCATTTCACCTTTGCACTTAAGCTAAAGATATTCAATTATAAATTCAATGGTCATGATCATACCAGTCACAATTCAACTTTTCACTACTGGACAAAGAGAAACCTAGTCATGATCATACCAATAATCTACTCATCTTTACACTCAAGTCAAAGAGAAATATCATCATTAGGGTTATAAAAATGTTATATATGATAAAAAATCAATATAATCAATACATAGTTTTAATCTCTAGAGTAATATTCATAAATCAACTATAACTTGGTTAGAAAAAGAAACCAATTTTGTAATGAATAGTACCCATGAATAGTAACTCGTGAATAGTAACTCATGAATAGTAACTCGTGAATAGTAACTCATGAATAGTAATTCCGACATGAAAAGATAAGAATTTCACAAGAAAAATCTTACCAATATTCTGGTATAATGATATTGAAAGAAATAATATCATTTAAAAAAAAATAACATCCCTTACGACAATATCCCTTACAACAATATCCCTTACTATCCCTTACCTCAAAAGAGCAGTACACCTGACTGGAATAACGCTAAATGAACTTGCACCGTATAGTAACACTCAAGATATCAAAATACTCACAAGAATACACTCGATAATATAGAGAGAGAAATAGAGAGAAAACTTCAGTTTCTGGTGTGATTTTCAACTCTAACCTAAGCACCCTATTTATAGGAAAATGCTTAGAACACCAAAGCAGAAAATTTAATAAAATAATAATATATTTATATAATTGTCAAGCCCACCTCTTGAATCTGAATTTCAGCAATTCACACATGCTAACCTTCTAGAAAAAGTAAGAAAAAACGTTTTTCTCAAAATAATTAACTTAAACTCCCAAAAATCAATTATTTCGGAACTTCGGAACTTCAATAATTCATAATAAATAGTCCTTTGATCAGAAAATTCGAATTTCGTGAGTTTTTATAGAAAATTCAATTCTCTACAACTTTGCAGAAGAAAGTTTTTCCAAATTCCAAACAGAAATTGACCGAAATCCACAAACGGGCGATTTTACAGTCTATAATAAATTTTCGGTCAAGAATTGTGTCCACCAACACACAAAACATGTGTTAATCATTTAATGCCACAAAAATACTCTTCCTCCTCATATACTCATATATCCCACATTCATTGTAAAAATATCACCATCAATATATTATTAAAATAATATATTTAAATAAATTATTTTATCAGAAAAAGATAAAATATTAATTTTCAACAATTGTCACATTAAAAATTTTCTCAATCTATATCCACATAAAATCAATATTTTTCTCATCATATAAATCAATAATTAATTATACACAAATAATATTACAGAATCACAGTACTGGCAACCAGGCCGTTCCCAGGAAAGAGGGGGCTTTCCAATAAGGATATCTCCTTACTGACGTGCAATTAGATGACCAAACCTCTCCTTAGACAGAACTTTCTAGACATTGCCAATAATGTTATCTAATAATATTATTTAGATAATATGAATTATTGCTCCGATAATAGAAAATACTGTGTAGTGACAATTATTAAAACAACAGTAATATAAAATATCAACGCAGCAATTATTGAATCAATAAAATAAAATACTGAACAGTAATTACTGTAACAATTATTGAGTAATGTCTTCTTACGTAAAAATCAATAATTGGTGCAATACCGTGTGCTACTGTGCAACAATACGTATTACTGTGTTTTAACCACCGGGTATTCCAACAGTGTTAACGGTAACAACTATGCCATTATTTATAAATAACTTACTCTTGTCGTTTTTTTCATCCAATCGCTTTCCGTTATGGGGTCCACAAGAGGCTGCGCCGTCGTACGAATATTCTCCGACTGTAAGAATATTTCACGACCAAGCGAATATTCCCCGACAACAATGAATATTTTATAACCACTTGTGTATTTCGAAAAAAAAATTATATATCACCCTTAACTTTAACATTTATCAATTTAACCATTTACTAAATAGTAATTATAAGAAAAATTGAATACTTTTATTTCATAAAATTCGGGGTCTTACAATCTCCCCTCCTTATGAAATTTCGTCCTTGAAATTTACGTACCTGGTATTTCAAAGAGTTGAGAATACCTTGCTTTCATTTCAGATTCCATTTTTCCTGTCATCATAATTTCTTCATTGCTCATCTCCTGTATTTCAGATATCATTCTAGAATACAGCTTCAAAACAAAGGTTAATTGAACAAATTAACATATCACATAATATCCCGATATTATGACTGACCAACAAATAAGCTTAGGTAGGACACACTAGCGAAGGATTTACTCGTCTCTCTCCTCCTAGTCCTATTCCCCGATCTCCCCCAGAGATCATATCCCTAAGCTCTGATACCAAATGTAACGCCCCCAAAATAGGTCCATTCCATCCAACCTGTTAAACCCCAGATTTTATGAATAAATATTTAATTTTCTCGAAATAATTTTTATATTATGGTGTGGATTTGATATAATAGTTATGGGTAGTATTTATAAATTTTGTAAAGTATCCAAGTTGTCATATAATATTCGATTGGTCGGAGAATATTCGTTTTAAAAGAGAATATTCGTACAACGACACAATCATTGGTGGACCCCACAACGGAATTATTGTCGGATTGAGAAAACGACAAAAATATTTTATTAAAAATAACGGCGGAAGTTTTACCATTGTTACTGTTGAACTACTCGGTAGTAAAAGTACAGTAATACGTGTGGTTGCATAGTAACACACGGTATTGATTATTAATGCTTATGTGAGAAGTCACTCAGTTTGATTCAATTATTGTCAGTTAATAATATGAATTATTTAGCGATAATGACGTTTTGTTTTATTCGTATTATTAACGTAATAAAATAGAAACATCTTTTTATATAAAACAGAATACTTTATTAAAGTTATTCTATAAATAGAATATATTATATTTTATTTAAAAGATTTTTCTTTAAATATGGACCGTCAGATTAAAGTAATCAATCTGGACCGTTCATGGATTAGTTACTATGCATTCTATTTTTCTATAAATAGCAGCTCATTCCTTCATTATTTCTTACGAATTCACTGAACTCTAGAGAGAGAAACTATAGAGAGAAACTATAGAGAGAGAGAAGAAGAGTATTCTGCTACTTAACTACTTCCTTATTTCAGCTCTTCTTTAAAACGGTAAGGGGTGTTATTCTTTCTTATTCATGAAGAGAACTGTTGTTATTCCATTTCTTATTATTCTGTTGGAATAACCTGTATACGTGGTCTACCCTATACTTGGTGACATTCTTCTATTATTCTGTTGGAACATCCTGTCTGTGTGTTTTACACCGGACCTGGTTCCGTTTTTATTATTATTCTGTTGGAACATCCTATTTGTGTGTTTTACACCGGACCTGGTTCCGTCTTGTTATTATTCTGTCGGAATATCCTGTCTGTGTGTTTTACACCGGACCTGGTTCCATTATTTATTATACTGTTCTTTATTATTCTGTCGGGATATCCTGTCTGTACGTTTACGCCGGACCTGGTTCTATTATTTATTATTCTGTTGGAATAACCTGTCTGTGCGGTCTATCGCATGCATGGTGATTTCTTTTGTTATTCCATTCTTTATTATACTCAGTTGGTTAAGTTTTGACTTCTATACTCCATAAAATTTGTGGAATATCCTTGACATTTGCGCTTCATCTAGTATCTATTCATGAAAATATTCTCCTGATCATTCTTGAATTTTACTCCACAAAGTAGTATCATGTTGACAATTTGGATGTTGTTAATTCTTGGATAAATTAATTCTTGAACTTGTTTTATTGAATTCTTATATCATTGTCATCATCCTCATGTTTATATTCTGTTGAAAGTCATCTGTGGCCTGTAGTGCATAGATGGACTTGGTATGATTATGACCAGGGATTATTCGGTGTAATCATGACCGTAATGTTACAAATGATGTGGTAAAAGTCCTCATTGGCCCGTAGTGCATTGATGGACAGTTGTTAGCATGATCATGACCATTAATGAATATACGAATATCTTTGGCCGTAGTGCAAGAGTGATTCGATGATGTGGATTATTTTATTAAGCTGAGTCTCAGCGATCACAATGTTAGAAAATCTTTTAAATCATAAAAGATAGTAGAGTTTATTTTCTACTTGACTCTCTTAATGAATTGCTTATTCCGCTACAGTTAAACTTGATGTCTATTATATTTTATCAGTTTAACATTGTTGAAGGCTAATGATAATTTATTCTGCATTATCTTAGTCATAATATTTCTTACTAGGCTAGTTGAGCTCACCCTTTCTTTCACTGTTCTCTTCAGGAAATGAGAACGTAGGTGGGGCAAGTCGGAGAACGGAGTGATGGTCCGAATGATAGTATTAGTTAGTAGTCCTCACTATTCTATGTAATGGTGTGTTAATAAATGTAATGAGGACTCCTTTTGAGTATGAATACTCTCTAGAAGATAATATTTGTATTCAAACTCACTGTTTATGTTTTGTCGTATTGTACACGACAGTTGTATTAGAAAGTTGTATTTGTATTCTGTACTATGTATCTGACGACCCAAGATGGGTGATGTATACCTAATTTTGGGGGCGTCACACAACCCATTTTGAGTCTCCAAATACATGGTACAGATAACAACTACAACTTTATTACAACAATTATCGTGCAAAATACAACAACACATATGCTATGAGTTTGGGTACAAATATATACCAACTGTGACTCATGTCCCAACCTTGGATAGCACGTCACAATGACACCTTACATAAAGGTATAGTCAAAAACTGTTTTAGAAATTAGAATCTTTGGGAAGTGCTCAAGGAAACCCTCGTACATGGGAGACCATGCTTCTAGGTTATGATAGATATCATATGGCCACAGAATTATCCTTGGTTGACCCAATAGACCCCAAAGAAAAATAAGAATTTTACTATCATATCATTTCCAATGGTGAGTCTTCTCTTGACATATCATTATCTCCACTGTCTCTAACTGAGAATTATACTTCAAACAAACACCAAGATTATATAGGTAGTGCTCGTAGATATACTCGATAAGTGGATGTGCACAACCATGTCTTATGATGATACGAGGTTGTATGTCATTATACATCCTGTAAGATAGTGGCAAAACACCCTTCCAAGTTAAATTCACCTCACCCTCAATATCTATAGACCACCGTTCTATTCCCTTGTTATCCCTCGCTCGACCCAACTACACTTTTATTACCTGAAAGGAATTGTGAAGCAAAAGGGTGAGCACAACTAGCTCAGTAAAGAATATCATGACTAAAGATAAATTATCAATAGTCTTCAACAGTAATAAATCAGAGATTTAGAACATATGGTAGATGATAAAATTTTTCAACCATAGTTGCAGCGGAACGAGCAATCCATTAGAAGAGTCAAATAGACTATAAAGTCTATTATCTTCTCCACGTTAAAAGTCCACCAACAATATTTTATCCCTGTAACATCAATCAACAGTTCCTTTCCACAATCATATGAATAATTCATAATTATAATTGTGATTCTAAATTTCGCATCCAAGACGAAGATAATTTTCATCACCTGTCTTTACCTGAAACATCAAAGATCATGGTTATACCAAATCACAGTTCCTGTTCATAATCATACTAATAAATTCATCTTTGCACCACGGCCAAAGATATTCATCAACAACTCATCTTTGCACTACATGCCAAAGATATTCCTCAATAGTTCATATTTGCACTACAGGCCAAATATATTATTATCTCAAAGAAATATATAATCATTTCAGAATTTATATAACCAATAATTATAACCATGTTGATCATTTCACCTTTGCACTTAAGCTAAAGATATTCAATTATAAATTCAATGGTCATGATCATACCAGTCACAATTCAACTTTTCACTACTGGACAAAGAGAAACCTAGTCATGATCATACCAATAATCTACCCATCTTTACACTCAAGTCAAAGAGAAATATCATCATTAGGGTTATAAAAATGTTATATATGATAAAAAATCAATATAATCAATACATAGTTTTAATCTCCAGAGTAATATTCATAAATCAACTATAACTTGGTTAGAAAAAGAAACCAATTTTGTAATGAATAGTACCCATGAATAGTAACTCGTGAATAGTAACTCATGAATAGTAACTCGTGAATAGTAACTCATGAATAGTAATCCCGACATGAAAAGATAAGAATTTCACAAGAAAAATCTTACCAATATTTCAGTATAATGATATTGAAAGAAATAATATCATTTTAAAACAAAATAACATCCCTTACGACAATATCCCTTACGACAATATCTCTTACTATCCCTTACCTCAAAAGAGCAGTACTCCTGACTGGAATAACGCTGAACGAACTTGCACCGTATAGCAACACTCAAGATATCAAAATACTCACAAGAATACACTCGATAATATAGAGAGAGAAATAGAGAGAAAACTTCAGTTTCTGGTGTGATTTTCAATTCTAACCTAAGCACCCTATTTATAGGAAAATGCTTAGAACACTAAAGCAGAAAATTTAATAAAATAATAATATATTTATATAATTGTCAAGCCCACCTCTTGAATCTGAATTTCAGTAATTCACACATGCTAACCTTCTAGAAAAAGTAAGAAAAATCGTTTTTCTCAAAATAATTAACTTAAACTCCCAAAAATTAATTATTTCGGAACTTCGGAACTTCAATAATTCATAATAAATAGTCCTTTGATCAGAAAATTCAAATCTCGCGACTTTTTATAGGAAATTCAATTCTATACAACTTTGCAGAAGAAAGTTTTTCCAAATTCTAAACAAAAATTGACCGAAATCCACAAACGGACGATTTTACAGTCTATAATAAATTTTCGGTCAAGAATTGTGTCCACCAACGCACAAAACATGTGTTAATCATTTAATGCCACAAAAATACTCTTCCTCCTCATATACTCATATATTCCACATTCATTGTAAAAATATCACCATCAATATATTATTAAAATAATATATTTAAATGAATTATTTTATCAGAAAAAGATAAAATATTAATTTTCAACAATTGTCACATTAAAAATTTTCTCAATCTATATCCACATAAAATCAATATTTTCCTCATCATATAAATCAATAATTAATTATACACAAATAATATTACAGAATCACAGTACTGGCAACCAGGCCGTTCCCAGGAAAGAGGGGGTTTTCCAATAAGGATATCTCCTTACTGGCGCGCAATTAGATGACCAAACCTCTCCTTAGACAGAACTTTCTAGACATTGCCAATAATGTTATCTAATAATATTATTTAGATAATATGAATTATTGCTCCGATAATAGAAAATACTGTGTAGTGACAATTATTAAAATAACAGTAATATAAAATATCAACGCAGCAATTATTGAATCAATAAAATAAAATACTGAACAGTAATTACTGTAACAATTATTGAGTAATGCCTTCTTACGTAAAAATCAATAATTGGTGCAATACCGTGTGCTACTGTGCAACAATACGTATTACTGTGTTTTAACCACCGGGTATTCCAACATTGTTAGCGGTAACAACTATGCCATTATTTATAAATAACTTACTCTTGTCGTTTTTTTCATCCAATCGCTTTCCGTTATGGGGTCCACAAGAGGCTGCGCCGTCGTACGAATATTCTCCGACTGTAAGAATATTTCACGACCAAGCGAATATTCCCCGACAACAATGAATATTTTATAACCACTTGTGTATTTCGAAAAAAAAAAATCATATATCACCCTTAACTTTAACATTGATCAATTTAACCATTTACTAAATAGTAATTATAAGAAAAATTGAATACTTTTATTTCATAAAATTCGGGGTCTTACAACTTTGGTCTTCCTCTTTTTAATACGGAGGGCTTGCATCCGCTCATTCGCAGGCATGTCAATCAAACTCGCTGCAGAACCGGGTTGAGATCCTTGAGGGTTTGTCCGGACTTTCCGAACAACCCTTTTCTTTTGTCGAGGTCGGCTAGGTTCCTCCGCAGTTTCTGATCCATGGACGACATCAGCGTCATGGGCTTCCGAAGCCGAAAGTTCTTCCTATGGGATGTCGGTGGAGGATGATGATGATTTACCTGAAAGGAATTTATCCAAATCCCTTCGGTCGATCGATGTTGGTTTTATCAAAGACACTACAAATTAACAAATCATGTAACCCTTTAGACCAGCTCACTAAAAGAAATCTCAGCAAATTACATACCAGTAAGAGTTTAGAACTCACATTTATGGTCATATAACCATGCTTGCTTGCTCAGGAGTCCGAAGCTCCATTCCTTCAGGGGAATCTTCTCGAGAATGCTCGCCATTTCTTTCACACGCTCCTCCGGAATGTCCCCGAAGTCTGCAGGAATCCGCTCGGAAGTGGTCCATTTCGGGATAGACGGGATTTCAGGTCCCTTCACGAAGAACCATTCTCTGTGCCACCCCTTGTTGCTCGAAGGAATATCCATCAAAGGTCGCTTCTCAAACTTGGCGTTGGGCTTGGGGGACTGTTTGCTCAATACTTTGAAGCCTCGTTCCCGAGACTTCCCAGCAGAGAAGAGAGTGAAAAAAGAATCAACTGTTGGGGGTATCTGTAAGGCCCCCAAATCCGGGTACTTGAAACCCGAACTCGGTGCTTTACGATACCATTTCTATGAGCGGAACAATACTAATAATAATAACAATAATATAAAAGTCAAACTTAATTTGCATAATTATCAGAGTCTAGCTCCCAAGTACGTAACCTTTAATACATTCATTACAACCCATGATAGCTAATATAATATCATTGTCATACTAAAGTTAACTATTACATAAGATAACATTCATTCATTCAGCAACCTTTCCCTTTCACTTGTTCTTAGCAGAGCTCTCTGGTCGTTCACACTTAGCTGAAAATATTTAAATTAAGCAAGGATGAGCATTTGAGTGCTCAGCAAGTAATAAAAATTATATATATAAGCTGAAATAGTTTAAATGTTTTCTTTATACTACCCTTCTACAACGATTCAATAGTTGTGAAGTAATCTGTACCAATGATAATAATATATCAATTCTATACCATATTTTTGAAACTACGTACTGACTATAAATATGGTTAATGTGGCATACTATGAACATTGTTTTTATTTTCGAAAAGGTTAAACAGAAATTCATCTGTAAACCGTCATAACTTACGGGCACGGGGGTGATCAGTCCGTTATGCCCTGCATTGATCAATACTACGTGCAAGAACGAGGGTATCGTTCACTCTGTCCGCCTTGGGCGCATAAAAGTTTTCCCGTGTAGGGATGTTCATACTTTTCTGGGTTCCAAATCAAAGGTTTTATCTTGTTCAACAATAATCTATAATTCAACATATATGTATACGGGTAATTGACAAAGGTATATCCACATGTGATTAAATACAATGATTATCCAAGTGGGGACACTTGTTTAACCATTTCTAGAAATTAACGGACAGAATATATATATCTGAGTTACCATATACTAACATGTTGATAATCAATGAGCTTATATAATATAAGGTTAATAATCGGTACACTAATAATATAATTCATAAATATTCTTACTCATGTCCATTGCATAAAGAAAATGCCAAGGTAAGATACTTGCCTGATGCGCTGCTTACAATATGCAACTTAGTTTTATCGCTTATCTCACGACCTATCATTAATAAGATCGTTTGTTCGATTAGAACAATATACTATAACACATAATACTGCTTATTACAGTCAGCACATACCCTAATCACATTGGCATATGTTTAATAACCAGTGAATCACAAATAATCACTTATCTAATCATATTATTTAAGTCCAGATCAATTTCTGAAATATGTCGGTGTACCGACAACTTTATCGGGTAATTATCGAGTCTAAGACTCTATTCTGTAACTCAATATCCGTACGCATCAGTCATATTATTTTTAAATGACTTAATATAATTTTAAAACATTTATTATAATTTATCACGAAATTTCAAACATCGGAATCACATTAAAATGATTTAAATACTAATCAATTATATTATCACTAATATTTAATTAGTACCAAACTATTAATGAAATCATTTCCAAAATATTAAAGTTATTTATAATAACTCAAAATATTTTTAAAGTATTAAAATTACCCTTAAATGATTTTTAAAACATTTAAAATCATTTCTAAATAATTACCATTATTATCAAAGTATTAATGTTCTATTTATCAAAATATTAAAAGTCATTATTCATAACTTAAAATATTTTAATTCATTTCTATCCCTCTTAAATGATTTTTAACTTAATAAAACCATTTTTAAACTATTTATTTAATATAATTATTAAATAAATTTAATATTTATTAATAATAACTTAATAATCATTAATATTAATTCATTAATGAAATTATCCTTTAAATATTAAAAGTTATATTTATAACTTAAAATATCTTTAAACACTTTATTTTTATTTAAAATGATTATTATAACATTAAAATCATTTTTAAACTAAATTATTTAACATAATTATTAAATAACTTTAATACCATTAATAATAATTAATTAATGAAATTTATCCTTAAATATTAAAAGTTATATTTTATAACTTAAAATATTTTTTAATACCTTATTATTATTTAAAATGATTTTTAATAAAATAAAATCATTTTTAATTAATTTATTTAATTCATTTAGTAAATAACTTAATTATCATTAATATTAATTTATTAATAAAATTTATCACAAAATATTAAAAGTCATTAAAAATAACTTAAAATATTTTCTTATATCATAATATAATTTTAAATGATTTTTTAAATATTAAAATCATTTTTAAATAATTTATTTAATATTATAATTAAATAAATTAAATACTTTTAATATTCCAAAAATATTAAATATTTATGAAATATAATAAAAATAATTAAAAACTAATTTTCGGAATTTTTAATAATTTTTAATAATTTATTTTGTATTTTTAATAATTAAAAACTATTTTTTTCAATTTATTTAATAATTTTTGGAAAATAATAAATAATCTGTCGCTAAAGGTCACCTATAGCGACAGAACCGTCGCTATAGGTGTTCTTCATGTTCTTGGCTAAAACCCAGAACTTCATAGCCGGTTTGACAGGTACCACGTTTGACCAACAATGATTCAGTGGGTGTTGTGATTCTAGGAATGCTATTGAGCAGATCATGTAGAACTAATGCAAGACTACTAGATCAAACGACAAACATGTTCATACATCACATAACAAAAGAGATCTAGGCCCATGAACAAGCTGTTAGTGTGACGCCCCCAAAATAGGTATACAACACCCATTCTGAGTCGCCAAATACATGGTACAGAAAGCAAACTACAACTTCAATAATACAATTGTCGTGCAAAATACGACAACACATACTGTGAGTTTAAAAACAAATATTGTCTTCTAGACAATATCCACACTCAAATAAATCCTCATTACAATTATTCAAACACTATTTTACAGAAATAGTGAGGACTGTTAAAACATCTTTCTAGAACCATCACTCCATACCCCGACTAGATCCTGCTATGTTCTCACCTCCTGAGAAGAAAAATGGAACAAAAAGGAAAAAGGTGAGCTCAACTAGCCCAGTAAAGAATATTATGACTAAGATAATATACAAACAAATTATCGTTAGTCTTCAACAGGGAAAAATCTGATAGAATATAATCGACAACAAGTTTTAGATCAACAACTGCAGCGGAAACAGCAAACCATTAGAAGAGTCAAGTAGAGAAAGAATTCTACTATCTTCTAAGATTTAAAAGTCCATCATCAATATTTTATCCCTGTAACATCGATTAATAATCATCTTTAACCAAATATTCATCTTTGCACTACAGGCCAAAGATATTCATTTGTATCACCAGTCGGTCATGTTCATCTCAACACCTGTTCATCTTTGCACTACAGGCCAACGATATTCATCAAGTAATCATACATCTTTGCACTACAGGACAAAGATATTCAGTAATATCATCATTTAGGACTGAGGATGATGAAAAATATCTTAAAGAAAACGAATCCAGTGAGATAGAAGGACAAATAGTAGGGATTCGTATAACAGTTTATCCATGATCAATAATACTTCATAGTAATCAATTGTGAAGCAGAATTCAAAAAATAAAGATCAAAACATGGATACAATCAAAGATAGTAACCATAATAGACATCTTGGACAAAAAGAGAAAATTTTATTTTTCGGTAAATAGTGTCGTATTCGTGAATAGTACCGTATACGTGAATAGTGCCGTATACGTGAATAGTAAGCCCGACACAAAAAGTTCCAAATTTGATAAAAACTCATATCAATATTTCAGCATAATGATATTGAAGAAAATAATATTATTAAGAAGAAAATAATATCCCTTACCTCAAGATATCAGTACTTCTGGTCGGAATACCGGTATAAGGCTGAAAGAAACTTGCTCTGATGAATAGAAACTCTCAAAGTATCTAAATACTCACAAAATACACTCAATAATCTAGAGAGAGAAAGAGAGAAAACTTGTTTCTGGTGTGATTTTCAATTCTAACTTAGCCCTCTATTTATAGGAAAATTTTAGTAGGTTTGACCTGCAACCTGATGGCTTTACCTGCTACTATTCCCACCCACCACATTTGAAATATAATTCAGCACATTTCTTCACCAACCACAAGTGGGGCCCACCAATTCTAGAATTTTCCATCAAAATGATAAACTCCGAAAATTCAACAATTTCTGAACCAGTCATCTTGTAAAATTCATAATAAATCATACGTTCATTTTTAACGGTTCAAAATTTGTGGACATATACTCAACTTATATATGTATAACATATCTAAAAATTACCACGATCCAACGGTCGGATTAAAAATTATAACACCCGCAATATTTCTCAAAAACCCTGATTTGATTTTTAATACCTCCATTCCGATAAAAATACTGATAAAACACCTCAACATTAACTCCTTCATTTTTAACCACAAAAATATATCCCTCATTTATATCCACATAAAATAAATATTTCCTTATCATATGAATCAATAATTAATTATTCACAAATAATATTACAGAATCACATTTATGACAACCAGGCCGTTCCCAGGAAAGAGGGGGCTTTCCAATAAGGATTTCTCCTTACTGGCGCGCAATTAGATGACCAAACCTCTCCTTAGACAGAACTTTCTAGACATTGCCAATAATGTTATCTAATAACATTATTCAAATAATATGAATTATTGATCTGATAATGGAAAATACTGTGCAGCAACAATTATTGAAACAACAATAATATAAAATACCAATGCAACAATTATTGAATCAATAAAATAAAATATTAAACAATAACTACTGTAACAATTATTGAGTAGTGCCTTCTTACGTAAGAATCAATAATTGGTGCAATACCGTGTGCTACTGTATTTTAACCACCGGGTATTCCAGCAGTATTAACGGTAACAACTACGCCGTTATTTATAAATAACTTATACTTGTCATTTTCTTCATCCAATCGCTTTCCGTTATGGGGCCCACACAAGGCTGCGCCGTCGTACGAATATTTCCCGACAGCAAGAATATTCCACGACCAAATGAATATTCCCCGACAAAATGAATATTTTATAACCACTTGCTTATTTTGCAAAATTTGCACATTTAACCCATAACCAAAGTATTTGTATCAAATTAACCCCTTATTATTCACAATAATATTTAGAGAAAATTTGATTTTATTCATTAATAAGTTGGGGTCTTACAGTCAGAGCTGTTCTTCATGTTCTGGGTTACCCAGAATTGAAGAACAGTTCGACTGCTCATATTTGGGCTTCCATAACTTGTGATCTAGGTGATGTTTTAGTGATTTAAAAGTTGCAGTGTGTAGCCAACATGTAATAGAGTAGATCTATCACATTATATCATAATAAAAACAACAGATCAAGCAGATACGATCCGGTCAAACCCCGTCAGAACTCACATTCATAAGCTTTCTGGGTTACCTAGAAAGCGTATGTTGTGATCCTCCTGCCTGGTTTGACCGGCCACTGTAATAATCCGGTTTGATGTTTAGGTGTTCTAATAGCAGTATTCTGTAGTTAAACTAACAAACTACAACATGGTTACAAGAACCGAATCAAAATAAGAAACAACTAACAGATCATGGCTTGACAAAATCTTGTCAGGCACTGATTTTGAGTTTCTGGGTTACCCAGAAACTCTTTGGTCAAGCACGGTCAACGGTATTTGACCGTTAATAACTAACAATATACCCATCAAATGACCTCTATTCTTTTTGAAAATTAAAGACAATATTACAGACTATCAATAACAACTTAAAAACAACACAACCTATAAACGATCAAGGATCTGTGGCCACTGACATTCGTTGTCAGACCACAGAACCAAGTTTTTCCAGATTTTGCAAAAACTAAATTCCGAGTCTATAGATGTTATGGATCTAACATCTATCAACCCAGATCATCACTAGACACTACTAACAACATATTCTAACACTCAAACATAACATCTAACAACCGAAAAATGGACAGAAATTGAAGTAGGGTTTATACCTTTTCTTTGAAAAATTTTGATTTCTGGCCTTCTGATCTGCTAGTGATTTTCGTGGGGCTTGTTTATGGAACTGATTTACTAGAGGAATTCGTGGGTTAGGGCTTGAGAGAGTTTGCTAGAGTGTTGTGTACAGAATGAGCAAAAATGTACATCTTTCTCTCTCTTAATCCTTTTATACTACTTAGATTCATGCATCTAACATGCAAGGTGGCAAAATGGATATGTATTGGCTGATTTTAGGCATGTGTTATAGACCTAGGTTGATGAATTAGCAATCTAGGTTGATGAATATACAATCTAGATTATTAAATAAATACCATAAAGGGTATTTTAGTAAACTAATAAATAATTTAAGGGTATTTTGGTTCATAACACTTGAATCTATGATTTATTCACTAGATTTTAGATATTAAAGTTTTCCAAAAAATTACTAGGGTTTGAAAATTTAACAATTTAAGTGTAGCAAAATTTTAATTAAAACATACTAATTAAAATTATGGATTTTAATAGAAAATTAGGGTTTTATAATAGCTTAGGGTTTTCTAAAAATTAATTAAGGTTTCTAAATTATAATTAGGGTTTACCTAATTAATCACTTAACATAAAACATATAACACAGTTAAATAACCGTCTTAAACCCACAATTGATTTTCAAATTAGGGTTTTCCTTAGCAAAATTAGGGTTTAACCAATTAATATAAGGGTTTTGAAATTAAACATCATAATTGACCAACCATCCTCAATACGTACTTACAGTACAAATATATAGCACTGAAAAATCAAAATATAATTAATATTACATTGTTATTCTCATTCCTTGACAATAATCTAAAATTAAGGTTTGGATTCCATATCTGATTTATTCATCATATTTAACCTTAATAATTAAGATAAAATAATTCACTTAATAACTTGTACTAAAATTCATATAATAAAATAATTATTATAATTTATTCTAAAAATCATTTCATATATTATTTAAATAATATATGCTTATATTTTCATGGAAAATAATTAATAAAGCATTTTTACTATTATTATAAGAATATACTTTATAAAAATCAAAAATTCTAAAATAAAATTATTTGTACATATTTATGTAATAAATTTATTTTTGTTTACCACATAATTACATATACACATTATCTTGTACAAATCCTCATCCTTAAAAAAAAAAATTATACGCAAAATTTCTTATTTATTTATATAGAAAATATCGGGTTGTTACATTCACCCTCCCTTATAAAGATTCCGTCCCCGGAATCACCGTTTTAAAAACCTACACATATACGGTTTCATAGCATACACAATCTTTGCAAGTAGATCTCGATCATAATTGATCGAACTGATCTTTAACTATTTCCATAAAGTTTGTCTTTCTGATTAAACGGAAAAATTGGTTTCTAAAAGAACTCAAATTCCTCCTCAAAAATTTTTTATAAAATAATTTACTATATATTGGAAAATCAAGCATAATAAAATAAAAGGCATACGAATAATATCTGGAGTTGCATTGCCAGCTGATGCCGTGTCCTGGACTGTCATGTTGTAGACTCTCGCAGTAGATTTTGTTGGCTTGCTTGACGAAGGTGGTCCGGTGATTGCTAAAGTTCCACTGCCAGTGCCCATGTTCACACTTCCTGTCTCCGCCCTCCTCTTCGAACAATCTTTCACCCTGTGCTCTGTCGATCCGCATATAAAACATCCACTATTCATCCTAGAATTGGGGCAGTTGGGAGAAATATGGCCCTCTTGCCCGCACTTATAGCAAACGAATTTTCCTTTCAGACACTCCCTAGAGTGGTTCTTTCCACATGTCTTGCACGGTACCATCTGCTTCTTCGTACCTTCTTGTTTTACCTGTATACTTGCAAAACTGCTCACCTTCCTCTTGTTATCTCCACTCCTGCTCCCACTATTAACTTCTACTTTTCCAGCTCCTTCAGTCTTACCCTTATTCTTCCTCTCTTTATTGTAAAGGCTCATGGCCTCACTTCCCTCCTCAGCTATGATTGCCTTTTCCATGAGTGCTGCAAATGTAGGAATCTGCAACACCGCCACCTTGTTGTGGAGCCAGGGTTTCAATCCAAGCTCAAACCTTCTAGCTTTCCTAGCCTTTGTATCGACTTGATGCGGGGCAAACCTAGCTAACTCATTGAATTTGGCGGCGTATTCAGACACCGTCATATTCTCCTACTTCAACTCTAAAAATTTAACCTCCATCCTCGCCTGCATACTTGGTGAAATTTTTTTTTGAAAAACAAAGTTTTAAATCTATCCCATGTGACTACACCTTCTCCTGCTCTAGCCTGATTCGTTTCCCACCAAAAATTTGTTTCTCCCTTCATCATGTAGGTGG
The DNA here is from genome assembly GCA_016801055.1 of Panax notoginseng. Classification (NCBI taxonomy): domain Eukaryota; kingdom Viridiplantae; phylum Streptophyta; class Magnoliopsida; order Apiales; family Araliaceae; genus Panax; species Panax notoginseng. The sequence continues at coordinate 19,515,471 of CM029018.1, forward strand.
CAAAAGCGGTCTTTTGCCCCTCCGATACCCTAGCTACCACGAATGCTTTTTCAATTTTCTTAACCCAAGTTTGGGCTTCAATAGGGTCAGTTGTACCTTTGAATTCCGGTGGTCCTATAGCCTTAAAGTCTTTAAAGTTCGCTAAGCGGTTGTCCGGCTGGTTTCCAACGACTGGTGTGACGCCCCCAAAATAGGTATACAACACCCATTCTGAGTCGCCAAATACATGGTACAGAAAGCAAACTACAACTTCAATAATACAATTGTCGTGCAAAATACGACAACACATACTGTGAGTTTAAATACAAATATTGTCTTCTAGACAATATCCACACTCAAATAAATCCTCATTACAATTATTCAAACACTATTTTACAGAAATAGTGAGGACTGTTAAAACATCTTTCTAGAACCATCACTCCATACCCCGACTAGATCCTGCTATGTTCTCACCTCCTGAGAAGAAAAATGGAACAAAAAGGAAAAGGGTGAGCTCAACTAGCCCAGTAAAGAATATTATGACTAAGATAATATACAAACAAATTATCGTTAGTCTTCAACAGGGAAAAATCTGATAGAATATAATCGACAACAAGTTTTAGATCAACAACTGCAGCGGAAACAGCAAACCATTAGAAGAGTCAAGTAGAGAAAGAATTCTACTATCTTCTAAGATTTAAAAGTCCATCATCAATATTTTATCCCTGTAACATCGATTAATAATCATCTTTAACCAAATATTCATCTTTGCACTACAGGCCAAAGATATTCATTTGTATCACCAGTCGGTCATGTTCATCTCAACACCTGTTCATCTTTGCACTACAGGCCAACGATATTCATCAAGTAATCATACATCTTTGCACTACAGGCCAAAGATATTCAGTAATATCATCATTTAGGACTGAGGATGATGAAAAATATCTTAAAGAAAACGAATCCAGTGAGACAGAAGGACAAATAGTAGGGATTCGTATAACAGTTTATCCAAGATCAATAATACTTCATAATAATCAATTGTGAAGCAGAATTCAAAAAATAAAGATCAAAACATGGATACAATCAAAGATAGTAACCATAATAGACATCTTGGACAAAAAGAGAAAATTTTATTTTTCGTGAATAGTGTCGTATTCGTGAATAGTACCGTATACGTGAATAGTGCCGTATACGTGAATAGTAAGCCCGACACAAAAAGTTCCAAATTTGATAAAAACTCATATCAATATTTCAGCATAATGATATTGAAGAAAATAATATCATTAAGAAGAAAATAATATCCCTTACCTCAAGATATCAGTACTTCTGGTCGGAATACCGGTATAAGGCTGAAAGAAACTTGCTCTGATGAATAGAAACTCTCAAAGTATCTAAATACTCACAAAATACACTCAATAATCTAGAGAGAGAAAGAGAGAAAACTTGTTTCTGGTGTGATTTTCAATTCTAACTTAGCCCTCTATTTATAGGAAAATTTTAGTAGGTTTGACCTGCAACCTGATGGCTTTACCTGCTACTATTCCCACCCACCACATTTGAAATATAATTCAGCACATTTCTTCACCAACCACAAGTGGGGCCCACCAATTCTAGAATTTTCCATCAAAATGATAAACTCCGAAAATTCAATAATTTCTGAACCAGTCATCTCGTAAAATTCATAATAAATCATACGTTCATTTTTAACGGTTCAAAATTTGTGGACATATACTCAACTTATATATGTATAACATATCCAAAAATTACCACGATCCAACGGTCGGATTAAAAATTATAACACCCGCAATATTTCTCAAAAACCCTGATTTGATTTTTAATACCTCCATTCCGATAAAAATACTGATAAAACAACTCAACATTAACTCCTTCATTTTTAACCACAAAAATATATCCCTCATTTATATCCACATAAAATAAATATTTCCTTATCATATGAATCAATAATTAATTATTCACAAATAATATTACAGAATCACATTTATGACAACCAGGCCGTTCCCAGGAAAGAGGGGGCTTTCCAATAAGGATTTCTCCTTACTGGCGCGCAATTAGATGACCAAACCTCTCCTTAGACAGAACTTTCTAGACATTGCCAATAATGTTATCTAATAATATTATTCAAATAATATGAATTATTGATCTGATAATGGAAAATACTGTGCAGCAACAATTATTGAAACAACAATAATATAAAATATCAATGCAACAATTATTGAATCAATAAAATAAAATATTGAACAATAACTACTGTAACAATTATTGAGTAGTGCCTTCTTACGTAAGAATCAATAATTGGTGCAATACCGTGTGCTACTGTATTTTAACCACCAGGTATTCTAACAGTATTAACGGTAACAACTACGCCGTTATTTATACTTGTCGTTTTCTTCATCCAATCGCTTTCCGTTATGGGGCCCACACAAGGCTGCGCCGTCGTACGAATATTCCCCGACAGCAAGAATATTCCACGACCAAACGAATATTCCCCGACAAAATGAATATTTTATAACCACTTGCTTATTTTGCAAAATTTGCACATTTCACCCATAACCAAAGTATTATATCAAATTAACCATTTATTATTCACAATAATATTTAGAGAAAATTTGATTTTATTCATTAATAAGTTGGGGTCTTACAACCTCCCCTCCTTATGAAATTTCGTCCTCGAAATTGACGTACGTACCTGATGTTTCAAAAAGGTGAGGATACCTCGCTTTCATTTCTGATTCCAACTCCCAGGTCAATTCTTCAATAGCATGGTTTCTCCACAAAACCTTAACTTGTGGTATAACCTTCGTGCGTAGGACATGCTCTTTCCTATCCAAGATCTTAACAGGTACCTCCTCGTACGTTAAATCTTCAGCTATCTCGTCTGGTTCTAACTCAATAATGTGGTTCGGGTCTTTAACATATTTACGAAGCATAGATATGTGAAAAATATTATGAACACGAGACATGCTTGGAGGTAATGCGAGTCTATATGCCACATTTCCTATTCGCTCAAGAATCTCAAATGGACCAACAAATCTTGGATTGAGCTTTCCTCTCTTCCCAAATCTTGTAACTCCCTTCCATGGTGCAACACGTAATAATACATGATCCCCAATATTAAATTCCACGTCCTTCCGATGAAGATCCGCATAACTCTTTTGTCGATCCTGTGCCGTTTGTATACGTTGTCGAATCGTTTGATCTTCTCTGTAGTAATGCGTACCAACTCTGGTCCCAACAATGTTGCTTCACCCACCTCGTCCCAGCATACTGGAGAACGACATTTTCTTCCATACAACGCCTCGAATGGAGCCACACCTATGCTCGCCTGATAACTGTTGTTGTAGGAGAATTCCACCAATGGTAGGTACTTATCCCAACTCCCTTTGAAATCTAGGACACAAAGTCTTAATAGATCTTCAAGAGTTTGAATAGTCCTCTCTAATTGTCCGTCCGTTTCAGGATGGTATGCCGATCTGAATCGTAAATCCGTGCCCATAGCTTTCTGCAAGCTAACCCAAAATCGTGAAGTGAATCTTGGGTCACGATCCGAAACTATGGATACTGGCATGCCATGCAATCTCACAATCTCGTTCACGTACATACTAGCAAGACGTTCAAGGGAATAAGTCTCACGTATCGGCAAGAAATGAGCGGACTTGGTTAATCTATCAACAATAACCCAAATCGCATCTATGCCTTGAGAAACCTTGGGAAGACCCGTAACAAAATCCATAGTAATGTGTTCCCACTTCCATTTCGGGATCTCAAGTGGTTGCAATGGACCCTTTGGCACTTGATGCTCCGCCTTTACACGTTGACAAGTTAAACACCTCGAGATAAACTCCGCGATCTCTCTTTTCATATTGCTCCACCAAAATGTATGTCGAAGATCGTGATACATTTTGGTACTCCCAGGATGGATTGCAAACGGTGTGTTGTGTGCCTCCATCATTATTCTATGCTTCAAGTCAAAATCGTTAGGAACACAAAGTCTGGAGTTGACTCGAAGTATTCCTTCTTCATCGATTCTTGCTTCTGGAATAGCACCTTCTTGCACTTTCTTCTTCATACGCATCAGCTCCATGTCCGTAGCTTGAGCAGCTTTAACTTTATCGATTAAAGTCGGTTCTACTCGTATATTTGATATCATCATGTGGGTACTTGGAGCCTTCATCTCTATCTCCATCCTTTGTAAGTCATACAAAATGGGCCTTTGTGTTAACAATATTGCACTCGTACCCGCATATGATCTTCTACTCAATGCGTCAGCTACTACGTTTGCTTTTCCAGGATGATATTGGATGATATGATCGTAATCTTTCAACAGCTCGAGCCAACGTCGCTGCCGCATGTTGAGTTCCTTTTGGGTGAAAAATATTTGAGGCTTTTATGATCTGTATAGATCTCCACTTTCTCCCCATACAGGTAGTGTCTCCAGATCTTCAACGCAAAAACGACTGCTGCCAACTCCAAATCATGAGTAGGATAATTCCTCTCATATTCTTTGAGTTGTCGTGAGGCATAGGCTATGACTTTCCCATGTTGCATGAGAACACATCCTAACCCTTTGCCTGAAGCATCGCTGTAGATAACAAATCCATCCGAACCAGATGGTATTGTCAGAACAGGTGCCGAAATGAGTCTCCTCTTGAGTTCTTGGAAACTCTTCTCGCATTCCTCACTCCATACAAATTTTGTATCTTTCCGAGTCAGCTGAGTTAACGGAGTAGCGATTCGAGAAAATCCTTCCACAAATCTCCGATAATAACCAGCTAAGCCTAGAAAGCTACGTACTTCGGTTACCGACTTCGGTTGCTCCCAACTTTGTATGGCTTCAATCTTCGCCGGGTCGACAGATACTCCATGTTTTGACACCACGTGCCCAAGGAATGCTACTTCCTCAAGCCAGAACTCGCATTTCTTCAATTTGGCATATAGCTTATTTTCACGAAGCCTTTGCAGTACCAGCTTCAAATGGCGCTCATGATCTTCACGGCTTTTGGAATAGATGAGGATGTCATCAATAAAGACAACAACGAACTGATCCAAATATTCTTTGAATACACGGTTCATCATATCCATGAAGGCAGCAGGAGCATTAGTCAATCCAAAAGACATTACTAAGAATTCATAATGCCCGTACCGAGTTCTGAAGGCAGTCTTTGGAATATCCTCAGTTTTAATCTTCAGCTGATGATATCCAGAACGAAGGTCGATCTTTGAAAAGAATTGTGTTCCTTGTAACTGGTCGAACAGGTCATCAATGCGAGGTAGCGGATACCTATTCTTGATAGTGACATGATTCAATTCTCGATAGTCGATACAAAGTCGCATACTCCCGTCTTTCTTCTTTACGAATAAAACAGGAGCACCCCAAGGAGACGTACTAGGACGAATAAAACCGATGTCCAACAACTCCTGTAGTTGGACTTTTAACTCCTGAAGTTCAATAGGAGCCATTCGATATGGAGTTTTAGAAATGGGCTTTGTACCGGGTTCAAGGTCAATAAAGAATTTAACTTCACGTTCTGGGGGTAGACCAGGAAGTTCTTCAGGAAATACATCGGGAAATTCTCTAACAATAGAAATATTATTCAAATCTGACTTGTCTTTGTTCAAATCCATAACATGGGCTAAGAAAGCTTGACATCCGTTTTTCAATAAACGAATAGCTTTGTGGCTTGATATGATAGTGACTGATTTTAGTGGGTTAGTAGTTTGAATTCGTATGACAGGTTGGTTAGGAATATGAAAACTAACAACCTTACGAAAACAATCAATTTTAGCATGATGAGTGGTTAACCAATCAATTCCTAAAATCACATCAAAAGCAAGTATCTTTAAAGAGATAAGATCAACAGGTAATGTGATAGTACCAACTTGGATCATGCAAGATTTATAAACTGTAGATGTAACGAAGGTTTCACCCAACGGAGTTTCAACAGATAAGTTAAAGTCCAATTTCTCCGGAGTCAAGCTTAAACGTTGAGCACAAGCAGGAGAGATAAAAGAATGGGTAGAACCGGTATCTAGTAAAGTATAAACTTCGTAAGAATTCAAGATTAGCTTACCCGTGATCACCTCGTTCGGGTTTCTCGCGTTTTGGCCAGTAACGACAAACGCCCTTCCAAGAACCGCTGATTTCGACTTATCCGGGACAGCTTTTGGAGTCACCATCCCCGCTGAACTTGGTTTTGCTACAGAACACTCTCGAGCTATATGACCCTCCTTTCCACAGTTATAACATACCTTGGATTGTTGTGGGCAGTTTGGGCTGATATGTCCCTCTTTCCCACATTTGTAACATACGACCGGTGGTCGTTCTCCTCCCCTAGAAACAGTTGATGTTTGTGCTGACGTCTTCACATTATCATTGTTGTACCTTCTCTTCTTGAAATCTCCTCCCGACTCGCTCCTTCTATTATCACGACCACGATTACCACCAGAGTGGTTACCGCTTTTGTCCGAATATTTTCCTCCCTGCTGGTTTTCATTGCTTCGATGACTGCCGCCACCGGTATGACCCTGGTTGTGGTCCCTCGGTTGCACATACTCATTATCTCGCTCTAATAATTGAGCCCTATTTACAACATCTGAATATAAAGAAAATTTATGAGAGATAAGATATTGTCGAATCTCGGGTTTTAGACCTCTCAGAAACATCCTTGTCATTCGTTCCTCATTTTCGACCAAATGAGGTGCAAACCTGGATAACTCTGCAAACTTCGCCTCGTACTGGGACACCGTCATGTTGTTTTGTTCCAGTCTGATAAACTCTACCTCCTTCATATGACGAATACTTTCAGGAAAGTACTTGTCATTGAACAGTTTTTGAAATGTTTCCCAGGACATGTTGAGTGCGTCAGGCTGGGTACGCTTCACAGACTCCCACCAGTAGTCTGCCTCACCGCGGAACATAAAGGTGGCGAATGGAACCTTCTATTCCTCCGTGCATCCCAAGACATCGAATATCTTGATAATTTGCTTGACCCACGTTTCTGCCATGATCGGATCCGGCTTTCCCTTAAATTCTGGTGGTCCCAATTCTTTGAACTGCTTAGCTGTGACAAACCGCGCGTTATCATTTCCACCCGTATTCTGCACACGAGTCTCCCTCGTCTGATTTTGCATGAACTGCAAAAAGCTCCTAAACATTCCATCATTCATCGTTTGCTCGGTAACGTTCTTTACAGGAGGAATATTGCCTTCCTGTTGCACGTTCCCCTGGGTGGTGATCAAAGGTGTCTCCACGGTCTGATTTACTCCATTATTAACGTTCTCAGCTGTCATTCTTAAATACTGCCATAAAACAAGGGTTAATAGTCATGTCATATATTATCCCTATACTCTGACCGACACAAAATAGTTCCAAATTTGATTAAAACTCATATCAATATTTCAGCATAATGATATTGAAGAAAATAATATCATTAAGAAGAAAATAATATCCCTTACCTCAAGATATCAGTACTTCTGGTCGGAATACCGGTATAAGGCTGAAAGAAACTTGCTCTGATGAATAGAAACTCTCAAAGTATCTAAATACTCACAAAATACACTCAATAATCTAGAGAGAGAAAGAGAGAAAACTTGTTTCTGGTGTGATTTTCAATTCTAACTTAGCCCTCTATTTATAGGAAAATTTTAGTAGGTTTGACCTGCAACCTGATGGCTTTACCTGCTACTATTCTCACCCACCACATTTGAAATATAATTCAGCACATTTCTTCACCAACCACAAGTGGGGCCCACCAATTCTAGAATTTTCTACCAAAATGATAAACTCCGAAAATTCAACAATTTCTGAACCAGTCATCTCGTAAAATTCATAATAAATCATACGTTCATTTTTAACGGTTAAAAATTTGTGGACATATACTCAACTTATATATGTATAACATATCCAAAAATTACCACGATCCAACGGTCGGATTAAAAATTATAACACCCGCAATATTTCTCAAAAACCCTGATTTGATTTTTAATACCTCCATTCCGATAAAAATACCGATAAAACAACTCAACATTAACTCCTTCATTTTTAACCACAAAAATATATCCCTCATTTATATCCACATAAAATAAATATTTCCTTATCATATGAATCAATAATTAATTATTCACAAATAATATTACAGAATCACATTTATGACAACCAGGCCGTTCCCAGGAAAGAGGGGGCTTTCCAATAAGGATTTCTCCTTACTGGCGCGCAATTAGATGACCAAACCTCTCCTTAGACAGAACTTTCTAGACATTGCCAATAATGTTATCTAATAATATTATTCAAATAATATGAATTATTGATCTGATAATAGAAAATACTGTGCAGCAACAATTATTGAAACAACAATAATATAAAATATCAATGCAACAATTATTGAATCAATAAAATAAAATATTAAACAATAACAACTGTAACAATTATTGAGTAGTGCCTTCTTACGTAAGAATCAATAATTGGTGCAATACCGCGTGCTACTGTATTTTAACCACCGGGTATTCTAACAGTATTAACGGTAACAACTACGCCGTTATTTATACTTGTCGTTTTCTTCATCCAATCACTTTCCGTTATGGGGCCCACACAAGGCTGCGCCGTCGTACGAATATTCCCCGACAGCAAGAATATTCCACGACCAAACGAATATTCCCCGACAAAATGAATATTTTATAACCACTTGCTTATTTTGCAAAATTTGCACATTTCACCCATAACCAAAGTATTATATCAAATTAGCCCCTTATTATTCACAATAATATTTAGAGAAAATTTGATTTTATTCATTAATAAGTTGGGGTCTTATAACTGGTATTCCCTGTTGCATAGCCTGAGCTAACATGTTCGCAAATTGCTGCATCGGATCTGGTTGTGGTTGTCCCTCGACGTTGTTGACAGATCCTTCTGCCCTTTGGTTGTGAGTTCGACGTCTTGGCGGCATTATCTGATAAAATAATAATTTAACTTACATTCTAAACCTTATCAAATAAGTTTAATATTCTAAACTTGTTTTATTTCTCAAACTTAGATTCATATTCATTTAACGAATATTTTACATAGCATAGCACATAATGCTTTAAACATCAGATATCCCTTTGTGACTACAAAAGTAGGGATTCGCTTCTACTACTTGCACAAAAGTTTTTAGAATATTACATTACACAGACATACTAAACACACATATTACATTAAATATACCTACACCACAGGACCTATACTACCTATTTATTACACATTTTTCTTGGACAACTTTTCGCCTGATTACCTTCTATCCCACAGATAAAACATGCTCCTGGTTTATAGTCAGGACAATACAGAGTAGTATGTCCTTCATAACCGCAAAGGTAACAAATTCTTTTCCCTTTCTTCTTATCAGATTTTCCTAGGTCATGATCTGCTATCTTTATTTTCCCCTTCTTGTTCGGAGCTGCACACGGAGAGTTGCTTGGGGCTCCTATCTGATCAATTTGGATTTTAAGCTTATCTTGTTCTTCCATTGTTTCTATTAACGCCTGACGCAACTGACTATTCAACAGCTTTTCTATCTCCCACGGCTTCTCCAGAGAAGAAACCTTTTTCTTCAGATCCTGTACCTCCATTGATGCTTGATCAACTTCAACTTTAGTGTCTGAATCGCTATCTGTCAGCTCTACCATCTCCGGATCTTGTATTACATTTTCTACAATCACCACCTCGTCTGAGTTGTTTTCATCGTGAGCCTCTATTTTAGCTATTGGCTTCGATATCAGCTCGGGTGTATGAGTTTGATCCTTCTTCATGCTATATGCATATAACAAGCCTTTTCCACCAGACATCTACACATAAATTATCCTGATTAGCATATAGTATATACACACAGCACTTAAGAGTTTTATATGAGTTATCTTTTATTTTGTGTGACGATGAATTTAGTCAATTCATCTCTTTTTTTTAAACTCTATACGAGTCATTTATATTTTCAATGTTTCCCTCTGTTCTAAGGTTATAGCCTAAGGTCTAACCCACCTAAGGTTTTTTTTTAACCCTAAGCTCTGATACCAACCTGTAAGGCCTCCAAATTCGGGTACTTGAAACCCGAACTCGGTGCTTTACGATACCATTTCTATGAGCGGAATAATACTAATAATAATAACAATAATATAAAAGTCAAACTTAATTTACATAATTATCAGAGTCTAGCTCCCAAGTACGTAACCTTTAATACATTCATTACAACTCATGATAGCTAATATAATATCATTGTCATACTAAAGTTAACTATTACATAAGATAACATTCATTCATTCAGCAACCTTTCCCTTTCACTTGTTCTTAGCAGAGCTCTCTGGTCGTTCACACTTAGCTGAAAACATTTAAATTAAGCAAGGATGAGCATTTGAGTGCTCAGCAAGTAATAGCAATTATATATATAAGCTGAAATAGTTTAAATGTTTTCTTTATACTACCCTTCTACAACGATTCAATAGTTGTGAAGTAATCTGTACCAATGATAATAATATATCAATTCTATACCATATTTTTGAAACTACGTACTGACTATAAATATGGTTAATGTGGCATACTATGAACATTATTTTCATTTTCGAAAATGTTAAACAGAAATTCATCTGTAAACCGTCATAACTTACGGGCACGGGGGTGATCAGTCCGTTATGCCCTGCATTGATCAATACTACGTGCAAGAACGAGGGTATCGTTCACTCTGTCCGCCTTGGGCGCATAAAAGTTTTCCCGTGTAGGGATGTTCATACTTTTCTGGGTTCCAAATCAAAGGTTTTATCTTGTTCAACAATAATCTATAATTCAACATATATGTATACGGGTAATTGACAAAGGTATATCCACATGTGATTAAATACAATGATTATCCAAGTGGGGACACTTGTTTAACCATTTCTAGAAATTAACGAACAGAATATATATATCTGAGTTACCATATACTAACATGTTGATAATCAATGAGCTTATATAATATAAGGTTAATAATCGGTACACTAATAATATAATTCATAAATATTCTTACTCATGTCCATTGCATAAAGAAAATGCAAAGGTAAGATACTTGCCTGATGCGCTGCTTACAATATGCAACTTAGTTTTATCGCTTATCTCACGACCTATCATTAATAAGATCGTTTGTTCGATTAGAACAATATACTATAACACATAATACTGCTTATTACAGTCAGCACATACCCTAATCACATTAGCATATGTTTAATAACCAGTGAATCACAAATAATCACTTATCTAATCATATTATTTAAGTCCAGATCAATTTCTGAAATATGTCGGTGTACCGACAACTTTATCGGGTAATTATCGAGTCTAAGACTCTATTCTGTAACTCAATATCCGTACGCATCAGTCATATTATTTTTAAATGACTTAATATAATTTTAAAACATTTATTATAATTTATCACGAAATTTCAAACATCGGAATCACATTAAAATGATTTAAATACTAATCAATTATATTATCACTAATATTTAATTAGTACCAAACTATTAATGAAATCATTTTCAAAATATTAAAGTTATTTATAATAACTCAAAATATTTTTAAAGTATTAAAATTACCCTTAAATGATTTTTAAAACATTTAAAATCATTTCTAAATAATTACCATTATTATCAAAGTATTAATGTTCTATTTATCAAAATATTAAAAGTCATTATTCATAACTTAAAATATTTTAATTCATTTCTATCCCTCTTAAATGATTTTTAACTTAATAAAACTATTTTTAAACTATTTATTTAATATAATTATTAAATAAATTTAATATTTATTAATAATAACTTAATAATCATTAATATTAATTCATTAATGAAATTATCCTTTAAATATTAAAAGTTATATTTATAACTTAAAATATCTTTAAACACTTTATTTTTATTTAAAATGATTATTATAACATTAAAATCATTTTTAAACTAAATTATTTAACATAATTATTAAATAACTTTAATATCATTAATAATAATTAATTAATGAAATTTATCCTTAAATATTAAAAGTTATATTTTATAACTTAAAATATTTTTTAATACCTTATTATTATTTAAAATGATTTTTAATAAAATAAAATCATTTTTAATTAATTTATTTAATTCATTTAGTAAATAACTTAATTATCATTAATATTAATTTATTAATAAAATTTATCACAAAATATTAAAAGTCATTAAAAATAACTTAAAATATTTTCTTATATCATAATATAATTTTAAATGATTTTTTAAATATTAAAATCATTTTTAAATAATTTATTTAATATTATAATTAAATAAATTAAATACTTTTAATATTCCAAAAATATTAAATATTTATGAAATATAATAAAAATAATTAAAAACTAATTTTCGGAATTTTTAATAATTTTTAATAATTTATTTTATATTTTTAATAATTAAAAACTATTTTTTTCAATTTATTTAATAATTTTCAGAAAATAATAAATAATCTGTCGCTAAAGGTCACCTATAGCGACAGAACCATCGCTATTGTGACGCCCCCAAAATTAGGTATACGTCACCCATCTTGGGTCGCCAGATATATAGTACAGAGTACAAATACAACTTACTAATACAACTGTCGTGTACAAAACGACAAAACATAAACTGTGAGTTTGAATACAAATATTGTCTTCTAGAGAGTATTCATACTCAAAAAGAGTCCTCATTACAATTATTATCACACTATTACATAGAATAGTGAGGACTACTAATTCTATCATCTAGGACCATCACTCTGTTCCCCGACTAGTCCCAGCTACGTTCTCATTTCCTGAAGAGAACAGTGAAAGAAAGGGTGAGCTCAACTAGCCCAGTAAGGAATATTATGACTAAGATAATACAGAATAAATTATCATTAGCCTTCAACAATGTTAAACTGATAAAATACAATAGACATCAAGTTTAACTGCAGCGGAACAAGCAATCCATTAAAAGAGTCAAGTAGAGAATAAAATCTACTATCTTTTATGATTTAAAAGGTTTTTCAACATTTTTATCGCTGGGACTCAGCTTAATAAATAATCCACATCATCGAATCACCCCTGCACTACGGCCAAGGATATTCTTTAGTATCACGACCACGAATTATCCATGCACTACGGCTAAAGATAATCATGTTTTCATCAACGGTCATGATCATGCCATAAAACAATTCATCTCTGCACTACGGCCAAAGAGAATCCATAGCCATAATCATACCAAAAACTGTCCATCAATGCACTACGGGCCAATGAGGACCTTTTTTTTTTCACATCATTTGTAACATTACGGTCATGATTACACCAAATAATCCCTGGTCATAATCATACCAAGTCCATCTATGCACTACAGGCCACAGATGACTTTCAACATAATATAAACATGAGGATGATGACAATGATATAAGAATTCAATAAAACAAGTTCAAGAATTAATTTATCCAAGAATTAACAACGTCCAAATTGTCAACATGATATTGCTTTGTGGAGTAAAATTCAAGAATGCTTAGAAGAATATTTTCATGAAAAAAAAAATACTGGATGAAACGCAATTATCAAGGATATTCCACAAATTTCATGGAGTATAGAAGTCAAAACTTAACCAACTGAGTATAATAAAGAATGGAATAACAAAAGAAATCACCATGCATGCGATAGACCGCACAGACAGGTTATTCCAACAGAATAATAAATAACGGAACCAGGTCCGGCGTAAATGCACAGACAGGATATTCCGACAGAATAATAAATAATGGAACCAGGTCCGGCGTAACCGCACAGACAGGATATTCCGACAGAATAATAGAAGAATGTCACCAAGTATAGGGTAGACCGCGTATACAGGTTATTCCAACAGAATAATAAGAAATGGAATAACAACAGTTCTCTTCATGAATAAGAAAGAATAACACCCCTTACCGTAAAAAAAACTGGATATAAGAGTAGGGAAGTAGCAGAATACTTTTCTATAGTTTCTCTATAATTTCTCTCTTTAGAGTTTCAGTGAATTTGTAAGAAATAATGAAGGAATGAGCTTCTATTTATAGGAGAATAGAAAGGCACTATTCATGGATGAAATAATTTTACAAAATTATTTTTCAATCAACTAACAATTAAGTCAATCATCTAACCAATAAAATCACAACAAAAATTAAAATATAATACATATATATAAACACATGTTTTCATATTATATAAATTAATATTATATATACACCACTTAATTTTTCTCCCCCATAACCAACATCAATCCCCCACCCACCAATAATCAAATTCACTACACTCTTACACATCACTATCACACTACCACTTTTCCACCATTTTCCACTCACATACATCACTTTCACTCTTCCTTTTTCTCCCACCACTCTCCACTAACAAATATAATATTATATATATACACACACATCACAATCTTATATATATAAACTCCTTCCCCATACGTAACTCTCTCCCACCCCCATTTCTAAAATCAGTTTTTCAACACATATGGGCCCCACATATGGCCCCCACATGTGGGCCCCACCTTTAAATAAATTCTACCGATTATTTTGAAAAATAGGTAAATGGGAGTCTATAAAATAAGCAAAATTGAGTAACTTCTCACATAAGCATCAATAATCAATACCGTGTGCTACTATGCAACCACGCGTATTACTGTACTTTTACTACCAAGTAGTTCAACAGTATTAACGGTAAAACTTTCGCAGTTATTTTCATAAAAATATTTTTGTCGTTTTTCTCAATCCGACAATAATTCCGTTGTGGGGTCCACCAATGATTGTGTCATCGTACGAATATTCCCCGACACAAAGAATATTCCCTGACCAATCGAATATAATATGACAACTTGCATACTTTGTAAAATTTATAAATACTACCCACAACTATAACATTATCTCAAATCCACACCATAATATTAAAAAAAATATTTCGAGAAAATTAAATATTTATTCATAAAATCTGGGATCTCACAATCTCCCCTCCTTATGGAATTTCGCCCTCGAAATTTATGTGCGTGCCTGGTATGCCGAACAGGTGAGGATACCTTGACTTCGAACTCTTGAGGTATAACCTTTGAGCGTTGAATATGATCCTTCTTATCTAAGATGTTAACACGTATCTCCTCATACGTTAAATCTTCTGTTATCTCGTCCGGTTCTAAATTAATAATATGGTTCGGGTCGTCCATATTTTTACGTAACATCGATACGTAAAAAAAATGTTCTGAACACGCAACATACTTGGTGGTAAAACGAGTCTATAAGCCACAATTCCTACTTCATCGAGGATTTCAAATGGGCCAATTAAATCGAGGGTTGAGATTTCCTCTCTTCGTCGATTCTTGCTTCTAGAATAATGCCCTCATGAACCTTCTCTATTCATCTGCTCCGAGTATGTAGCTTGAGCGGCTTTAACTTTTTCGATTAAAGTCGATTATACTAGTATATTCGTTATCTTCACGTGGATTTGTATATTCGTACTTGTAACCGCATACGATCTTCTACTCAACGCGTCAGCTACCACGTTCGCACTTCCACGATGATATTGCATGTTACGATCGTAATCTTCAACAGCTCGAGCCAACGTCTTTGGCGCATATTACGTTCGCTTTAGTTGAAGAAATATTTGAGGGTTTAAGAAATAGATTTTGTACTGGGGTCAATACAAAATTCGATTTCACGCTCTAGGGGTAGGCTAAGAAGTCTTCAAGAATACGTCAGGAAATATATTAACAATAGAATTATCATTTAAAATTGTGACTCTCATCCAAGACTTGGATAACGCGTCACGTTGATACCTATCAACTTGCCATCTTCATTCACGACGTCGCCTACAGAAAGTCTGACTTTGGTGCATTCTACACAAGGAGGTCAACAACGAAAGGATCGGGGCTCTTTACTTATGACTTGATATGACAATGATTGACTTTAGTGGTTTGGTTGCTTGAATTTGCATAACAGGTTGGTTAGGAGTATGAAAGCTAACAACCTTACGAAAAGCATGATGAGTAGTTAACCAATTATTTCCAAAAAAATCACATCAAAGGCAAGTATTTTCAAAGAGATAAGATCGACAGGTAACGTGAAAGTGTCGATTTGAATCAAACAAGATTTATAAATAGTGGATGTAACGAAGGTTTCTACTATCGAAGTTTCAACCAATAAGTCAAAGTCTAATTTCTTCGAAGTCAAATTTAAACGTTGAGCGCAAGCAAGAGAGATAAATGAATGGGTAGAACCGGTATCTAATAAGGTATAGACTTCGCAAGAATTTATAATTAACTAACCCGTGATAACTTCATTTGATTCCTCGTTAGGGTAATTCAAAACTCGATGCTGGATTTCCCCAATTACTGTCGAAAAAAAAATTACATATCATCTAGTTTAGCTTTCTTGGATCGGACTTCTCTTTTCACAATATCAACGCGTCTTGCGGCTTTTACCCATGCATCTTTCATTCTCACTCGTTCGGTTGTTTCTTCTTTCAGCTGCTCCTTGACATTTGAATTCTCAGATTCCAGCTTTAATATCATATACTCTGCCAAAGAGTGCTTCTGTTCAACCATCGCACATCGAGTAATACAATTTTGAATTGTTGCATCCCTTTGTTCTACGACCGCCTGTCGTTCTTCAGACTGCTCTTCTAACTCATGAATACGATTTTGCAATTCTATATTTTGATCAATAAGTTCTTCTAATATATCAACCTCAGGTTCCTCTTCTTCTTCACTCTCAGTTGCTACCTTTGCGACTAGCTTGAGTGCAACTTTTAATTCCTTAATCACCACATGGATATCTCTAATCACATTAACCTGGTTGGTGATTAAAGGTGTCTCCACGTTCTCATGTGCTTCATTGCTTATCTCAACATTTTCGGATGCCATTTGCAAATACTGCCACAAAACAAAGGTTAATCGACATGTAACATATTATTCCTATATTCTGACCGATCAATTAAATACTAAATAAACTTATGTAGGTCATACTAGCGAAGGAATTCTCCGTCTCTCCCCTCCTAGTTCTATTCTCACATCTTAGCCAGGGATCATATCCCTAAGCTCTGATACCAACTGTGACGCCCCCAAAATTAGGTATACGTCACCCATCTTGGGTCGCCAGATATATAGTACAGAGTACAAATACAACTTACTAATACAACTGTCGTGTACAAAACGACAAAACATAAACTGTGAGTTTGAATACAAATATTGTCTTCTAGAGAGTATTCATACTCAAAAAGAGTCCTCATTACAATTATTATCACACTATTACATAGAATAGTGAGGACTACTAATTCTATCATCTAGGACCATCACTCTGTTCCCCGACTAGTCCCAGCTACGTTCTCATTTCCTGAAGAGAACAGTGAAAGAAAGGGTGAGCTCAACTAGCCCAGTAAGGAATATTATGACTAAGATAATACAGAATAAATTATCATTAGCCTTCAACAATGTTAAACTGATAAAATACAATAGACATCAAGTTTAACTGCAGCGGAACAAGCAATCCATTAAAAGAGTCAAGTAGAGAATAAAATCTACTATCTTTTATGATTTAAAAGGTTTTTCAACACTTTTATCGCTGGGACTCAGCTTAATAAATAATCCACATCATCGAATCACCCCTGCACTACGGCCAAGGATATTCTTTAGTATCACGACCACGAATTATCCATGCACTACGGCTAAAGATAATCATGTTTTCATCAACGGTCATGATCATGCCATAAAACAATTCATCTCTGCACTACGGCCAAAGAGAATCCATAGCCATAATCATACCAAAAACTGTCCATCAATGCACTACGGGCCAATGAGGACCTTTTTTTTTCACATCATTTGTAACATTACGGTCATGATTACACCGAATAATCCCTGGTCATAATCATACCAAGTCCATCTATGCACTACAGGCCACAGATGACTTTCAACATAATATAAACATGAGGATGATGACAATGATATAAGAATTCAATAAAACAAGTTCAAGAATTAATTTATCCAAGAATTAACAACGTCCAAATTGTCAACATGATATTGCTTTGTGGAGTAAAATTCAAGAATGCTTAGAAGAATATTTTCATGAAAAAAAAAATACTGGATGAAACGCAATTATCAAGGATATTCCACAAATTTCATGGAGTATAGAAGTCAAAACTTAACCAACTGAGTATAATAAAGAATGGAATAACAAAAGAAATCACCATGCATGCGATAGACCGCACAGACAGGTTATTCCAACAGAATAATAAATAATGGAACCAGGTCCGGCGTAAATGCACAGACAGGATATTCCGACAGAATAATAAATAATGGAACCAGGTCCGGCGTAACCGCACAGACAGGATATTCCGACAGAATAATAATAAAGACGGAACCAGGTCCGGTGTAAAACACACAGACAGGATGTTCCAACAGAATAATAACAAGACGGAACCAGGTCCGGTGTAAAACACACAGACAGGATGTTCCAACAGAATAATAATAAAAACGGAACCAGGTCCGGTGTAAAACACACAGACAGGATGTTCCAACAGAATAATAGAAGAATGTCACCAAGTATAGGGTAGACCGCGTATACAGGTTATTCCAACAGAATAATAAGAAATGGAATAACAACAGTTCTCTTCATGAATAAGAAAGAATAACACCCCTTACCGTAAAAAAAACTGGATATAAGAGTAGGGAAGTAGCAGAATACTTTTCTATAGTTTCTCTATAATTTCTCTCTTTAGAGTTTCAGTGAATTTGTAAGAAATAATGAAGGAATGAGCTTCTATTTATAGGAGAATAGAAAGGCACTATTCATGGATGAAATAATTTTACAAAATTATTTTTCAATCAACTAACAATTAAGTCAATCATCTAACCAATAAAATCACAACAAAAATTAAAATATAATACATATATATAAACACATGTTTTCATATTATATAAATCAATATTATATATACACCACTTAATTTTTCTCCCCCATAACCAACATCAATCCCCCACCCACCAATAATCAAATTCACTACACTCTTACACATCACTATCACACTACCACTTTTCCACCATTTTCCACTCACATACATCACTTTCACTCTTCCTTTTTCTCCCACCACTCTCCACTAACAAATATAATATTATATATATACACACACATCACAATCTTATATATATAAACTCCTTCCCCATACGTAACTCTCTCCCACCCCCATTTCTAAAATCAGTTTTTCAACACATATGGGCCCCACATATGGCCCCCACATGTGGGCCCCACCTTTAAATAAATTCTACCGATTATTTTGAAAAATAGGTAAATGGGAGTCTATAAAATAAGCAAAATTGAGTAACTTCTCACATAAGCATCAATAATCAATACCGTGTGCTACTATGCAACCACGCGTATTACTGTACTTTTACTACCAAGTAGTTCAACAGTATTAACGGTAAAACTTTCGCAGTTATTTTCATAAAAATATTTTTGTCGTTTTTCTCAATCCGACAATAATTCCGTTGTGGGGTCCACCAATGATTGTGTCATCGTACGAATATTCCCCGACACAAAGAATATTCCCTGACCAATCGAATATAATATGACAACTTGCATACTTTGTAAAATTTATAAATACTACCCACAACTATAACATTATCTCAAATCCACACCATAATATTAAAAAAAATATTTCGAGAAAATTAAATATTTATTCATAAAATCTGGGATCTCACAGCTATAGGTGTTCTTCATGTTCTTGGCTAAAACCTAGAACTTCATAGCCGGTTTGACAGGTACCACGTTTGACCAACAATGATTCAGTGGGTGTTGTGATTCTAGGAATGCTATTGAGCAGATCATGTAGAACTAATGCAAGACTACAAGATCAAACGACAAACATGTTCATACATCACATAACCAAAGAGATCTAGGCCCATGAACAAGCTGTCAGAGCTGTTCTTCATGTTCTGGGTTACCCAGAATTGAAGAACAGTTCGACTGCTCATATTTGGGCTTCCATAACTTGTGATCTAGGTGATGTTTTAGTGATTTAAAAGTTGCAGTGTGTAGCCAACATGTAATAGAGTAGATCTATCACATTATATCATAATAAAAACAACAGATCAAGCAGATACGATCCGGTCAAACCCCGTCAGAACTCACATTCATAAGCTTTCTGGGTTACCCAGAAAGCGTATGTTGTGATCCTCCTGCCTGGTTTGACCGGCCACTGTAATAATCCGGTTTGATGTTTAGGTGTTCTAATAGCAGTATTCTGTAGTTAAACTAACAAACTACAACATGGTTACAAGAACCGAATCAAAATAAGAAACAACTAACAGATCATGGCTTGACAAAATCTTGTCAGGCACTGATTTTGAGTTTCTGGGTTACCCAGAAACTCTTTGGTCAAGCTCGGTCAACGATATTTGACCGTTAATAACTAACAATATACCCATCAAATGACCTCTATTCTTTTTGAAAATTAAAGACAACATTACAAACTATCAATAACAACTTAAAAACAACACAACCCATAAACGATCAAGGATCTGTGGCCACTGACATTCGTTGTCAGACCACAGAACCAAGTTTTTCCAGATTTTGCAAAAACTAAATTCCGAGTCTATAGATGTTATGGATCTAACATCTATCAACCCAGATCATCACTAGACACTACTAACAACATATTCTAACACTCAAACATAACATCTAACAACCGAAAAATGGACAGAAATTGAAGTAGGGTTTATACCTTTTCTTTGAAAAATTTTGATTTATGGCCTTCTGATCTGCTAGTGATTTTCGTGGGGCTTGTTTATGGAACTGATTTACTAGAGGAATTCGTGGGTTAGGGCTTGAGAGAGTTTGCTAGAGTGTTGTGTACAGAATGAGCAAAAATGTACATCTTTCTCTCTCTTAATCCTTTTATACTACTTAGATTCATGCATCTAACATGCAAGGTGGCAAAATGGATATGTATTGGCTGATTTTAGGCATGTGTTATAGACCTAGGTTGATGAATTAGCAATCTAGGTTGATGAATATACAATCTAGATTATTAAATAAATACCATAAAGGGTATTTTAGTAAACTAATAAATAATTTAAGGGTATTTTGGTTCATAACACTTGAATCTATGATTTATTCACTAGATTTTAGATATTAAAGTTTTCCAAAAAATTACTAGGGTTTGAAAATTTAACAATTTAAGTGTAGCAAAATTTTAATTAAAACATACTAATTAAAATTAGGGTTTTTAATAGAAAATTAGGGTTTTATAATATCTTAGGGTTTTCTAAAAATTAATTAAGGTTTCTAAATTATAATTAGGGTTTACCTAATTAATCACTTAACATAAAACATATAACACAGTTAAATAACCGTCTTAAACCCACAATTGATTTTCAAATTAGGGTTTTCCTTAACAAAATTAGGGTTTAACCAATTAATATAAGGGTTTTAAAATTAAACACCATAATTGACCAATCATCCTCAATACGTACTTACAGTACAAATATATAGCACTGAAAAATCAAAATATAATTAATATTACATTGTTATTCTCATTCCTTGATAATAATCCAAAATTAGGGTTTGGATTTCATATCTGATTTATTCATCATATTTAACCTTAATAATTAAGATAAAATAATTCACTTAATAACTTGTACTAAAATTTATATAATAAAATAATTATTATAATTTATTCTAAAAATCATTTCATATATTATTTAAATAATATATGCTTATATTTTTATGGAAAATAATTAATAAAGCATTTTTACTATTATTATAAGAATATACTTTATAAAAATCAAAAATTCTAAAATAAAATTATTTGTACATATTTATGTAATAAATTTATTTTTGTTTACCACATAATTACATATACACATTATCTTGTACAAATCCTCATCCTTAAAAAAAAAAATTATACGCAAAATTTCTTATTTATTTATATAGAAAATATCGGGTTGTTACAGTATCCCCAACTCATAACAGAATGCTATGAAGGCCAAGATGTGGATGTACGAATTCGGCATCAGTTGGACGCATCCCACTCCGATAAACCCCAGGAGAGTAACAAGGAAAGAGTGAAGAGGGAATCTAACTCCCTTCTCTAAAACAGTTACCGGTACGGCAGTCCACCCATCCGGTCGTTGGTACATCCGTTCGTGTGGTTTCGGAGCTCTCACCATATGGGTGTCCGGAATCTGATAACGACTTTTGATGGCACGCAACTCGATCTCGGTGATGATAGAAGGGGTATTGGCGTGAGGGTATTGTTCTTCACTCTCAAAAAATCCTGAGGGGTTGGGTAGGGGGTTTGAAGGGTTCCCGGCAGGGCTAGCCGTGATTTGGGGGTTGGGGTTTGGAACTGACTCTGTAAGGTTGTGACTGGGAGGAGTGGTGGAAATCGAAACAGCAAGAATGGGGGTGGAATTGTCAGAATCTTGGGTCGCCATTGCTACTAAGATCTTGCAGGAAAGAAAGAAATCGGAGAGAAGGAGAAAACACTGTATATCAAATTCAAATTAAGCTGGTAAAGTTGTCAGAATTGGGGAAAATTGGCTTTTATAGCGGTCTTTTCAAATTTTGCACGAAAATCGAGGGCGGCGCATTAATTGGAGATAATGATGCGGGAGTGGAAGGGGTAACGTCCGATTTTGGTTTTAATGGGTTATCTAAGGTAGGCTGGCGTTCATTGGATCTCTATTTTTCGTCCTTAAGGCTGTTGGACATGTGCCATTTGGGCTTATAGATCCACTGGAATTAGCGACTGATTACTTATCGGTTGGGCCTCGGTGAGATTCCTTTCTCCCCCTTTGGTTTATTACGAATCTCTTTCATTATGGACTCACACTATTTATAGTCTTCCACTAAATATCATGTTTAATAAAAGACTGGGGGGCAATGTTGGGCCATAATACTTTTCATACTGGACCGGGCCGAATGGGCTTGTCCTTTCGGTTATGTCACTTTTGTCATATTGGGTCAAATGATTTGGGCCTCGCTACTTGACTATAATATTGGGCTTAGTCATTGGATTGGTCCGTTATGTAAGCTGTCACTTATCCTATCTTTGACCGGTAATCATCACAAAATGTAGTAGTTGACTGTTATGTCTGCCACCTTTCTGCTTGGCATTAATGAGGATGGGACTCCGACTACCGGCGGGAGGTAACAGTGGTAGCAGGTAGGGAAATAAGCTACACACTTTCGGCTGAGATGACCGGGGGTGAGAGGAGGTGTCAGGAGATAATGGGTGGCACAGTAAACCGGGTCTTGGGAACGTATGGGGCAAGGATCACAAAAGGAAAAGAGGTAACAAAACACAACACATTATTATTATTCACACTCACTCAGACACTGGTGATATTTTTTTCCTCCATCGTTAACCTTGTGATCGCCTGTACTGACTCTCACGCCGGAGCTATCCCCCGACGGTCAGGCCGTCAAGCTATTGGTGTTTGACTTGTTGAATTGTACAGGATCAGAGCGTCTTACGTGATTGAGACGTGGGAGAAGATCTTGGCGTTAACAGGAACCAAGATCAAACTTTTACTTTTGGCTGCTACGCCACTTTATTCTACCTAGAGTAAGTAGGGATATACATTTTCTTCTGAGAAATGAAAAAATTAAGTAACAGGCACTGTTTCTTTCAATTGATCTACATACTTCTACCAGAGAATTAGATCAGAGTCGGACCAACAGAACGGACTTTCACCCTTAATACAGAGTTTGTGCTTTCTTCAAACGCTTTAACAAGGAGGCCCAAAAGTTTGAAAAGGCAAATTTTCATGGAAGCCCACAGCATAATGATTCCCACCAAGATGTGTCCGACTTACAACATGAGTTTAACCTAGATAGTAAAAGTATATATACATATATCATAATAGATAGTATAGCTTAGACTTTTATTTTGGTAGATCTCTTTTCAATACCTCTTTGTTGTCGCAGATAACTGCACTCATAAGAGAAGTTTGACCTTCCCTATCAACAGCATCAATCTCAGCTCCTTTCTCAATTAGGAGTCCACACAACCATGTGGAGTGCATCCAACCTGAACGAAATTAACATCACACGTTCATCTATGGAAGAGAGGATTCGAGATTGATAAAATAAACTTGATGAGAGAAGCATCAATAAAATAATGAAAATTAGATGTCCATATAAGCAAAAAGCTCAGTCATGATGTTACAACACTTCCATTCCTTGTAGAGGAAGGCTAACCTTATCCTTCATATTTAGCTTCGCATCATGTGCAATTAGAAGTTCAACAATTTTCAACCAACCCTTGCTTGCCGCATAATGAAGAGCAGTCCGACCACCATCATTTTTCAAATTAACATCAGCTCCTGATCGTCAGTAATTTTATTTTAGTCCAGGGTAAGGAATACCCACAAACCAAGTACCATCAGCTATGGATTGTTACGACGTATGCTTCAATCCTATATACATCCTCCGTGAGGAAAGAAAAGATAGGTAACGCTCTATATTAAGGGACAAGTAGAGTTGTCCATATCAGTATCAATAACCCAAAATCACTAGCAAATTACCATGATCGTGCTATCCTAGTAGTTCTTGTTCTTTATACTTCATATTTCTACATTTTTCAAATAGTATTTATACTTTGCAATGTGTATTGAATCTGACAATTCGCAAATCAGGGATTTCCAATTCACGATTTAACAATTGTGTATTAGCATAATTTGTGTAGCAGTGTCCAAACTAAATGTTGGCTCATTGGTTACTTCAAATTCCAAAATAATGTACCACCATTGAATATCAATTACTTTGTTCAAGTAACAAACTTACAAAAAACTTCAGCAAAAATAATTGAACATTAAAGAAGAGTAATTATTAATCACAACTTTATACAGGGTGTCCACACAGAATACTGGCCTTTGGATCACGTATTTCAAAATAAAGCACCACAGATGAATGTCACGACTCCAAAATTTTTGCATCCACATTACTCAAGATGAAAACTCTGTATAAAGGATCATGTTTTATACTCCCTTTGTTCCAAAATATAAGATCAAATTGACTTTTAGGTTTGTTCCAAATAAATGGTTAAAATGACTTTTGGAAGTATAAATATACAAGTGAGGGTTTCATTTGTCAAGAGGATAAGCTATCCCTTAGTTTTTACATTTTTATCAAGTTGTTGGACCAGGTGCGGACCTCAGCTTTGGTCCCAGCAACATGGCAGGCAGCTAGATACGCTACATGCTGGATGGTGCCACTGATTTTTTTTGCAAAATCTCAAAAAAATCGTTTGGAAGCCATCAAATCCTCACCTCTGCTAAGCAGAATCTCCACAATTTCAACATGCCCACTGCTTGCTGCAGAATGCAATGGCGCCCAGCCTTCTTCATCAGCACTGTTTATATCACTAATTAATGGATCAGCAGCTGAAAATATCTTCACCACCTGATTCATTAACCAACTCAAATAAAACTACTACTCATTACACGTTGAATTCTGTCCCCCATAAACTGGATGAGACATAGCTAAAACTAGCTTTCCAATAATGCTGAAAACCAACATTTACCACAAATAAATCAAACAACAAAAGGCCAAATACCTTAAAAGTGACCTGTTCAAAAAACCATACAACCGATATGCTAAACTTTCCACATTTGAGAATCACATTAAAAACAGTTGGTTCTATTGTAGTAGTGACGTTCAACTTTGTAATTACATATTAAAGTACCATGATGCAGAACAAAATAATAAGAAGAAACCACAACTAAAAATCAGAAATTTTAAATTATTATGACCACTTGATCTCAGTTAATCGAGCTTTCTTCACAACAGCAAATCATATAAACAATTCAGAGTATTGTGAACTTTCTTGATAGGCAACCAGAGGAATAACAACGAAGTACCTCGGTGTGGCCAGAAGAGGCGGCCACGTGAAGGAGGGAACGTTGGTCTTCGTTGCGGAGAGAGAGAATATTGAGAAGCTGCTGATGAGGGAGGGATTGGAATACCGAAAAGTCGCCCGATTCAGCGGCTTTTTTTTTTGCTAAATTTGAACTGAAATAAAAGGAGAGATTTATGGGGGCATACCCCATACATAGGGCAGCCCCTATAATGTCAACAGTAAACAACTCAAAGTGCAGTATCAGACAGCAACAAGAAAATGTGTTACCAAAACTCACAAGACTAGACAAAAAATCCAAAACACATGGGAAATCTCCAGGCAAATACAGTGTAGTCCTAACTCAAAACTAGCCAGACCCAAAGAATCAACAACAGCAGCAGCAGCAGCTAAGCTATTCCAGCCATACTTTTTGAAGGGACAGCAGCAGCAGAAAAATTAGCCAAACAGCAGCAGCAGAAAAATTAGCCAAACAGCAACAGCAGACCAAAAGGCAAATACAATGTAGTCCTAATCTCCATTTTGTTTGTTATTGATATCAGCTGGCTATGAATTTCAGGGGTTTATGGGCTTTTGATTTTTTTTTAATTTGACATTATTGTGATTTGTATTTTCTTTTTATTAATGTAAAAGTATTCTAATAATGATTCATAATGACAAAACAAGGGCGGATCCAGCGTTATAGTTTAGTGGGGTCAAATTCAAAAAAAAAATCTCTTAAAAATAAAAACTGTAGCTATACATACATATTTTTCTAAATTCAGTATAATTTCTCAAACTTAAGTCATAAAGTTTACTATATATATTCATAAAGATGCCCCAAAGCAACCAAATATATAATACGTATGAGGATTGAATAGATAAAAAAGGAAGAAGGTAGTATATCAGAAAAAAAAAATGGGTTAATTTTTGGCAAGAAAGTTAGAAGGAGCCAAGGCGAGACAATCTGGTATTTGTACAAGGCATCTCACTTTCCAAGCAATTTACGCGTGCGTTGGTTGGCACCCTTCACTCGCGAATTCAGCTCATCTACGTCGTCTTTAAGATGATCGAGAGCTTTGTTTTGTCTGCATATTTCCATTTTGTAGTCAGCAAAATGATTAATAAACGAAAAAGAAGAAGAAATGCAAAGGTTACTGACCTTTCAATTTCAGATCCCATGTCAACAGCCATACCCTTGAAATAAGTAAGCCACTTGCCTCTTCATATTACTAGGGGTAAGCTAGAAATCTTCTGTAAATAGAAATTTATTTCTTCTTTAATTCTCACCAATTCACTACGACTTACAAGAGAATTCTATAGAGAGAGAATCAGAGAGAAAGAAGAATATTCTGTTACTACACTATTTCAGTATCCAATCTCCTACTAAGGTAAGTGGTATTATTTCTTTCGTATTCGTAAGATATATTATTTTTGTTCAATATTCGTATAAAATAATATTTTTTTCCATACTCTGTAGTATGTAAGTAATATTATTTCGTTTCAGATTCTGAATTCTACACTCATGTTGTTAAGTATTGCTTATATACTCCTTGAAATTAGTAGAATATCCTTGAAATTTGCGCTTCATCTAGTATCGTTTTAAAAGGATATTTTT
Source organism: Panax notoginseng (assembly GCA_016801055.1). Classification (NCBI taxonomy): domain Eukaryota; kingdom Viridiplantae; phylum Streptophyta; class Magnoliopsida; order Apiales; family Araliaceae; genus Panax; species Panax notoginseng. The sequence goes on from CM029018.1 coordinate 19,542,942, forward strand.
CTGAACATTCTTGTTAAAGGTTAATCTTTTCATGCCGGAGTATTATTCACGTGGTATTATTTATGACAAAAATTAATTTCTTTTTTGTCCAAAATATTTTTGATACAATATTATTCTTGAATTTTACTCCACAAAGCAGTGTCATGTTGACAATTTGGACATTATTAAATTATGGATAAATTGAATTATAAATTTTTAAAATTTATTCTTGCTCTCATTTAATTGAATTCTTATATCATTGTTGTAAGTCCCCAACTTTTTCATAAATAAAATAGAATTTTCTCTAATTATTATTGTGAATAATAAGGTGTTAATGTGATATAATGCTTTGGTTATGGGGTGAAATGTGCAAATTTTACAAAATAAGTAAGTGATTATAAAATATTCATTGTTATCGGGGAATATTCGTTTGGTCGTGGAATATTCTTGATGTCGGGGAATATTCGTACGACGGCGCAACTATTTGTGGACCCTATAACGGAAAACGGTCGGATGAAAAAAACAACAAGTGTGAGTTTTTACAAATAACGGCGTAATCGTTACCGTTAACACTGTTAGAATACCCGGTGGTTAAAATACAGTAATACGCGTGGTTGCACAGTAGCACACGGTATTGCACAGTATTGTTGAATTATTGATCCTTACTTAAGAAGGCACTACTCAATAATTGTTACAGTAATTACTGTTTAATATTTTATTTTATTGATTCAATAATTGCTACGTTGATATTTTATATTATTGTTGTTTCAATAATTGTCACTGCACAATATTTTTTCATTATCAGATCAATAATTCATATTATTTGAATAATATTATTAGATAGTATTATTGGCAATGTCTAAGGAAGTTCTGTCTAAGGAGAGGTTTGATCACCTAATTGCGCGCCAATAAGGTGAAATTCTTATCGGAAAGCCCTCTAACGACCTGGTTGTCATAATTGTGATTCTGTAATATTATTTGTAAATAATTAATTATTGATTTATATGATAATGAAATATTTATTTTATGTGGATATAAATGAAGGAATTAATGCTGAGATGTTTAATTAGAATTTTGTCAGAATGGATGTATTAAAAATCATCTGTATGTGAATTTCGAGCATTTTCTATTTGGAATTTGAAAAAACTTTCTTCTATAAAGTTGTAGAGAATTAAAATTTCTATGGAATATACATGAGATTCAAATTTTTCTGATAAATGGGCTATTTATTATGAATTATGGAAGTTGTTGATTATTGTTTAAAATTTAAAACATTTTGGAAATTTCTAGAATGGGTGCGCCACACTTTTGGTTGATGAGAATGTGCTAAAATTTTATTTCAAAAGTGGTGGGCGTGAATAGTAGCAGGTAAAGCCATCAGGTAGCAGGTTAGTTTGCTTTGGCGTTCTAAGCATTTTCCTATAAATAGAGTGCTTAGTTATAATTGAAAATCACACCAGAAACAAGTTTTCTCTCTTTCTCTCTCTATATTATCGAACGTATTTGTGAGTATTTAGATATTTTGAGAGTTGATATTCAGTACAAGTTTTCTTCAGTCTTATACCTGATATTTCAGCCGAAAGTACTGTTCTTTTGAGGTAAGGGACGTTATTTTCTTCGTAAATGATGTTATTCTTTCAATATCATTATACAGAAATATTAGTATAAATTTATTGTGGAATTTCTATCTTTTCGTGTCGGGGTTACTATTCACGTATACGGCACTATTCACGAATACGGTACTATTCACGAATACGGCACTATTCACAGAAAAATAAAAAAAAAATTCTTTGTCCAAGTTATCTATTGTGGTTACTATCTTTGATTATATCCATGTTTTGATCTTTATTTTTGAATTCTGCTCCACAATTGATTATTATAGAGTATTTTTGAACTTGGATAAACTGTAATACGAATTCTTAATATTTGTCTTTTTGTCTCACTGGATTCATTTTCTTTAAGATATTTTTCATTATCCTCAGTCTTAAATGATGATATTACTGAATATATTTGGCCTGTAGTGCAAAGATGAATGATTAACTAATGAATATTTTTGGCCCGTAGTGCAAAGATGAACAGGTGTTGAGATGAACATGACCAACTGGTGATACAAATGAATATCTTTGGCCTGTAGTGCAAAGATGAATATTTGATTCAAGATTTATATTGATTGATGCTACAGGGATAAAATATTAATGATGGACTTTTAAATCTTAGAAGATAGTAAAATTTATTTTCTATTTGACTCTTCTAATGGATTGTTGTTTCCGCTGCAGTTGTTGATCTAAAACTTGTTGTCTATTATATTCTATCAGATTTTTTCCTGTTGAAGACTAATGATAATTTGTTGTATATTATCTTAGTCATAATATTCTTTACTGGACTAGTTGAGCTCACCTTTTTTTTTGTTCCATTTTTCTTTTCAGGATGTGAGAATTAGCAGGAACTAGCCGGGGTATGGAGTGATGATTCTAGAAAGTTGTTTTAGCAGTTTTCACTATTTTTGTAATATAGTGTATCAATAATTGTAATGAGGACTCCTTTTGAGTTTGAATACGGTCTATTAAACAATATTTGTATTTAAACTCACAGTATATTGTGATTAAAAAATCTGACTGCCTTCATGCATCCTTTTCATTTGGAGAGACCATTTATGAAGAATGCCGGGATGTCCCGATCATGATAATTTACAAACAAAAAAAAATAATTTTCCAAAATCAAGCACAGATAACTCAACTGGAACACAAAGTCCGGGATGGTTAGCTGCTCTCGCGGAACATATTTGAATAGCTGCAGAAAGCCTATCGACATATGCCACCTTTTTCCACACCTAAAATCAATTTCCAAGAATTGAATAATCTTTCAGAGGAAAGTGATGTTCAGATTTTAGTAATTAGTTCAAGGAAGGTCAAGCATACCACACCATATACAAACAACTGCAATGCAAAAATTGCAGTTTTCAGTCCAAAGGTTGGGTGAAGCACATATATTGCCTATAAAGTAAAGATGAAATTAGGTTTCACAAAGAAGACGTATATGCTTATTTAAAGAGAAAACTAGGCCTTCTTCATACATGAAGTATTTGTTGTAATCTGCTCATCCATCACAGATCTGGTTGCCTATTTACTCCAGGAAAAAAACATTACTTGAAAAGTAAGCAAAAAAAAAATTTCACAATTTTCACATAGAAATAACATACTAGCAGAAGATGAAAAGACTTTTAGTTCTTTGTATTCCCTAAACCAAGTATAATTATTCTATTTAACCAAACATTTACAAGGATACATATTTTTTACTAATAAATGATGCCCAAAAGATAATGAGCAATAGAAGTAGCGCAGCAGCAGCTTAAATTCGAGAAGGATGTGCAGAGACGAGACAGACTATATATTGAGCATGTTTAAATCACATATAAAAGTTTGAAAGCTGATATTTTTTTAAGAAGTCTGTAAATTTGCAAATGAAATATACATCAGTGTTAAAAATGTCTATACAATATGAACAGATAAAAGAAACTGTTAATTCATGGCAAGTTATCCAGGAGAAGCCGCATAGTGCAGTTAAACAATAGTACAAGGGAGAGTAGAGATGCAGCAGAATGGAAGTAAACTATAGAAAAAGGCTTCTGCATCAAGGGCTCAAACTCCTGAAATATGACATATAGATAGAGTTAATCCAAGTTCTAACATCCCAAGTGAAGTACAAGAACAATGCCTACTGCGTGCATGTTCTGATGATGAGAAGCTATTAAATATCCATAAGCAACAAATCTCAGTGGAATTACATAATCAGCAGTAAATCTACATAAGTTAACGACGATCGTAGTGAAACAAACTTAAAACTACCTTTACTACATAGAGCACAAATCGAGACACCGTAGAAGAAAATGTGCTCCCACAACAACCATTACTGGCCTACCCTCCACCTCGGTAACTACGACAGAAAGAAAGAGCTCATAAATACAAGATTAAAAATGTAATGCTCCAACATAAACACATTTTTGAAGAAACAGTGGATTATATACGAAAGACATTAAATTCCTCGGAAGCAGCAGCTATATAACACGAAGAGCAAGTTAAATGGATAATGGTTGAAAATTAGTAATGGGTCTAGAATATTCAGTAATATCATATAATTAGATAGAGCATATACAAGATCAGAATTGCTCACACAATTTTCATTTCTGCAATCTCAGAAAGATTAAATGAATTTGCTTTTGAAAGATATCTAGAATGGAGTGAATATTCTTCGGCAGCAGATAAGAGAGTTCCTCCAACATCACCATATCCAAGCATTTTAGTAAAATTCCACCCACTTTACGCTTGAGCTGTTTTCTCCCATTGTTCCTTGCGTCTCTGATCGGGGTCCTTAATTAGCAGGATCCAGATAAGAATCCAAATATGTTGAGCTCCTGAAAGAAAAAAAGAGAATAATCTTCTGTTCAGTTGGTCATTATAGAAAGGAACCATAAAATTCATGGAACACAAGAAAAAAATAGAGCAACATGGAACTTTATCCAATAAAATAGAACCACCCAGATTATATATGAAAACTCAAGGACATGTGCAGGAAAAAATGAAGTTTTTGAGATCTAAGCATATATTCAAAACTGTAGTTCTTCTATTAATGGAAAGACAACGAAGGCATTGAACATAGGACTACATCTGTAAGCACCATATCAAGACAGTTCAAGTTTATTTTTCAACAAAAAAAAAACTGGTCAAATCATTCAGTCCATGGGGAGTGCATATATTTTCCAGAAATCAGCACTCAAACAAGTGATCCAGCCAACAGAAAATATAACATTTATCAAAACATGAGCATACCTCTAACTGATTCTCCACTTCCTCTGTTAAACTGATGATCATGAAGCATAGCGTCTATTAATAGTACATCAACAAAATCCTCAAAGAAGTATCGGCTGGTAGAATAAGTCAATTACCACAAAAGGCAGAGCATTAAATCTTGACCACCTTTAAATAGATAGTAAAGTGCGACGATCTGGCGTCAAATCTTGAGATGATCTTATTCAATTTTTCTACAGTCAATAATACCTCTAAAATTTCTCACAGCCATACTATCAAGAATTTTCAATTTTCACCAAAAAAGAACAGAATTCCATCACAGCAAAATATAACAACTCCAACATCCTTTACATTTACCAGTAATAACACACTCCGAGGAGGAAGAGATTCTATCCTTTTACACATATTAATCACTAAATGATCTACGTGTAGTTTGATAGAATTGTCCAGTGGCTGGTATGTTATTCTTTTTGACAATTAGTTCCAGAAGTTCGTGATTGCCGTTGCCAATTTCATTATTGAGCCTAGAAGAAAAGTAGTACTTCTACCATTGGTTCCAAATTCCTATAGGGAATCACAGAAACTAGATTGATAATTTGGTCAAGACAGTTTCTAGCTGAACCCATTAAATTATTTTTCTCATTGAACTACAAAAGATCTTTCATAGAGAATTCAATAGCCATCTATACTCTCACTAATGAACTCCTTATCTCACAAAAAATATTAGTATAATCATATTGAGATCATGACAATTAGGTATCTTACTGAAATAAATATCAATCTATCTTACACAAAAATTAGTTCCCACTCCCATCATTACTGTAGACAGTGATTGAGAAAAAACCTCGAAAAATAACTGATCCATCAAAATCACCCACATAGCTGACTCGAAAACAATCCTTAAATTGTAGCTAAATGAAACTACAGATCATTTTAAGTTATACAATGAGTTTATGAGGTGACTAACCGTCTCCCCAGTCCAACCTCACTGACAGGAAGATCCACTGGGGATTGGGAAGATTTAGGAATGGTCTTCTTCACTTTGGGTAAAGGTTTTATTCTGATTTTTCGCTCATCCAAGGTAGTCTCACCATTTTCATCCCCAACATCTGCAGGAAGCTTGGAAATGGCCAACTCCTCCTCATGTTTATCACGAGGGAAGTAAAGTGGTAGCAACCTGCATTATGAAAAGGTAAGAGGATGTGAATAGCATAGAACTTTTATCATACATTATGAACAATTGATAATCTGTTCATATTACTTAGATATAACATTAACCCTAAAACTTGTGCAGCTACTTGAGTTTCAATAACTTTAAAGGGGAAATTCCCAAGGAGCTAGCGAATCTTCCAGTACCTTCATCTACATGAAAATCGTTTCATTGGGCGGATTCCACCAGAATTGGGCACTTTACAAAACCTCCGGCACTTGTAACATTCTGTGTTCTCTGCTTGTCTCTAGCAAGTTATTAGGTAGGTGTTCACTTTTATCTTTTTAGGGATAATGTAATTTCGACTCCATCTATTTCTAGGGATGTTGGTAACAATCATCTGGTTGGTACTATAAGGGAACTCATTCGCATTGAGGGGTGCTTTCCAGTTGTGCGAAACCTGTAAGTCAACACTTTGAAGAAATTTGAACTACCTAGGACGATAATTCTTTTGTCTAATTATATGAGCCTTAATTCTAACTTCTAAGCTTGCCTTTTCTCTTCAATTCAAATATGCAGTTATCTAAATAATAATTAGAATTCCAGCACAGCTTGCAAACTTGACAAATTTGGAAATTTTGTAAGTAGTGCATATCCATGTAAAATATTTTCCGGTATTATACTCTTACTGAATTTTAGTTGGTTGTTTATCTTACAATTTGTTAATTTGATTTACAGGTATCTATCATTCAATAAAATGTCTGGAATAATCCCACCTGGGCTTGTTCATATTCCTAGATTGACATACTTGTAAGTGTTTTTTCCAGCTTTCTGTTGTGTTACTGATTAGGGAATGATTTCCATAAGCATAGACCTCAAGTTGGAATTTAAGACTTTTGATGTCATATATGTTGGAATTAGCAGTAACTATAGCAGCGCATTAGCAGTACCTTCATCTACATGAAAATCGTTTCATTGGGCGGATTCCACCAGAATTGGGCACTTTACAAAACCTCCGGCACTTGTAACATTCTGTGTTCTCTGCTTGTCTCTAGCAAGTTATTAGGTAGGTATTCACTTTTATCTTTTTAGGGATAATGTAATTTCGACTCCATCTATTTCTAGGGATGTTGGTAACAATCATCTGGTTGGTACTATAAGGGAACTCATTCGCATTGAGGGGTGCTTTCCAGTTGTGCGAAACCTGTAAGTCAACACTTTGAAGAAATTTGAACTACCTAGGACGATAATTCTTTTGTCTAATTATATGAGCCTTAATTCTAACTTCTAAGCTTGCCTTTTCTCTTCAATTCAAATATGCAGTTATCTAAATAATAATTAGAATTCCAGCACAGCTTGCAAACTTGACAAATTTGGAAATTTTGTAAGTAGTGCATATCCATGTAAAATATTTTCCAGTATTATACTCTTACTGAATTTTAGTTGGTTGTTTATCTTACAATTTGTTAATTTGATTTACAGGTATCTATCATTCAATAAAATGTCTGGAATAATCCCACCTGGGTTTGTTCATATTCCTAGATTGACATACTTGTAAGTGTTTTTTCCAGCTTTCTGTTGTGTTACTGATTAGGGAATGATTTCCATAAGCATAGACCTCAAGTTGGAATTTAAGACTTTTGATGTCATATATGTTGGAATTAGCAGTAACTATAGCAGCGCATTAGCAGTACCTTCATCTACATGAAAATCGTTTCATTGGGCGGATTCCACCAGAATTGGGCACTTTACAAAACCTCCGGCACTTGTAACATTCTGTGTTCTCTGCTTGTCTCTAGCAAGTTATTAGGTAGGTGTTCACTTTTATCTTTTTAGGGATAATGTAATTTCGACTCCATCTATTTCTAGGGATGTTGGTAACAATCATCTGGTTGGTACTATAAGGGAACTCATTCGCATTGAGGGGTGCTTTCCAGTTGTGCGAAACCTGTAAGTCAACACTTTGAAGAAATTTGAACTACCTAGGACGATAATTCTTTTGTCTAATTATATGAGCCTTAATTCTAACTTCTAAGCTTGCCTTTTCTCTTCAATTCAAATATGCAGTTATCTAAATAATAATTAGAATTCCAGCACAGCTTGCAAACTTGACAAATTTGGAAATTTTATAAGTAGTGCATATCCATGTAAAATATTTTCCGGTATTATACTCTTACTGAATTTTAGTTGGTTGTTTATCTTACAATTTGTTAATTTGATTTACAGGTATCTATCATTCAATAAAATGTCTGGAATAATCCCACCTGGGCTTGTTCATATTCCTAGATTGACATACTTGTAAGTGTTTTTTCCAGCTTTCTGTTGTGTTACTGATTAGGGAATGATTTCCATAAGCATAGACCTCAAGTTGGAATTTAAGACTTTTGATGTCATATATGTTGGAATTAGCAGTAACTATAGCAGCGCATTAGCAGTACTAACACAAAAATTGGAACAACTTAGCTGTTACCTGGGTGCACCCCGCGAAGCACAATTTTCCGGATTGGCAACCCCCCTGTGCGGGCGTATCGTGCGCAGACACGCACTAAGGTTTTCTGACTGTAAATCCGAGAACCAAGCTTAGCCCAATTCCTTAGCCGTCCTCATGTGCGCGAGCCCATCCCTATTTTTTTAACCATGTTACTAAGCCCATAACAACAAGTACTAATATGCACTGTGAGAGTTCCTAGAATAGCCAATGTGGGACTTTGGAAAAACCATAAGATTTTTGGAGCATAACCAACAATATAAGCTCAAGGACAAGAGTTGAACAATTGGCCAAGCAAGTAAACTATTTTTAGCAAATTCGACCCAACTAGATTTCCAAAATTCTTCTAATATCAAATAACTGAATTTAATATATTATAAGCCGGCTTTAACTGAATTTCAGGTACCTGGATCACAATCAGTTCAGTGGGAGGATTCCTGATGCCTTCTATAAGCACCCTTTTCTGAAAGAATTGTGAGTTTCTTTCTCTCTTTTCATTGGGTTTCGGGGGGAAATTTGTCTCTGATGTTATTGTTGCAGGTACATCGAAGCGAAGCAAATGTTTTCCGACCAGGTGTAAACCCAAGCGGCCGGGTTTCACTAAGTTCTTCAAGTTTCTGATACAGATTTCCTGTTTTAGTTAACCGAATTTTTATTTGTTAAAATTATGGCAAATGATCAGCATCACTTTTACGCAATTCCATTTTAAATAGGTCACAACAGTTTTGATATTGAGTCGTTCTGTAGGGCAGGGATTCAATTTTTTCACTATGTACTTAACAGATTCTTTATATTGATTTTTTAAATATTAAATTTTGAAATTTGAAAGTTAAAATTTGAAAGTTCCAATAGTTAAATCATGTTTTAAACGTTGTAACTATTTTTTATTTAAAAATAATTATTGTTTGAATTTAAAATTTGTAATTATTTTAATTTAAAAATAAATATTGCTAGAAATCAAAATGTGCAATGATCATTATATGTTTATGAGAACTAAAACAACATTATTTTAATTACAAAATAATAAAATTTATAATTAGTAGTAATATTTTTTACAAAAATAATCAAAATCAAAATTTGACTGATTTTTAATTTTTTTTATAGTTCTCTTTCTTCTCTAAATCCTGTTTAAAAAATAAAAAATGAGTGAATTTGATAGGCATACCCAAATCAGCAATTAAGTGAAATAAGATCTTTTAACCAACATAAAATCGCAATAAATAGGGTGTGAAATATCATTTTATATAAATAGGGAACGCTCTTTTGATTCCCTCACCCTGAGGAGTCAAAGCATATATAGGAATTAAAATAGAGAATTATATAAGGATAAGGAAACTGCTGGATACTGATTTATTGACATATTCTTTAAATGTGGGTGTGACGCCCCCAAAATAGGTATACAACATCCATTCTGATTCGTCAAAATACATGGTACAGATATAACTACAACTTTTTTAATGCAACATAAAAACTGTGAAATTAAATACAAATATTGTCATCTAGACAATATTCACACTCAAATAAGTCCTCATTACAATTATTGATACATTATTATACAAAAATGGTGAGGACTACTAAAACGACTTTCTAGAACCTTCATTCCATACCTCGACTAGTACTCGCTACATTCTCGCATCCTGAGAAGAAAAATGGAACAAAAGGAAAAGGGTGAACTCAACTAGCCCAGTAAAGAACATTATGACTAAGATAATATAGAACAAATTATCGTTAGTCCTCAACAGGGAAAAATCTAATAGAATACAATAGATAACAAGTTTTAAATCAATATTCGCAGCGAAAAATAATAATTCATAGAAGAGTTACGTAGAGAATGAAATCTACTATTATCTATGAATTTAAAAGTCCATCATCAACATTTTATCCCTGTAACATCAATCAATATTCATCTTTGCACTACAAGCTAAAGATATTCATCAGTTGGTCATGTTCATCTAAACACCTGTTCATCTTTGCACTACGGGCCAAAGATATTCATCAGAAATCATTCATCTTTGCACTACAGACCAAAGATATTCAATTATATCATCATTTAGGACTGAGGATGATGAAAAATATTTTAAAGAAAACGAATCCAGTGAAACAAAAGAATAAATATTAAGGATTCGTATTTCAGCTATTCCATGTCCAAAAATACCTCATAAATAATCATAGTAGAGTAAAATTCAAAAATGATCAAAATATGGATACAATCAAAGCTAGTATCCAGAATAGATATTTTGGACGAAAAGAAGAAAATTTTATTTTTCGGTGAATAGTGCCGTATTCGTGAATAGTGCCGTATTCGTGAATAGTGCCGTATACGTGAATAGTAACTCCAACATGAAAAGTTTCAAATTTGATAAAAATTTCCAACCAATGTTTTAAACAATTTTTGCAACAAAAATACTCTTCCTCCTCATATAATCATATATACCACATTCATTGTAAAAATATCATCATTATTATATTATAATAATATAATAAAATATTATTTTATCAGAAAAGATAAAATATCAATTTTGAACAATTATCACTTTAAAAATGTTCTCCATCTATATCCACATAAAATTAATATTTTTTTCATCATATAAATTAATAATTAATTGTTCATAAATAATATTACAGAATCACAATAATGACAACCAGGCCGTTCCCAAGAAAGAGGGGGCTTTCCAATAAGGATTTCTCCTTACTGGCGCGTAATTAGGTAACCAAACCTCTCCTTAGACAAAACTTTCTAGACATTGTCAATAATGTTATCTAATAATATTATTCAGATAATATGAATTATTGCTCCGATAATGGAAAATACTGTGTAGTGACTATTATTGAAACAAAAGTAATATAAAATATCAACGCAACAATTATTGAATCAATAAAATAAAATACTGAACAATAATTACTGTAACAATTATTGAGTAGTGCATTCTTACGTAAGAATCACTAATTGGCGCAATATCGTGTGCTACTGTGCAACAACGCGTATTACTGTGTTTTAACCACCGAGTATTCCAACAGTATTAACGGTAACAACTACGCCGTTATTTATAAACAACTTATACTTGTCGTTTTCTTCATCCAATCGCTTTCCGTTATGGAGCCCACAAAAGGCTGCGTCGTCGTACGAATATTCTCCGACAGTAAGAATATTTCACGACCAAACGAATATGCCCCGAAAATAATTAATATTTTATAACCACTTGCTTATTTGAAATATTTGCGTATTTTACCCATAACTAACCATATTAATCAAATTAACCCTTACTATTTTAAAATAATAAATAAAGGAAAATCAATTTTATTTATAATAAGTTGGGGTCTTACAACCTCCCCTCCTTATGAAATTTCGTCCTCGAAATTGACTTACGTACCTGGTGTTTCGAAAAGATGAGGATACTTCGCTTTCATTTCCATTTCTAACTCTCAGGTCATTTCTTCAATAACATGGTTCCTCCACAAAACTTTAACTTGTGGTATGACCTTCGTGCGTAGGACATGCTCTTTCCTATCTAAGATCTTGATAAGTATCTCCTCGTACGTTAAATCTTCGGCTATCTCGTCTGGTTCTAACTCAATAATGTGGTTCGGATCCTTCACATATTTACGAAGCACAGATATGTGAAAAATATTATGAACACGAGACATACTTGGAGGTAACGCGAGTCTATAGGCCACATTTTCTACTCGGTCAAGAATCTGAAATGGACCAATAAATCGTGGATTGAGCTTTCCTCTCTTCCCGAATCTTGTAACTGCTTTCCATGGAGCCACATACAACAATACATGATCTCCAATGTCAAATTCCACGTCCTTTCGATGAAGATTCACATAACTCTTTTGTCGATCCTGTGCCGTTTGTATACGTTGTCGAATCATTTGGATCTTCTCTGTAGTCATTCGTACCAACTCTGGTCCCAACAACGTTGCTTCTCCCACCTCATCCCAACATACTGGAGAGCGACACTTTCATCCATACAATACTTCAAATGGAGCCACACCTATACTTGCTTGATAACTGTTATTGTAGGAGAATTCCACCAATGGTAGGTACTTATCCCAACTCCCTTTGAAATCTAGGACACAAAGTCTTAATAGATCTTCAAGAGTTTGAATAGTCCTCTCTGATTGCCCGTCCGTTTGAGGATGGTATGCCGAACTGAACCGTAAATTCGTGTCCATAGCTTTTTGCAAGCTAACCCAAAATCTTAAAGTGAATCTTGGGTCACGATCCGAAACTATGGATACTGGCATGCCATGCAGTTTCACAATCTCATCTATGTACATACGAGCAAGACGTTCAAGGGAATAAGTCTTCCGTATCGGCAAGAAATGAGCAGACTTGGTTAATCTATCAACAATAACCCAAATAGTATTTATACCTTGAGAAACCGTGGGAAGACCCGTAACAAAATCCATGGTAATGTGTTCCCATTTCTATTTCGGAATCTCAAGTGGTTGCAATGGACCATTTGGCACTTGATGCTCCGCCTTTACACGTTGACAAGTTAAACACATTGAGATAAACTTTGCAATCTCTCTCTTCATATTGTTCTACCAAAATGTATGTCGAAGATCACGATACATTTTGGTACTTCCAGGATGGATTGCAAATGGTGTATTGTGTGCCTCCATCATGATCTTGTACTTCAAATCAGAATCGTTAGGAACACAAAGTCTGGGGTGGACTCGAAGTATTCCTTCTTCATCGATTCTTGCTTCTGGAATAGCACCTTCTTGCACTTTCTTCTTCATACGCATCAACTCCGGGTCTGTGGCTTGAGCAACTTTAACTTTATCGATTAAAGTTGGTTCTATGCGTATACTTGACATCATCGCACTCGTTCCTGCATATGATCTTCTACTCAACGCGTCAGCTACCACGTTTGCTTTTTCAGGATGGTATTGAATAGTGTGGTCGTAATCTTTCAACAGCTCGAGCCAACGTCGTTGCCGCATGTTGAGTTCTTTTTGGGTGAAGAAATATTTGAGACTTTTATGGTCTGAATATATCTCCATTTTCTACCCATAGAGATAGTACCTCCAGATCTTTAGCGCGAAAATGACTGCTGCCAACTCTAGATCATGAGTAGGATAATTCATCTCATATTCTTTAAGTTGTCGCGAGGCATAGGCTATAACTTTTTCACGTTGCATGAGAACGCATCCTAGCCCTTTGCCTGAAGCATCGCTGTAGATAACAAATCCATCCGAACCAGATGGTATTTTCAAAACAGGAGCCGAAATGAGTCTCCTCTTAAGCTCTTGAAAACTCTTCTCGCATTCCTCGCTCCATACGAATTTGATATCTTTCTGAGTCAACTGAGTTAACGGGGTAGAGATTCGAGAAAATCCTTTCACGAATCTCCGATAATAACCAGTTAAGTCCAGAAAGCTACGCACTTCAGTCACCGTCTTTGGTTGTTCCCAACTTTGTATTGCTTCAATCTTCGCCGGGTCAACAGATACCCCATGTTTTGACACCACGTGCCCAAGGAATGCTACTTCCTCAAGCCAGAACTCGCATTTCTTCAACTTGGCATATAGCTTGTGTAACACACCCAAAATAGGTCCATTCCATCCAACCCATTCTGAGTCGCTAAATACATGGTACAGAAAACAACTACAACTTTATTACAACAATTATCGTATAAAATACAATAACACATATGCTGTGAGTTTGGATACAAATATATACTAAATGTGACTCATGTCCCAACCGTGGACAGCACCTCACAATGACACCTTACATAAAGGTATAGTCAAAAATTATTTTAGAAATTAGAATCTTTGGGAAGTGCTCAAGGAAACCTTCGTACATGGGAGGCCATGCGTCTAGGTTGTGATAGATATCATATGGCCATAGAATTATCCTTGGTTAACCCAATATACCCCAAAGAAAAACTAGAAGATTACTATCATACTCTTCCCAATGGTGAGTCTTCTCTTGACTTATCATTATCTCCACTGTCTCTAATTGAGAATTATACTTCAAACAAATACCAAGATTATATAGGTAGTGCTCGTAAATATACTCAGCAAGTGGATGAGTAAAATTCTGTCTTATGATGACATGAGATTGTATTGCATTAGACATCTTGTATGGTAGTGGCAAAACACCCTTTCAACGTTGGATTCGCCTCACCCTATTGGATTCACCAATAACCAAAAATTCTCATCAAAAATTTGCATATACCTCATATAAGATTCTCAAGCCATAAAATCATATTTTCCAATTTTCTTACTTCACATAACATATTTAATTCATTTACTCATAACTAGTCTATTTTTATGAAAAATACCAAATCAGTTTCAAAAATATTTTTTTTCTGGGATTTAGCAAAATATAGTCCCATATTGAACATATATTTTTCTCAGAATTTTTAAAATTCATTTACTATTTTTCATATGGCCAAAACCGCCGAATATTTAGACATTTATCATAAATTATACTTTTATCCAAAAATTTCGAAATTCACAGAGTATACTGATATTATATAGATATACTTCCAATAAAAATTTCATCAATTTTGGAGTTAACCACAAGGAGTTATAAGCGGTTACTTTTAAAATAGTCTTTTCCCGTAAAATTCATAATTTTTAATCTATACATCCAAAAATTACCATTTTTGGACACAATCAATAAAACTCATCAAAATATCATTTTAAATTTTTTCAGAATTTTATGAAGTTCAGAAAAATTACGAAACTGAAAATCATAACAACCCTTAAAATCCATTACTATCCCTTACCTCAAAAGTGCAGTATTTTTGATTGGAATGCAAAGCCGAAGGAAACTTACACTGAATAGCAACTCTCAAAGTATCTAAATACTCACAAAATATACTTCATAATATAGAGAGAGAAAGAGAGAAAACTTATGTTTCTGGTGTGATTTTCAATTCTAACTAAACCCTCTGTTTATAGGAAAATGTTAGCACGCCGAAGCAGACTTAACTTGTAACCTGATGGCTTTACCTGCTACTATTCCCACCCACCACATTTGAATAAAAATCTCAGCACATTTATTTACCAACCAAGAGTAGGGCCCACCAATTCTAGAATTTTCCACCAAAATGATTAACTCCGAAAATTCAACAATTTCTGAACCAGTCATCTCGTAAAATTCATAACAAATCATACGTTCATTTTTAACGGTTCAAAATTTATGGACATATACTCAACTTATATATGTATAACATATCCAAATATTACCACGATCCAACGGTCGGATTAAAAATTATAATCTTTGGAAAATATCTCAAAAATTCTAATTTGATTTTCAATACCTCCGTTCCGACAAAAATACAGATAAAACACCTCAACATTAACTCCTTCATTTTTAACCACAAAAATATATCCCTCATTTATATCCACATAAAATAAATATTTCCTTATCATATGAATCAAAAATTAATTATTTACAAATAATATTACAGAATCACATTTATAACAACCAGGCCGTTCTCAGGAAAGAGGGGGCTTTCCAATAAGAATTTCTCCTTTCTAGCGCGCAATTAGGTGACCAAACCTCTCCTTAGACAGAACTTTCTAGACATTACCAATAATGTTATCTAATATATTATTCAAATAATATGAATTATTGATCTGATAATGGGAAATACTGTGCAGTGACAATTATTGAACAACAATAATATAAAATTTCAACGTAACAATTATTGAATCAATAAAATAAAATATTGAACAGTAATTACTGTAACAATTATTGAGTAGTGCCTTCTTACGTAAGAATCAATAATTTCAAAAATACTGTGCAATACCGTGTGCTACTGTGCAACTATGTGTATTACTGTATTTTAACCACCAGGTATTCCAACAGTGTTAACGGTAACAACTACGCCATTATTTATAAAAATTCAATTTTGTTGTTATCTTCATCCGACAGTTATTTTGTTATGGGGCCCACATATGGCTGCGCCGTCGTACGAATATTCTCCGACAGAAAGAATATTTCACGACTAAATAAATATTCCCCGATAACAATGAATATTTTATAACCGTTGCGTAGTTTGAAAAAATTTCATATATCACCCTTAACTTTAACTTTTATCAATTTTACCATTTACTGAATAGAAAAATTGAATACTTTTATTTCATAAAATTCGGGATCTTACAATCTCCCCTCCTTATGAAATTTCGTCCCCGAAATTTATGTACCTGATAATTCAAAGAGTTGAGAATACCTTGCTTTCATTTCAGATTCTATCTTCCCTGTCATCATAATTTCTCCATTGCTCATCTCATGTATTTCAAATATCACTCTAGAATACAGCTTCAAAACAAGGGTTAATTTAACAAACTAACATATCACATAATATCTCGATATTATGACTGACCAACAAATAAGCTTAGGTAGGACACACTAGCGAATGATTTACTCATCTCTCCCCTCCCAGTTATATTCCCCGATTTCTGTTAGAGACCATATCCCTAAGCTCTGATACCAAAGTGTAACTCTGGACACCAACTTGTGTCAGCACCTTACATTGATACCTATCAGTTTGCCACCGCAGAACGGCGTCCCCTACGGAGAGTCTGGCTTCGGTGCATCCCCCATCAACAGGAAGTCACCAGCGAGAGGCTCGGGGCTCTTTACTTATAGCTCTGATACCAAAATGTAACACCCCCAAAATAGGTCCATTCCATCCAACCCATTCTGAGTCGCCAAATACATGGTACAGAAAATAACTACAACTTTATTACAACAATTGTCGTATAAAATACAACAACACATATGCTGTGAGTTTGGATACAAATATATATTAAATGTGACTCATGTCCCAACCGTGGACAACACCTCACAATGACACCTTACATAAAGGTGTAGTCAAAAACTGTTTTAGAAATTAGAATCTTTGGGAAGTGCTCAAGGAAACCTTCGTACATGGGAGGCCATGCGTCTAGGTTGTGATAGATATCATATGGCCATAGTATTATCCTTGGTTGACCCAATATACCCCAAAGAAAAACTAGAAGATTACTATCATATTTTTCCCAATGGTGAGTCTTCTCTTGACTTATCATTATCTCCACTGTCTCTAATTGAGAATTATACTTCAAACAAATACCAAGATTATATAGGTAGTGCTCGTAAATATACTCAGCAAGTGGATGAGCACAATCCTGTCTTATGATGACACGAGGTTGTATTGCATTAGACATCTTGTATGGTAGTGGTAAAATATCCTTTCAACGTTGGGTTCGACTCACCCTATTGGATTCACCAATAACCAAAAACCCTCATTAAAAATTTGCATATACCTCATATAAGATTCTCAAGCCATAAAATTATGTTTTTCAATTTTCTTACTTCACATAACATATTTAATTCATTTACTCATAACTAGTCTATTTTTATGAAAAATACCAAATCAGTTCCAAAAATATTTCTTTTCTGGAATTTAGCAGAATATAGTCCCATATTGACCATATATTTTTCTCAGAATTTTTAAAATTCATTTACTATTTTTCATATGGCCAAAACCGCCGAATATTTAGACATTTATCATAAATTGTACTTTTATCCAAAAATTCTAAAATTCACAGAGTATACTGATATTATATAGATATACTTCTAATAAAAATTTTATTAATTTTGGAGTTAACCACAAGGAGTTATAAGCGGTTACTTTTAAAATAGTCTTTTCCCGTAAAATTCATAATTCTTAATCTATACATCCAAAAATCACCATTTTTGGACACAATCAATAAAACTCATCAAAATATCATTTCAAATATTTCCAGAATTTTCTGAAGTTCAGAAAAATTACGAAACTAAAAATCATAACAACCCTTAAAATTCTTTACCTCAAAAGTGCAGTATTTCTGTCTGGAATGCAAAACCGAAGGAAACTTGCACTGAATAGTAACTCTCAAAGTATCTAAATACTCACAAAATATGCTTCATAATATAGAGAGAGAAAGAGAGAAAACTTATGTTTCTGGTGTGATTTTCAATTCTAACTTAACCCTCTATTTATAGGAAAATGTTAGCACGCCGAAACAGACTTAACCTGCAACCTGATGGCTTTACCTACTACTATTCCCACCCACCATATTTGAATAAAAATCTCAGCACATTTTTTTACCAACTAAGAGTAGGGCCCACCAATTCTAGAATTGTCCACCAAAATGATTAACTCCGAAAATTCAACAATTTCTGAACCAGTCATCCAGTAAAATTCATAACAAATCATACATTCATTTTTAACAGTTCAAAATTTATGGACATATACTCAACTTATATATGTATAACATATCCAAATATTACCACGATCCAACAGTCGGATTAAAAATTATAACCCTCGCAAAATATCTCAAAAATCCTAATTTGATTTTCAATATCTCCGTTCCGACAAAAATACATATAAAACCTCAACATTAACTCCTTCATTTTTAACCACAAAAATATATCCCTCATTTATATCCACATAAAATAAATATTTCCTTATCATATGAATCAATAATTAATTATTTACAAATAATATTACAGAATCACATTTATAACAACCAGACCGTTCCCAGGAAAGAGGGGGCTTTCCAATAAGAATTTCTCCTTTCTGGCGCGCAATTAGGTGACCAAACCTCTCCTTAGACAGAACTTTGTAGACATTGCCAATAATGTTATCTAATATATTATTCAAATAATATGAATTATTGATCTGATAATGGGAAATACTGTGCAGTGACAATTATTGAACAACAATAATATAAAATTTCAACGTAACAATTATTGAATCAATAAAATAAAATATTGAACAGTAATTACTGTAACAATTATTGAGTAGTGCCTTCTTACGTAAGAATCAATAATTTCAAAAATACTGTGCAATACCGTGTGCTACTGTGCAACTATGCGTATTACTGTATTTTAACCACCAGGTATTCCAAAAGTGTTAACGGTAACAACTACGCCGTTATTTATAAAAACTCAATTTTGTTGTTATCTTCATCCGACAGTTATTTTGTTATGGGTCCCACATATGGCTGCGCCGTCGTACGAATATTCTCCGACAGAAAGAATATTTCACGACTAAATGAATATTTCCCGATAACAATGAATATTTTATAACCACTTGCGTAGTTTGAAAAAATTTCATATATCACCCTTAACTTTAACTTTTTTCAATTTAACCATTTACTGAATAGGAAAATTGAATACTTTTATTTCATAAAATTCGGGGTCTTACAATCTCCCCTCCTTATGAAATTTCGTCCCTGAAATTTACGTACCTGATAATTCAAAGAGTTGAGAATACCTTGCTTTCATTTCAGATTCTATCTTTACTGTCATCATAATTTCTCCATTGCTCATCTCATGTATTTCAAATATCATTCTAGAATACAGCTTCAAAACAAGGGTTAATTTAACAAACTAACATATCACATAATATCTCGATATTATGACTGACCAACAAATAAGCTTAGGTAGGACACACTAGCGAAGAATTTACTCATCTCTCCCCTCCTAGTTATATTCCCCGATTTCTGCCAGAGACCATATCCCTAAGCTCTGATACCAAAATGTAACTCTGGACACCAACTTGTGTCAGCACCTTACATTGATACCTATCAGTTTGCCACCGCAGAACGGCGTCCCCTACGGAGAGTCTGGCTTCGGTGCATCCTCCATCAACAGGAAGTCACCAGCGAGAGACTCGGGACTCTTTACTTATAGCTCTGATACCAAAATGTAACACCCCCAAAATAGGTCCATTCCATCCAACCCATTCTGAGTCGCCAAATACATGGTACAGAAAACAACTACAACTTTATTACAACAATTGTCGTATAAAATACAACAACATATATGCTGTGAGTTTGGATACTAATATATACTAAATGTGACTCATGTCCCAACCGTGGACAGCACCTCACAATGACACCTTACATAAAGGTGTAGTCAAAAACTGTTTTAGAAATTAGAATCTTTGGGAAGTGCTCAAGGAAACCTTCGTACATGGGAGGCCATGCGTCTAGGTTGTGATAGATATCATATGGCCATAGAATTATCCTTGGTTGACCCAATATACCCCAAAGAAAAACTAGAAGATTACTATCATATTCTTCCCAATGGCGAGTCTTCTCTTGACGTATCATAATATCCACTGTCTCTAATTGAGAATTATATTTCAAACAAACACCAAGATTATATAGGTAGTGCTCGTAAATATACTCAGCAAGTGGATGAGCTCAATCCTGTCTTATGATGACACGAGGTTGTATTGCATTAGACATCTTGTATGGTAGTGGCAAAACACCCTTTCAACGTTAGGTTCGCCTCACCCTATTGGATTCACCAATAACCAAAAATCCTCATCAAAAATTTGCATATACCTCATATAAGATTCTCAAGCCATAAAATCATAATTTCTAATTTTCTTACTTCATATAACATATTTAATTCATTTACTCATAACTAGTATATTTTTATAAAAAATACCAAATCAGTTTCAAAAATATTTTTTTCCTGGGATTTAGCAGAATATAATCCCATATTGAACATATATTTTTCTCAGAATTTTTAAAATTCATTTACTATTTTTCATATGGCCAAAACCGCCGAATATTTAGACATTTATCATAAATTATACTTTTATCCAAAAATTCAGAAATTCACAGAGTATACTGATATTATATAGATATACTTTCAATAAAAATTGTATCAATTTTGGAGTTAACCACAAGGAGTTATAAGCGATTACTTTTAAAATAGTCTTTTCCCGTAAAATTCATAATTCTTAATCTATATATTCAAAAATCACCATTTTTGGACACAATCAATAAAACTCATCAAAACATCATTTCAAATTTTTTCAGAATTTTCTGAAGTTTAGAAAAATTACGAAACTGAAAATCATAACAACCCTTAAAATCCCTTACTATCCCTTACCTCAAAAGTGCAGTATTTCTGAGTGGAATGCAAAGCCGAAGGAAACTTGCATTGAATAGCAACTCTCAAAGTATCTAAATACTCACAAAATATGCTTCATAATATAGAGAGAGAAAGAGAGAAAACTTATGTTTCTGGTGTAATTTTCAATTCTAACTTAACCCTCTATTTATAGAAAAATGTTAGCACGTCGAAGCAGACTTAACCTGCAACCTGATGGCTTTACCTGCTACTATTCCCACTAACCACATTTGAATAAAAATCTCAGCACATTTCTTCACCAACCAAGAGTGGGGCCCACAAATTCTAGAATTTTCCATCAAAATGATTAACTCCGAAAATTCAATAATTTCTGAACCAGTCATATCGTAAAATTCATAACAAATCATACGTTCATTTTTAACGGTTCAAAATTTATGGACATATACTCAACTTATATATGTATAACATATCCAAATATTACTACGATCCAACGGTCGGATTAAAAATTATAACCCTCGCAAAATATCTCAAAAACCCTAATTTGTTTTTTAATACTTCCGTTCTGATAAAAAATACAGATAAAACACCTCAACATTAACTCCTTCATTTTTAACCACAAAAATATATCCCTCATTTATATCCACATAAAATAAATATTTCCTTATCATTTGAATCAATAATTAATTATTCACAAATAATATTACAGAATCACATTTATGACAACCAGGCCGTTCTCAGGAAAGAGGGGACTTTCCAATAAGAATTTCTCCTTACTGGCGCGCAATTAGGTGACCAAACCTCTCCTTAGACAGAATTTTCTAGACATTGCCAATAATGTTGTAAGACCCCAAATTATTAATAAATAAAATTTAATTTCCTCTATTTATTATTTTGAAATAGTAAGGGTTGATTTGATTAATGTGGTTAGTTATGGGTAAAATGCGCAAATATTTCAAATAACCAGGTGGATATAAAATATTCATTGTTGTCGGAGAATATTCGCTTGGTCGTGGAATATTCTTACTGTCGGAGAATATTCGTACGACGGCGCAGTCTTTGTGGGCCCCATAACAGAAAGCGATTGGATGAAGAAAATGATAAAAATAAGTTGTTTATAAATAACGGCGTAGTTGTTACCGTTAATACTGTTGGAATACCCGGTGGTTAAAACACAGTAATACGCGTTGTTGCACAGTAGCACACAATATTGCACCAATTATTGATTCTTACGTAAGAAGGCACTACTCAATAATTGTTACAATAATTACTGTTCAATATTGTATTTTATTGATTCAATAATTGCTGCGTTGATATTTTATATTACTGTTGTTTTAATAATTGTCACTACACAGTATTTTCTATTATCGAAACAATAATTCATATTATCTGAATAATATTATTAGATAACATTATTGGTAATGTCTAGAAAGTTCTGTCTAAGGAGAGGTTTGGTCATCTAATTGTGCGCCAGTAAGGAGAGATCCTTATTGGAAAGCCCCCTCTTTCCTGGGAACGGCCTAGTTGCCAGTACTGTGATTCTGTAATATTATTTGTGTATAATTAATTATTGATTTATATGATGAGAAAAATAGTGATTTTATGTGGATATAGATGGAGAAAATTTTTAATGTGACAATTGTTGAAAATTAATATTTTATCTTTTTCTGATAAAATAATTCATTTAAATATATTATTTTAATAATATATTAATGGTGATATTTTTACAATGAATGTGGGATATATGAATAAATGAGGAGAAAAAGTATTTTTGTTGGATTAAATGTTTAACACATGTTTTGTGTGTTGGTGGACACAATTCTTGACCGAAAATTTATTATAGACTGTAAAATCGCCCGTTTGTGGATTTCGGTTAATTTCTGTTTAGAATTTGGAAAAACTTTCTTCTGCAAAGTTGTAGAGAATTGAATTTCCTAGAAAAACTCGCGAGATTCGAATTTTCTAATCAAAAGACTATTTATTATGAATTATTGAAGTTCTGAAGTTCCGAAATAATTGATTTTTGGGAGTTTAAGTTAATTATTTTGAGAAAAACGTTTTTTCTTACTTTTTCTAGAAGGTTAGCATGTGTGAATTGCTGAAATTCAGATTCAAGAGGTGGGCTTGACAATTATATAAATATATTATTATTTTATTAAATTTTCTGCTTTGGTGTTCTAAGCATTTTTCTATAAATAGGGTGCTTAGGTTAGAATTGAAAATCACACCAGAAACTGAAGTTTCTCTCTCTTTCTCTCTCTATATCGAGCGTATTCTTGTGAGTATTTGATACTTTGAGTGTTGCTATACGGTGCAAGTTTCTTTCAGCACTATATCTAGTATTCCAGTCAGAAGTACCGTATTTTCGAGGTAAGGGATGTTATTTCTTCTTAAATGATATTATTTTCTTCAATATCATTATGCCGAAGTATTGATCTGAACTTTTTATCAAATTTAGAACTTTTCATGTCGGGGTTACTATTCATGAGTTACTATTCATGAGTTACTATTCACGAGTTACTATTCACAAGTTACTATTCACCGAAAAATAAAATTTTCTTCTTTTCGTCCAAAATATCTATTTTGAGTACTAGCATTGATTGTATCCATGTTTTGATCATTCTTAAATTTTACTTCACTATGATTATTTATGAGGTATTTTTGGACATGGAATAGTTGAAATACGAATCCTTAATATTTATTCTTTTGTTTCACTGGATTCGTTTCTTTTAAAATATTTTTCATCATCCTCAGTCCTAAATGATGATGTTACTGAATATCTTTGGCCTGTAGTGCAAAGATTATTGATTTCTGATGAATATCTTTGGCCTGTAGTGCAAAGATTAATGATTTCTGATGAATATCTTTGGCCCGTAGTGCAAAGATGAACAGGTGTTGAGATGAACATGATCGACTGGTGATACAAATGAATATCTTTAGCCTGTAGTGCAAAGATGAATATTTGATTAAAGATGGTTATTGATTGTTGTTACAGGGATAAAATATTGATGATGGACTTTTAAATCTTAGAAGATAGAAGAACTCATTCTCTACTTGACTCTTCTAATGGTTTGCTGTTTCCGCTGTAGTTATTGATTTAAAACTTGTTGTCTATTGTATTCTATTAGATTTTTCCCTGTTGAAGACTAACGATAATTTGTTGTATATTATCTTAGTCATAATATTCTTTACTGGGCTAGTTGAGCTCACCCTTTTCCTTGTTGTTCTATTTTTCTTCTCAGGAGGCGAGAATGTAGCGAGTACTAGTCGGGGTATGGAATGATGGTTCAAGACAGTTATTTTAGTAGTCCTCACTATTTTGTAAAATAGTGTATCAATAAGTATAATGAGTTCTTAATTGAGTATGAATACTGTCTAGATGACAATATTTGTATTTAAACTCACAGTATATGTGTTGTCGTATTTTGCACGACAATTGTAATAATAAAGTTGTAGTTATTTTCTGTACCATGTATTTGGCGACTCAGAATGGGTTGGATGGATTAGACCTATTTTGGGGGCGTCACAGTTGGTATCAGAGCTTAGGGATATGATCTCTGGAGGAGATCGGGGAATAGAACTAGGAGGGGAGAGACGAGTAAATCCTTCGCTAGTATGTCCTACCTAAGCTTATCTGTTGGTCGGTCATAATATAGGGATATTATGTGATTTGTTAATTTGTTAAATTAACCTTTGTTTTATGGCAGTATTTGAGAATGTCGACTGAGAATGTTAACAGTGGAGTAAATGAGACTATTCAATGACAAGTACTTTCCTGAAAGTATTCGTCATATGAAGGAGGTAGAGTTTATTAGACTGGAACAGAATAACATGACGGTGTCCCAGTACGAGGCGAAATTTGCAGAGTTGTCCAGGTTTGCACCTCATTTGGTAGAGAATGAGGAACGTATGACGCGGATGTTTCTGAGAGGTTTGAAATCCGGCATACGTCAATATCTTATTTCTCATAAATTTTCTCTCTATTCAGATGTTGTCAACAGGGCTCAATTATTAGAGCGAGATAGAGAGTATGGTCAATCGAGGGACCACAATCAGGATTATACCGGTGACAGCAGTCATCAGAACAACGATAACCAGTGGAAAAAGAAGAATACGGACAAGAACGTCAACCACTCTGGTAGTAATCGTGACCATGAATATAGAAGAAGCGAGTTGGGAGGAGATTTTAAAAAGAGGAGATTCAACAATGATAATACGAAGACGTCAGTACCAGCAGCAACTGGTTCCAAGGGAGGAGAGCGACCACCGGTCATATGCTATAAATGCGGAAAAGAAGGACATATCAGCCCAAAATGCCCACAACAATTTAAGGTATGTTATAACTGTGGAAAGGAAGGACATATCGCTCGAGATTGCATTGTAGCGAAACTAAGTCCAACGGGGGTGGTGACTCAAAAAAATTGTCCCAGAAAAGTCAAAGTCAACGGTTCTTGGAAGAGTATTTTTCGTGACTGGTCAGAATGCGAGGAACCCGAACGAAGTTAGCACGGGTTAGTTAATTATAAATTTTTGAGAAGTCTATATCTTATTAGATACCGGTTCTACCCATTCATTTATCTCTTGCTTGCGTTCAACGTTTAAACTTGACTCCGGAGAAATTAGACTTTGACTTATCTGTTGAAACTCTGTTAGGAGAAATTTTCATCACATCCACTGTTTATAAATCTTGTTTGATCTAAGTTGGCACCATCACATTATCTGTTGATCTTATCTCTTTAAAGATACTTGCTTTTGATGTGATTTTAGGAATTGATTGGTTAACTACTCATCATGCCAAAATTGATTGCTTTCGTAAGGTTGTTAGTTTTCATATTCCTAAGCAACCTGTTATTCAAATTCAAGCAACCAAACCATTGAAGTCAAACTCTTTCATAAAGTCATTCGTTTTTTGAAAAACGGATGTCAAGCTTTCTTAGCCATGTCATGGACTTGAACAAAAATACGTCAGATTTGAGTGATATTTCTGTTGTTTGTTTCCTGACGTATTTTCTGAAGAATTTCTTGGCTTACTCCCAGAGCGTGATATTGAATTTTGTATCGACTTTGAACCCGGTACAAAACTCATTTCTAAAATCTCATATCGAATGGCTCCTATTGAACTTCAGGAGTTAAAAATTCAATTATAGAAGTTGATAACCGAGCCTTTATCTGGTAACTTCCTTTGTGGAATGCACCGAAGCCAGACTCTCCGTAGGGGATGCCATATTCGTGCGGTAGTAAACTGATAGGTGTCATTGTGACGTGCTATCCAAGATTGGGATATGAGTCACAGTTGAGAGCAACCTAAGTCAGTAATCGAAATACATAGCTTTCTAGTTATTATCGGAGATTCGTAAAAGGATTTTCTCGAATCGCTACTCTATTAACTCAGCTGACTCGAAAAGATACAAACTTCGAATGGACCGAGGAATGCGAGAAGAGCTTCCAAGAATTCAACATGCGACACCGACGTTGGCTCGAGCTGTTGAAAGATTTCGATCACACCATCCAATACTATCCTAGAAAAGTAAACGTGGTAGCTGACGCATTGATCGTATGCGAGTACGAGTGCGATATTGTTGAACACAAAGACCTATTTTGTATAATTTATAAATGATAGAGATAGAGTTAATGACTCTAGGGACCCACGTATACGAGTAAAATCGACTTTAATCGATAACGTTAAAGCCACTCAAGCTACAGACCTGGAGCTGATGAATATAAAGAAGAAGGTGCAAGAATGTGTTATTCTAGAAGTAAGAGTCGATGAAGAGAAGAAAGCTCAAGCCTTCAATTTATTTGAAATCCTCGATCGAGTAGGAACTGTGGCCTATAGACTCGCCTTAACGCTAAGTATGTCACGTGTTCATAACGTTATTTACGTATCGATGTTACGTAAATATGTGGACGACCCGAACCACGTTATTGAGTTAGAACCAAACGAGATAGCTGAAGACTTAACGTACGAAGAGGTACCTGTCAAGATCTTGGATAGGAAGGAGCATGTCCTACGCACGAAGGTCTTACCACAAGTTAAAGTTTTGTGGAGAAATCATGCTATTGAAGAAATGACCTGGGAGTTGGAAACGGAAATGAAAGCGAGGTATCCTCATTTTTTCGAAACACCAGGTACGTATGTCAATTTCGAGGACGAAATTTCATAAGGAGGGGAGGTTGTAAGACCCCAAATTATTAATAAATGAAATTTAATTTCCTCTATTTATTATTTTGAAATAGTAAGGGTTGATTTGATTAATGTGGTTAGTTATGGGTAAAATGCGCAAATATTTCAAATAACCAGGTGGTTATAAAATATTTATTGTTGTCGGAGAATATTCGCTTGGTCGTGGAATATTCTTACTGTCGGAGAATATTCGTACGACGGCGCAGTCTTTGTGGGCCCCATAACAGAAAGCGATTGGATGAAGAAAACGATAAAAATAAGTTGTTTATAAATAACGGCGTAGTTGTTACCGTTAATACTGTTGGAATACCCGGTGGTTAAAACACAGTAATACGCGTTGTTGCACAGTAGCACACAATATTGCACCAATTATTGATTCTTACGTAAGAAGGCACTACTCAATAATTGTTACAGTAATTACTGTTCAATATTGTATTTTATTGATTCAATAATTGCTGCGTTGATATTTTATATTACTGTTGTTTTAATAATTGTCACTACACAGTATTTTCTATTATCGAAACAATAATTCATATTATCTGAATAATATTATTAGATAACATTATTGGTAATGTCTAGAAAGTTCTGTCTAAGGAGAGGTTTGGTCATCTAATTGTGCGCCAGTAAGGAGAGATCCTTATTGGAAAGCCCCCTCTTTCCTGGGAACGGCCTAGTTGCCAGTACTGTGATTCTGTAATATTATTTGTGTATAATTAATTATTGATTTATATGATGAGAAAAATAGTAATTTTATGTGGATATAGATGGAGAAAATTTTTAATGTGACAATTGTTGAAAATTAATATTTTATCTTTTTCTGATAAAATAATTTATTTAAATATATTATTTTAATAATATATTAATGGTGATATTTTTACAATGAATGTGGGATATATGAATAAATGAGGAGAAAAAGTATTTTTGTTGGATTAAATGTTTAACACATGTTTTGTGTGTTGGTGGACACAATTCTTGACCGAAAATTTATTATAGACTGTAAAATCGCCCGTTTGTGGATTTCGGTCAATTTCTGTTTAGAATTTGGAAAAACTTTCTTCTGCAAAGTTGTAGAGAATTGAATTTCCTAGAAAAACTCGCGAGATTCGAATTTTCTAATCAAAACACTATTTATTATGAATTATTGAAGTTCTGAAGTTCCGAAATAATTGATTTTTGGGAGTTTAAGTTAATTATTTTGAGAAAAACGTTTTTTCTTACTTTTTCTAGAAGGTTAGCATGTGTGAATTGCTGAAATTCAGATTCAAGAGGTGGGCTTGACAATTATATAAATATATTATTATTTTATTAAATTTTCTGCTTTGGTGTTCTAAGCATTTTTCTATAAATAGGGTGCTTAGGTTAGAATTGAAAATCACACCAGAAACTGAAGTTTCTCTCTCTTTCTCTCTCTATATCAAGCGTATTCTTGTGAGTATTTGATACTTTGAGTGTTGCTATACGGTGCAAGTTTCTTTCAGCACTATATCTAGTATTCCAGTCAGAAGTACCGTATTTTCGAGGTAAGGGATGTTATTTCTTCTTAAATGATATTATTTTCTTCAATATCATTATGCCGAAGTATTGATCTGAACTTTTTATCAAATTTGGAACTTTTCATGTCGGGGTTACTATTCATGAGTTACTATTCATGAGTTACTATTCACGAGTTACTATTCACAAGTTACTATTCACCGAAAAATAAAATTTTCTTCTTTTCGTCCAAAATATCTATTTTGAGTACTAGCTTTGATTGTATCCATGTTTTGATCATTCTTGAATTTTACTTCACTATGATTATTTATGAAGTATTTTTGGACATGGAATAGCTGAAATACGAATCCTTAATATTTATTCTTTTGTTTCACTGGATTCGTTTCCTTTAAAATATTTTTCATCATCCTCAGTCCTAAATGATGATGTTACTGAATATCTTTGGCCTGTAGTGCAAAGATTAATGATTTCTGATGAATATCTTTGGCCTGTAGTGCAAAGATTAATGATTTCTGATGAATATCTTTGGCCCGTAGTGCAAAGATGAACAGGTGTTGAGATGAACATGATCGACTGGTGATACAAATGAATATCTTTAGCCTGTAGTGCAAAGATGAATATTTGATTAAAGATGGTTATTGATTGTTGTTACAGGGATAAAATATTGATGATGGACTTTTAAATCTTAGAAGATAGAAGAACTCATTCTCTACTTGACTCTTCTAATGGTTTGCTGTTTCCGCTGCAGTTATTGATTTAAAACTTGTTGTCTATTGTATTCTATTAGATTTTTCCCTGTTGAAGACTAACGATAATTTGTTGTATATTATCTTAGTCATAATATTCTTTACTGGGCTAGTTGAGCTCACCCTTTTCCTTGTTGTTCCATTTTTCTTCTCAGGAGGCGAGAATGTAGCGAGTACTAGTCAGGGTATGGAATGATGGTTCAAGACAATTATTTTAATAGTCCTCACTATTTTGTAAAATAGTGTATCAATAAGTATAATGAGTTCTTAATTGAGTATGAATACTGTCTATATGACAATATTTGTATTTAAACTCACAGTATATGTGTTGTCGTATTTTGCACGACAATTGTAATAATAAAGTTGTAGTTATTTTCTGTACCATGTATTTGGCGACTCAGAATGGGTTGGATGGATTAGACCTATTTTGGGGGCGTCACAAATGTTATCTAATATATTATTCAAATAATATGAATTATTGATCTGATAATGGGAAATACTGTGCAGTGACAATTATTGAACAATAATAATATAAAATTTCAACGTAGCAATTATTGAATCAATAAAATAAAATATTGAACAGTAATTACTGTAACAATTATTGAGTAGTGCCTTCTTAAGTAAGAATCAATAATTTCAAAAATACTGTGCAATACCGTGTGCTACTGTGCAACTATGCGTATTACTGTATTTTAACCACCAGGTATTCCAACAGTGTTAACGGTAACAACTACGCCGTTATTTATAAAAACTCAATTTTATTGTTATCTTTATCCGACAGTTATTCTGTTATGGGGCCCACATATGGCTGCGCCGTCGTACGAATATTCCCCGACAGAAAGAATATTTCACGACTAAATGAATATTCCCCGATAACAATGAATATTTTATAACCATTTGCGTAGTTTGAAAAAATTTCATATATCACCCTTAACTTTAACTTTTATCAATTTAACCATTTACTGAATAAGAAAATTGAATACTTTTATTTCATAAAATTCGGGGTCTTACAGCTTGTTATCACGAAGTCTTTGCAGTACCAGTTTCAAATGGTGCTCATGATCTTCACGACTTTTGGAATATATGAGGATGTCATCAATAAAGACAACAACGAACTGATCCAAATAATCCTTGAATACTCGGTTCATCATATCCATGAAAGCCGCAGGAGCATTAGTCAATCCAAAAGACATGACTAGAAATTCATAATGTCCGTACCGAGTTCTGAAGGCAGTCTTCGGAATATCCTCAGTTTTAACCTTCAGCTGATGATATCCAGAACGAAGATCGATCTTTAAAAAGAATTATGCTCCTTGTAACTGGTCAAACAAGTCATCAATACGAGGTAGCGGATACCTATTCTTGATAGTGACATGGTTTAATTTCCGGTAATCGATACAAAGTCGCATACTCCCGTCTTTCTTCTTTACAAATAAAATAGGAGCACCCCAAGGAGATGTACTAGGAAGAATGAAATCGATGTCCAACAACTCTTGTAGTTGGACTTTAACTCCTGAAGTTCAATAGGAGCCATTCGATATGGGGTTTTAGAAATGACCTTTGTACCAGGTTCAAGATCAATAAAGAATTCAACTTCACGTTCCGGGGGTAGACCGGGAAGTTCTTCAGGAAAGTCAATAACAACAGGAATATTATTCAAATATGACGTATCTTTATTCAAATCCATAACATGGGCTAAGAAAGCTTGACATTCGTTTTTTAATAAACGAATGACTTTATGGCTTGATATAACAGTGATTGATTTTAATGGCTTAGTTGATTGAATTTGTACAACAGGTTGGTTATGAATATGAAAAGTAACAACCTTACGAAAATAATCAATTTTGGCATGATGAGTAGTTAACCAATCAATTCCTAAAATCACATCAAAAGCAAGTATCTTTAAAGAGATAAGGTCAACAGGTAATGTGATGGTGCCAACTTGGATCAAACAAGATTTATAAACAGTGGATGTGATAAAAGTTTCTCCTAACGGAGTCTCCACAGATAAATCAAAGTCTAATTTCTCTGGAGTCAAGTTTAAACGTTGAGCACAAGCAGGAGAAATAAATAAATGGGTAGCACCGGTATCTAGTAAGGTATAAACTTCACATGAATTTATGATTAGCTTACCCGTGATCACCTCGTTTGGGTTCCTCGCATGTTGACCAGTCACGACAAACGCTCTTCTAGGAACCGTTGACTTTGACTTTTTTGGGACAGTTTTTTGAGTCACCATCCCCGCTGGACTTGGTTTCGCTATAGTGTAATCTCGAGCGATATGTCCTTCCTTTCCACAATTATAACATACCTTAAACTGTTGTGGGCAGTTTAGGCTGATATGTCCTTCTTTTTTGCACTTATAGCATATGACCGGTGGTCGTTCTCCTCCCTTAGAACCAGTTGCTGCTGGTGCTAACGTCTTCGTATTGTCATTGTTGAATCTCCTCTTTTTAAAATCTCCTCCCGACTCGCTTCTTCTATTTTCACGGCCACGATTACCACCAGATTGGTTGCCGTTCTTGTCTGTATTTTTCTTTCTCCGCTGGTTATCATTATTCTGATGACTGCTGTCACTGGTATGATCCTGGTTGTGGTCCCTCGGTTGACCGTACTCGTTATCTCGCTCTAATAATTGAGCCCTGTTGACAACATCTGAATAGAGAGAAAATTTATGAGAAATGAGATATTGACGTATGCCGGGTTTTAAACCTCTCAGAAACATCCGCATTATACGTTCCTCATTCTCCACCAAATGAGGTGCAAACCTGGACAACTCTACAAATTTCGCCTCGTACTAGGACACCGTCATGTTATTCTGCTCCAGTCTAATAAATTCTACCTCCTTCATATGACGAATACTTTTATGAAAGTACTTGTCATTGAACAGTTTTTGAAATGTCTCCCAAGACATGCTGAGTGCGGCAGGCTGAGTACGTTTCACAGACTCCCACCAGTAGTCTGCCACGCCATGGAACATAAAAGTGGCGAATAGAACCTTCTGTTCCTCCGTGCATCCCAAGACATCGAATATCTTGGTAATTTACTTGAACCACATTTATGCCATGATCGGATCCGGCTTTCCCTTAAATTCTGGTGGTCCCAATTCTTTGAACTGCTTGACTGTGACAAACCGTGAATTACTATCATTTCCTCCTGTATTTTGAACACGAGTCTCCTTCGTCTGGTTTTGCATGAATTGCAAAAAGCTTCTAAACATCCCATCATTCGTAATCTGCTCATTAGTGTTGTTCACAGGAGGAACATTGCCAGCCTGTTGTACGTTCTCCTCGTTGGTGAGTACATGCGTCTCCACGGTTTCATTTACTCTACTGTTAACATTCTCAGTCGACATTCTCAATAATACCATAAAACAAGGGTTAATTTAACAAATTAACATATCACATAATATCCCTATATTATAACAGACCAACAAATAAGCTTAGGTAGGACACACTAGCGAAGGATTTACTCGTCTCTCCCTTCCTAGTTCTATTCCCCGATCTCCGCCAGAGATCATATCCTTAAGCTCTGATACCAACTGTGACGCCCCCAAAATAGGTATACAACACCCATTCCGAGTCGTCAAAATACATGGTACAGATACAACTACAACTTTTTTAATACAACATAAAAACTGTGAGTTTAAATACAAATATTGTCATCTAGACAATATCCACACTCAAATAAGTCCTCATTACAATTATTGATACATTATTATACAAAAATGGTGAGGACTACTAAAACGACTTTCTAGAACCTTCATTTCATACCCCGACTAGTACTTGCTACATTCTCGCTTTCTGAGAAGAAAAATAGAACAAAAGGAAAAGGGTCAGCTCAACTAGCCCAGTAAAGAACATTATGACTAAGATAATATATAACAAATTATCGTTAGTCCTCAACAGGGAAAAATCTAATAGAATACAATAGACAACAAGTTTTAAATCAATATTCGCAGCGAAAAATAATAATTCATAGAAGAGTTACGTAGAGAATGAAATCTACTATTATCTATGAATTTAAAAGTCTATCATCAACATTTTCTCCCTGTAACATCAATCAATATTCATCTTTGCACTACAAGCCAAAGATATTCATCAGTTGGTCATGTTCATCTAAACACCTGTTCATCTTTGCACTACGGGCCAAAGATATTCATCAGAAATCATTCATCTTTGCACTACATGCCAAAGATATTCAGTTATATCATCATTTAGGACTGAGAATGATGAAAAATATTTTAAAGAAAATGAATCCAGTGAAACAAAAGAATAAATATTAAGGATTCGTATTTCAGCTATTCCATATTTAAAAATACCTCATAAATAATCATAGTGGAGTAAAATTCAAGAATGATCAAAATATGGATATAATCAAAGCTAGTATCCAGAATAGATATTTTGGACGAAAAGAAAAAAATTTTATTTTTCGGTGAATAGTGCCGTATTCGTGAATAGTGCCGTATACGTGAATAGTGTCGTATACGTGAATAGTAACTCCGACATGAAAAGTTCCAAATTTGATAAAAATTTCTAACCAATATTTCGGCATAATGATATTGAAGAAATAATATCATTTTCGAATAAAATAACATTCCTTACCTCGTAAAGACATTACTTCTAGTTGAAACACTGGATATAGGCGATGACTTGAACTTGCACCGTATAGCAACACTCAAAATATTAAAATACTCACAAGAATACGCTCAATATATCGAGAGAGAAATCTTTAGTTTCTGGTGTGATTTTCAATTCTAACCTAAGCACCCTATTTATAGAAAAATGCTTAGAACACCAAAGCAGAAAATTTAATAAATTAATAATATATTTATATAAATTTTCAAGCCAACCGTAGAAAATCTGAAATCAGCCCATTCAACACACATGTGGAACACACCATAATGAAAAAAACGTTTTTGTTATTTAAAAAAATTTTAAACTTCCAAAAATTAATTATTTCGGAACTCTGAAACTTCTATAATTCATAATAAATAGTCCTTTTATCAAAAAATTCGAATCTCGTAATTTTTTTTTATAGAAAATTCAATTATCTACAACTTTGCAGAAGAAAGTTTTTCCAAATTCCAAAAAAAAATTGACCGAAATCCACAAACGGACGATTCTACATGCTATAATCAAATTTCAGTCAAGAAATGGGCCCACAGACATGTTTAACATGTTTTAAACAACTTTTACAATAAATATACTCTTTCTACTCATATACTCATATATACCACATTCATTGTAAAAATATCATCATTATTATATTATAATAATATAATAAAATATTATTTTATCAAAAAAGATAAAATATCAATTTTCAACAATTGTCACTTTAAAAATTTTCTCCATCTATATCCACATAAAATCAATATTTTTCTCATCATATAAATCAATAATTAATTATTCATAAATAATATTACAGAATCACAATAATGACAACTAGGCCGTTCTCAAGAAAGAGGGGGCTTTCCAATAAGAATTTCTCCTTACTGGCGCGCAATTAGGTGACCAAACCTCTCCTTAGACAGAACTTTCTAGACATTGCCAATAATGTTATCTAATAATATTATTCAGATAATATGAATTATTGCTCCGATAATGAAAAATACTATGTAGTGACAATTATTGAAACAAAAGTAATATAAAATATCAACGCAACAATTATTGAATCAATAAAATAAAATACTGAACAGTAATTATTGTAACAATTATTGAGTAGTGTCTTCTTACGTAAGAATCACTAATTGGTGCAATACCGTGTGCTACTGTGCAACAACACGTATAATTGTGTTTTAACCACCGAGTATTCCAACAGTATTAACGGTAACAACTACGCCGTTATTTATAAACAACTTATACTTGTCGTTTTTTTCATCCAATCGCTTTCCGTTATGGGGCCTACAAAAGGTTGCGCAGTCGTACGAATATTCCCCGACAGTAAGAATATTCCACAACCGAACGAATATTCTCTGACAACAATTAATATTTTATAACCACTTGCTTATTTGAAATATTTACGCATTTTACTCGTAACTAACCACATTAATTAAATTAACCCTTACTATTTCAAAATAATAAATAAAGAAAAATTAATTTTATTTATAATAAGTTAGAGTCTTACAGTGAAGATAGAAAATTTATTAGAGAAACTGTTGTAAATGCTGTAAGTCCCTTGTCCTTTAGAAGGAAGCAAATATTTTCCGGCAGGAGTTTAGGTAATCAGTTGAATCCAAAGATCTTAATAAATCCAACCAAAAATTCTTTAAAAGTTCTATTTCTATTTGAAATTATAAACTCTATACCCTACCCTACCCTACCCTACCCTAGGCCATAAACAAGGCCCTATTTAACTTTGGACTCTTTTTTCTCGCTTCTATACACTCTACTTATAAAAAAGATTTCAGATATAATTTTTATTTGATTTTTTATAAAAAAAAATAGTTGAAGCCTAAAATTTGTTACTAAAAAGATAATTAAAAAAATTGTGTATGGGTCCCTACCAAACTACCAATGCAAACCTTAATGTTCAAAGGGTAAAGGGAAAAAAGTCAACAAAAAGTATAACACATCTTTAATTTAATTGAGTCTTTGCCTATGAATTTATGTCTATATCAAATATAAACGAGTGTAAGATAAGAGAAAATAAAAATAGATGAATGGTAGATACATACGATATGTATGTGATAAGATTTTACAACTAGTCGAATTCAAATAAAATAGATGAATGTGACTACATAAGATAAGGGTGAATAAAAAGAGACCTACGCAGATAAGAATTTAATTGTTGAATTTTTAGAGAGGGTGAGAGAGTAGTATTTTTCTCGAGTCCAACCAACAAATAATTAAGTTGAGTTGTAATCGAATAGAAGATGAGTTGACTGAAGTAAGAGAGGGCTCAAACTCGTGCCGTGCTATATATAGATATATAATAATTAGACCCTAACTTAACTTCCAGTAATCATAAAAAAACTTAAAAACAATGGATTCATACGTTAAAGCAGTGGTATTATTTGTTGTTCTTTTATCATGGCTTACGTTGTCTATGGCGGAAGATGTGAAGGCGAGTGTAACATCAATTGCAAAAACCGATGATAATTTTAGATTACTGGCCTATAAATAAATGCGACTACAATCAGTGTCCATGGGGAAAAGCTGGCCTCTTCAATCTGGTATATATGTTTTTTCCCACTCAATCTTCATTAAAATTTTACTTTATATATATATATATATATATATATATATATATATATATATATGTAGATTTAATAATAATAATAATGAAAATATCTCTAATGGAGTGGAGTCCGTGAAACTTAATTTCAGGATTTGAGCAACAAGATTCTTGCTAATGCTATTTAGCATATAATAATATTAGAGAAATACTAGCTATTTTTACATGTGTTTTTGATATGACCGATGATTGTATATACGCATGCTCAAGGTCCTATCAGTTCCCGTATATATATTACAGTAGTATATTGGTTAATGAATGAATTTTTTAAGTTTGTTATTACATGTTGTGAAAATGGATCGAATGCAGCATTCGGTTCCCTTCGGCTGAGACTTGGGGGGTCATTGCAAGATCAGGTTGTATATAAAGTTGGATCAATCAAAAAATGTCCACATTTCAGAAAGAAAAAAGATGACTTTTTGGTTTTTCCCACGGTTGCTTCTGCATGGAGAGATGGGATCAGCTCAACTACTTATTCAATAAAACAGCGTATCCAAATTACACCTAAAATACTATTTTTTTACAAAAATTTCAGTTGGAATAAATACTATACATGAAATCACGGGCATTACTTGCGTCCCAGTTTCCTACCCAGAGAGTGCTACCATCGTCTGCTTTTTTCTTCCCTCGAAGGGCATTCAAGCTAAATGTCACTGGAGCTCTGCAGGCACATATCATCATCATCAAACACAAGGTTACAATTCATCATTTTTAATACTTATTATGAGAAACACTCGTTTCCTCACTCATGTCAACCGAAAACTATATACTTTAAAACAAAAACCTATAAAAAGTTGTGGGTGGGTGGGTGGGTGGGTGGGTGGGTGGGTGATATATTAAAAAGATTATAAAGAAAAGGGACCCACAAATTACTATTTTATTATTCACAATCAGTTGAAATAACTATATAATAATATTATTATTTTATGCAAGCCCACAAAATTTGAATAATTATGTTGTCAATATGATTCAGGAAATGAGCTGTCTTTCAGCAAAGATAGGGGCTGAACAATACGGGAAAGATATGATTGTACTAAAAAATCTCGTGAAAGATTACTTTCAATATAAGAATTTGTTATATTAAGAAAAAAATATTGATAAATTCTATACATTAATTCAAAGTGTGAACTACGTACGTTCCAAAAAATAAAATAAAAAATAAAAAAGGATGCATGCATGCATGTAGTGTTACTTACAACTCCATTAATATAGACCATATATATATAGTTTAACGTATTTTTGTTGGATAATTTGATTTTACGCGAGAGGAAAAAAATACGGAAGAAATTAAGGGAAAAAGAAATTTTGATAGAAAGAAAGCTTCAACGGTCAAGAAAAGTCAAAAGTTTGGTCAAATCACTCCACAACACACCTTCTTTTTCGCCGTGCCTCTTGATTTCTTCTAACAACAAGCCTGGTTTTCGATCGCTCTCTTCTTTGTTTTTCTTGATCGGAAAATAATTAAAGAAGAAGATAATAATTCAATTAATTAATTTATTCCTTGTGCCGCCTTTGCTTAATTCAGAATACATACACGGCCTGCCGGTTATACGTACACATTTCAAAATGTTTGGGTTTCGAAAATCACCCGCAAATAAGAAACAAACCGGCCTTACAATGGATAAAAGAACTTCTTCGGAACCCATCCTCCCTTTGGATGATAATGATGATGATTTTGGAGGAGGAGGAGGAGCAAACAAACACGACGACTTGGATAGCATGTCCGTTCAAGAACTGGAGAGTTATGCGGTGAACAAGTCCAAAGAAACTACAGATTCTGTTTATAACAGCCTCAGGATTGCTGAGGAGATCAGAGGGGATGCTACCAGGACCCTGGATACTTTGCATCAGCAGGGTGACCAAATTCATAGGACTCACTTGATGGCTACTGATATGGAAAAGGATTTGTCCAAGGTACGTATATATGTGTGTGTGTGTGTGTGTGTGTTTTCTTGCTCGCCATGGCAAAGTTTTTTGAAGAGTTCACAAGACTCGAGTAGGGTATGCTTTTTTATTTTTATTTTTTACTTTTTTCGTATTGAGAAGGAATATAGTCATATTTTATTAATAATTACAGGGTGAGAAGGTACTGGGGAACCTTGGGGGCATGTTCTCTATGACTTGGAAGCCAAAGAAAGGAAAGAAAATTACTGGGCCTGTGGTCTCAAAAGGTTTCTGCTTAAGCCTAAAGTTTCATTCTTTATTTTCTTATAACATTTATATGGAAGAACCCATCTCATTAGTCAAAACATACTGTTATGTTCTTTGACCCAGGGAAGAATCACATTTTATACTAGTTAATATAATTGGGTTGTTCCACAGATGATAATTATAAAGAAAATCAAACTAAGAAAGAGCAAAGAGAAAAGTTGGGATTAACTCCCAAACCCAAGGGCAGATCAGCTTCTCGCACTCCTCCTCCTGAACCAGCAAATGCCTTGCAGCAAGTTGAGGTAGGGGGTTTATGGATCTAAGATTCTGCAAATAGAAGTTAAGACCACTTATTTCATTTCCTGAACTTGGTCTATGTTTCTAATACATACCAGCTTGAAAAGGCAAAGCAAGACGATGCACTTTCAGACCTTAGTGATATCTTGGGTGATCTCAAGGGTATGGCTGTTGACATGGGATCTGAAATTGAAAGGTCAGTAACCTTTGCATTTCACATTTTTCTTCTTCTTCTTCTTCTTTTTCGTTTATTAATCATTTTGCTGACTACAAAATGGAAATATGCAGACAAAACAAAGCTCTCGATCATCTTAATGACGACGTAGATGAGCTGAATTCGCGAGTGAAGGGTGCCAACCAACGCACGCGTAAATTGCTTGGAAAGTGAGATACCTTGTACAAATACCAGATTGTCTCGCCTTGGCTCCTTCTAACTTTCTTGCCAAAAATTAACCCATTTTTTTTTCTGATATACTACCTTCTTCCTTTTTTATCTATTCAATCCTCATACGTATTATATATTTGGTTGCTTTGGGGCATCTTTCTTTCTTTATTTACTCGGGCAAACCCCTGTCCATCACCACCCTTAAAGTGGATATGTTCTTGTATTTTGTCCCTATAACAAACAATGCGCTTAGGAATTATTTGGAATTTAGATACACTTCTTGCATGTAAATATAAATCCCATATATATTTATTCTCATAATTATGAGAGTAATTTTACTGGATATATAGACTCGATATACATATGTGATGATACATGAAAACTCATCAAACTAAAACAAACGAAAAATCTCGGGTAATGCTAGCAGCTTTCAGTTGGACGTGTACCCATCAAAGAGAGAAGATAATTGCAGCAGAAACTTCTCGTTTCTCAGTCACGGTGCAAACGATACATACGAGGAGTTTTTTCCCATCTAAACCTCGCTGTTATGAACACAAAAACTGCTGCCAGACATAGAATTATTTGCAGGAAAACTAACCGGTATCATCAAAATGCAACCTCGCAAATCATAAATTTTATTCACACAAATGGATGATAGTGATTGTATTTACAAACATATTAAGTATATGATATAATTACAGTAAATAAAAGAAAATATCATTTAATCCTAGCTCCCCCAAACTTGAATAATTCCATACTGCAGACAGTGGATTATTTAGAAATAATTACCTGGTTATGTTCTATACATGCAAACAGGAGAATTTAAAGCATTGATCAGGTTAAATACAAAGTCTACTGAACTTTTCTGATATTTGGGTATTGAGCCCGTTTAAACTGAGCCCCTTTCTATTCAAAAATTTGAACTTTGAACCTCCAGGCGCCACATATGCATTGACCTGCTGATGTGGCACACGTGGCGCCTACGTGGCTCATCACAACTTCAAGTGTAAAATTTTAGTAATCTGACCACTAGAGCACCACAAGTTAGCTATTAATATTTTGCAAGGACAAATCTTTATATCAAAACATTTAATTTCCCACAAAAAGAATTAAAATACCATACAGTTACTACAATTTTGCTAGCTTTTGTATGGGTACTATTTTCTTCAAATAAAGTTTCATTAACAATAATAATAATAATAATAATAATAATAATAATAATAATAATAATAACAATAATAGTAATAATAATAATAATAGTACTAACAATAATAATAATAATAGTACTAATAATAATAATAATAATAATAATAATAATAATAATAATAATAATAATAACAATAAAAATAAAAATAAAAATAACAATAACAATAATAATAATAATAGTACTAATAATAACAATAATAATAATAATAATAGCAATAATAATAATAATAATAATAATAATAATAATAATAATAATAATAATAATAATAATAATAATAATAGTACTAATACTAATAATAATAATAATAATAATAATAATAATAATAACAATAAAAGTAACAATAACAATAATAATAATAATAATAATAATAATAACAATAACAATAATAATAATAATTATAATAGTACTAATAACAATAACAATAATATTTATCATTGTCTGCTTGGATGTGTTTCATTTTCTTCAACTTGCTTGTTGCTTCTTTGCAGTAAGTTAACTAGTTGGATTTCATTCAACATTAAAATAATTAAATCTTTTTTCTTTTTTTTCTTTTTTAAATTCTGAATTATGTTTATATTACATGAACAGGGTATTATTATTATTATTATTATTATTATTATTATTATTATTATTATTATTATTATTATTATTATTAGTACTATTATTATTATCATTGTTATTGTTATTGTTATTTTTATTATTATTATTATTATTATTATTATTATTATTATTATTATTAGTACTATTATTATTATCATTGTTATTGTTATTGTTATTTTTATTATTATTATTATTATTATTATTATTATTATTATTATTATTATTATTATTATTATTATTATTGTTAATGAAACTTTATTTGAATAAAATAGTACACATATAAAATCTAGCAAAATTGTAGTAACCATGTAGTATTTTAATTTTTTTTGGGAGAAATGAAATGTTTTGATATAAAGATTAGTCCTTGCAAAATATTAATAGCTAACTTGTGATGCTCTAGTGGTCAGCTGATTAAAGTTTTACACTTGAGGTTGTGAGTTCAAACCTAGGGAGAGACAATTTTTTGGAAAAAATTCTAAAGAAGCCACATCAAATCTGCCACGTGTCAAATTAAAATATAAATGTTGCGTTAGATGAGCCACGTAGGCGCCACGTGTGCCACATCAGCAGGTCAGCGCACTTGTGGCGCCTGGGGGTTCAAAGTCCAAATTTTGAATAGAAAGGGGCTCAGTTTGCGTTGACCGGAAGAAAGGGGTTCAATACCCAAATATCAAAAAAGTTCAGTTGTCGAGTTTGCATTTAACCTAACATTGATTTGCTAAGAATTGACCTGGATTTCATGTTTCTTCACTCTTCACTGGTGTCCACTTATTGCCTGATGCAGCTTCTCTCCTAGCATGTGATAAGAACCCAAGAACAAATCCAACAAAGACTCCAACCACAAGGATATTGCTGCCCTTAACATACCATGAAAACAAAGACTGCCCCTCAACCCTTGCTTTAGCAACAACACCATTTACATTTCCATTTAGAACTTGACTCGTTTCTGGCGCTTGAACCCTTGCTTTAGCAAAAACACCGTCACCATTTACATTACCATTTAAAACTTGACCCGATGCCAGAATCTCGACCATATCATGTACCTCCCCATCATGGTTTCCCACATAAGAAAGTGTTAGCTTTTCTTTTGTAGCAAAAAGCCTAGTGTACCTAAACTCACCTCCGCGATACATAAACTGCTTGGGTTGTGGGAAAACAGGGTCCGATGGATGGTCTGGTCTCAGTCTCCATATTGGTTGCCAGTCTTGACCCACCATGTCAATAACAGCATGCACGAGGAATGCTTCCCAAGCTTTCCTTGGATAACCTAAGCTTCCACAAGTGAAATTATTTAGTGGGCAAAACCTCTCATATCTATGGACATGACCCCAAAATGCAAGGGTTACCTTGTATTTCACAAACAGAGGCTCCAGGTGCTCAAGCAGTTTTTTCCTCAATGTGGTATCTCTGTTTTCATTGCTTGTAGTGTACATTGGTCTGTGCCCTTGGACGATGATAAGTAGGTTCTATACCTACTTATCCGGTATCTATTACTTGAATTATTTGCTTAAACTCATCTTTCTTAGTTACTTTTCATGCATTTTGTGTTCATTTTGTAGATTTTATGCTTGGGAGCTATATGAGCGATTAATGGTATGAAAACGCAAGGAAAAGTAATCCGGACATTGTTTGGGCCTTCATGTTCATTTCATGTTCTAGGCTTGGAACTTGGAATATATTATAGAGCTTCTTCTTATCTTTCCAGAACATCTTGAATCATTCCAATCGGAGTTCGGATGCAAGAGTTATGACATTTGTACCAACGGAAGTTGAACTTCACTGTTTTAGGTGGCCATTTGCATAGCAGTAACTTCCCGTCCAATTTCGACCTTTATCCGTTCGTTATTTCTCAAAACTCAAAGAATGAAATTTGTAGAGATCGTCGATAGCTTCGATTTGATAGGTGGCAGGCTCTGTAACTCCTCCCGAATCAAAAGTTATGGCCGTTTTACTAGAGGACACTGTAGCAGAAAAAAACTAACAGCTTATACCCAAGTCGGGGCTTGGGCTCCTGAGTTCAATAATAGTAGCATAGCAAGCTGGGGCTTGCTATTTGCAAGGTAACAAGCAAGTCGGGGCTTGGGTACGCGTAGAAAAAGTGAATTTTATCAGAATTTGAGTTCAAGAACGATTGGTTCGAGCTGTTTGATTCAAGGACTTCTAAGAGGACTTTAAGACATATAAAGATGCATATAAAAGGAGGAGAATCAGAAGGATTAAAAGATGAGAATTCCATGAGAGTAAATTAGATTAGATTAGGAAAAAATCCTAGTTATTATGAGATTTGGAGAATGAAACAACTAGGAGACTATTGAAGATCAAGAGCAGGAGCTTGAGGAAGATGGAGATTTGCTGACAACAAATTTATTCTTCACTCTACTTCTATTTTTGTCTTTTAATGTTTATTCAAGTGTGAATTCTTAGTTTTAATTCAATGAACTAATTCTTTGTTTGAGATTACAATGGATCTTATTGTGTAGTTTATTTTAATAAGCTTCGCTATCAATTATTAGGTTCGATTGTGAGGATTGTCTATTATGATTTGGACTTAATTGTTTAATTGATTGGCCATCAATTACCGTGATAATCTATATGAACTCGAGAGATGAAGTTTAGATTTAGATCTGATTATGACAGTATGTGTTTGTGATTTCTGCATAGATAAGGATTTCTCCTTACTGGCGCGCAATTAGGTGACCAAACCTCTCCTTAGACAGAACTTCCTTAGACATTGCCAATAATACTATCTAATAATATTATTCAAATAATATGAATTATTGATCCGATAATGGGAAATACTGTGCAATGACAATTATTGAAACAACAATAATATAAAATATCAACGTAGCAATTATTGAATCAATAAAATAAAATATTGAACAGTAATTACTGTAACAATTATTGAGTAGTGCCTTCTTACGTAAGAATCAATCATTCAAAAATATTGTGTAATACCGTGTGCTACTGTACAACCACGCGTATTACTGTATTTTAACCACCGGATATTCCAACGGTATTAACGGTAACAACTACGCCGTTATTTATAAAAACTCAAACTTGTCATTTTCTTCATCCGACAGTTATTCTGTTATGGGGCCCATAAATGGCTGCGCCGTCGTACGAATATTCTCCGACAGTAAGAATATTTCACGACCAAACGAATATTCCCCGACAACAATGAGTATTTTATAACCACTTGTTCATTTTGAAAAAAAAATCATATATCACCCTTAACTTTAACTTTTTATCAATTTAACCATTTACTGAATAGTAATTATAAGAAAAATTGAATACTTTTACTTCATAAAATTCGGGGTCTTACACGCATCAACTCCAGGTATGTAGCTTGAGCAGCTTTAACTTTATCGATTAAAGTC
The DNA here is from genome assembly GCA_016801055.1 of Panax notoginseng. Lineage (NCBI taxonomy): Eukaryota > Viridiplantae > Streptophyta > Magnoliopsida > Apiales > Araliaceae > Panax > Panax notoginseng. The sequence continues at coordinate 19,587,927 of CM029018.1, forward strand.
GGTTCTACTCATATATTCGTCATTATCACATGGGTCCCTAGAGTCTTTACTTCTATCTCCATCCTTTGTAAGTCATACAAAATGGGCCTTTGCATTGACAATATCGCACTCGTACCCGCATATGATCTTCTACTCAATGCGTCAGCTACTACGTTCACTTTTCCAAGATGGTATTGAATGGTATAATCAGAATCTTTCAACAACTCAAGCCAACGTCGTTGGCGCATGTTGAGTTCCTTTTGAGTGAAGAAATATTTGAGGCTTTTATGGTCCGTATAGATCTCCACCTTCTCTTCCACAATTGTAACATGCTTTGAAGTGTTGCGTACTGTTTGGACTGATGTGTCCCTCCCCTCCACATTTGTAACATACGACCGGCAGTCGTTCTCCTTCCTTAACAACAGGTGCTGGTGCTGACGTCTTTCCATCATTATTGAATTTTCTCTTCTTGAAATTTCTACTTCTATTATCTTGGCCATGATTACCACTAAAGTGTTTACCATTTCTGGCATGTTGATTCCCCCCACGTTTGTTGTCACCGCTTCGATGACTGTTACCACTGGTATTATCGATTTGTCGACTGTTCTCCCTTGGTTGGGTTGACTCATTATCGCGCTCCAATAATTGAGCCCTATTTACAACATCTGAATACAAACATAGTTTGTGAGAAATTAGGTATTGACATATCTCAGATTTCAAACCTCTTAGAAATATTTGCGTTATTCGCTTCTCATTATCAACCAAGTGGGACGCAATCCGGGACAACTCGGTAAACTTAGCTTCGTACTGTGACACGGTTATATTATTTTGCTCCAACTTGATAAACTCTACCTCCTTCATGTGACGAATACTTTCGGGAAATCGTTGAACAGTTCTTGGAACTTCTCCCAAGATATCTTCAGTGCGACAGGTTGAGTACGCTTTACAGATTCCCACCAGTAATCTGCTTCTCCTCTCAACATGAAGGTGGCAAAGGGAATCTTTTGCTACTCGGAGCATCCCAAGACATCAAATATCTTGGTGATCTGCTATATCCACTTCTCTGCCTTAAGTGATTTTGGCTCTTCCAAAAACTCCGGTGGTCCCAGCTCCTTGAACTGTTTAGCGGTGACCGACCGAGAGTTGCCAGTGTTTCCACCTGTATTTTGAACAGGAGTCGTTCTCGCCTGATGTTGCATGAATTGCATAAAGCCTCTGAACATCCCATCGTTCATCATTTGATCGGTGTTATTGTTTACCTGAGGATTATTGTCTTCCTGTTGCATATTATCCTGGGTATTGATCGTTGGTGACTAAACGATCTCATGTGCTTCATTGTTGATCTCAATATTTTTAGATGTCATTTTCAAACACTGCCACAAAACAAGAGTTAATTGACATGTAACATATTATCCCTATACTCTGACCGACTAATTAAATACCAAAAAAACTTAGGTAGGTCATACTAGCGAAGGAATTCCCCATCTCTCCCCTCCTAGTTCTTATCTCACATCTCAGTCAGGGATCATATCCCTTAGCTTTGATACCAACTTTAACGCCCCCAAAATAGGTTTACATCACCCATTCTGAGTCGCCAAATACATGGTACATAATACAAACTTCTTTTATACAATACGACAACAGCGTAACTTAGAGTTTTTACACGAATATTATCTCATATACAGTATTCAAACTCAAATTAAGTCCTCATTACATTTATTATCACACTATTTCGTAAAAGAGTGAGGACTACTATAGCCACCATCTCGGACCATCACTCTGTTCTCCGACTAGTCTCGGCTATATTCTCATTTTCTGAAGAGAACTATAAAAGAAAAAGGGTGAGCTCAACTAGCCCAGTAGGAAATATTATGACTAAGATAATGCAGAATGAATTATCGTTAGCCTTCAACAGTGTTAAACTGATAAAATACAATAAACATCAAGTTTAACTGCAGTAGAACAAGCAATCCATTAGAAGAGTCAAGTAGAGCATGATATCTACTATCTTCTATGATTTAAAAAGGTTTTTCATCAACTTTATCGCTAAGACTCAGCTTAATAAATAAACCACATCATCGAATCATCCCTGCACCACGACCAAGGATATTCATGTAATTATAAATGGTCATGATTATACCGAATAATCCCTGGTCATAATCATACCAACAACTGTCCATCAATGCACTACAAGCCAATGATGATTTTTACCACATCATTTGTAACATTACGGGTCATGATTATACCAAATGATCCCTGGTCATAATCATACCAATCAACAGTCCATCTATGCACGTAAGCCAAGGATGACTTTCATCACAATATAAGTGTAAGACCCCAAATTTTATGAAATAAAAGTATTCAATTTTTCTTATAATTACTATTTAGTAAATGATTAAATTGATAAATGTTAAAGTTAAGGGTGATATATGAATTTTTTTTTCGAAATACACAAGTGGTTATAAAATATTCATTATTGTCGGGGAATATTCGCTTGGTCGTGGAATATTCTTACTGTCGGAGAATATTCGTACGACGGCGCAGTCTTTTGTGGGCCCCATAACGGAAAGCGATTGGATGAAAAAAACGACAAGAGTAAGTTGTTTATAAATAACGACGTAGTTGTTACCGTTAACACTGTTGGAATATCCGGTGGTTAAAACACAGTAATACGCGTTGTTGCACAGTAGCACACGGTATTGCACCAATTATTAATTTTTACGTAAGAAAGCATTACTCAATAATTGTTACAGTAATTACTGTTCAATATTTTATTTTATTGATTCAATAATTGCTGCGTTGATATTTTATATTACTGTTGTTTTAATAATTATCACTACACAGTATTTTCTATTATCGGAGCAATAATTCATATTATCTGAATAATATTATTAGATAACATTATTGGCAATGTCTAGAAAGTTCTGTCTAAGGAGAGGTTTGGTCATCTAATTGCGCGCCAGTAAGGAAGAGATCCTTATTGGAAAGCCCCCTCTTTCCTGGGAACGGCCTGGTTGCCAGTACTGTGATTCTGTAATATTATTTGTGTATAATTAATTATTAATTTATATGATGAGGAAAATATTGATTTTATGTGGATATAGATGGAGAAAATTTTTAATGTGACAATTGTTGAAAATTAATATTTTATCTTTTTCTGATAAAATAATTCATTTAAATATATTATTTTAATAATATATTGATGGTGATATTTTTACAATGAATGTGGGATATATGAGTATATGAGGAGGAAGAGTATTTTTGTGGCATTAATGATTAACACATGTTTTGTGTGTTGGTGGACACAATTCTTGACCGAAAATTTATTATTGACTGTAAAATCGCCCGTTTGTGGATTTCGGTTAATTTCTGTTTGGAATTTGGAAAAACTTTCTTCTGCAAAGTTGTAGAGAATTGAATTTTCTATAAAAACTCGCGAGATTCGAATTTTCTAATCAAAGGACTATTTATTATGAATTATTGAAGTTCCGAAGTTCCGAAATAATTGATTTTTGGAAGTTTAAGTTAATTATTTTGAGAAAAACGTTTTTTGTACTTTGGTGGCCCTCACTTGCACATGTTAATGGCTGAATTCAAGTATCTAGAGGTGGGCTTGAATATTTTGTAATTATATTATTATTATATTTAATTTTCTACTTTGGTGTTCTAAGCATTTTCCTATAAATAGGGTGCTTAGGTTAGAATTGAAAATCACACCAGAAACTGAAGTTTTCTCTCTATTTCTCTCTCTACATATCGAGCGTATTCTTGTGAGTATTTTGATATCTTGAGTGTTGCTATACGGTGCAAGTTCAATCAGCGTTATTCCAGTCAGAAGTACTGCTATTTTGAGGTAAGGGATTATAAGGGATTGTAAGGGATAGTAAGGGATGTTATTTTTTTTATCAATAATATTATTTCTTTCAATATCATTATACCGGAATATTGGTAAGATTTTTCTTGTAAAATTCTTATTTTTTTCATGTCGGGGTTACTATTCACGAGTTACTATTCATGAGTAGTAATTCACGAGTTACTATTCATGAGTAGTAATTCACGAGTTATTATTCATGAGTTAGTATTCACGAGTTACTATTCATGAGTTACTATTCACGAGTTACTATTCACGGGTTACTATTCATGACAAAATTGGTTTCTCTTTCTAACCAAATTATAGTTGATTTATGAATATTACTCTTGAGATTAAAACTATATGTTGATCATATTATTTTTTTTATCATATATAATATTTTTATAACCCTAACGATGATATTTCTCTTTGACTTGAGTGTAAAGATTGGTAGATTTTTGGTACGATCATGACTATGAGTTCTCTTTGACCAGTAGTGCAAAGTTGAATTGTTGACTGGTATGATCATGACCATTGAATTTATAATTGAATATCTTTAGCTTAAGTACAAAGGTGAAATGATCAACATGGTTATAATTATTGGTTATATAAATTCTGAAATGATTATATATTTCTTTGAGATAATAATATATTTGGCCTGTAGTGCAAATATGAACTATTGAGGAATATCTTTGGCCTGTAGTGCAAAGATGAGTTGTTAATTAATATCTTTGGCCCGTAGTGCAAAGATGACTTGTTGTTGAATATCTTTGGCAGGTAGTGTAAAGATGAACTGTTGATGAATATCTTTGGCCCGTGGTGCAAAGATGAATTTATTAGTATGATTATGAACAGGAACTTTGATTTGGTATAACCATGATATTTGATGTTTCAGGTAAAGACAGGTGATGAAAATTATCTTCGTCTTGGATGCGAAATTTAGAATCACAATTATGATTATGAATTATTCATATGATTGTGGAAAGGAACTGTTGATTGATGTTACAGGGATAAAATATTGTTGGTGGACTTTTAACATGGAGAAGATAATAGACTTTATGGTCTATTTGACTCTTCTCTGCAACTATGGTTGAAAAGTTTTATCATCTATCATATATTCTAAATCTCTGATTTATTACTGATGAATACTATTGATAATTTATTTATCTTTAGTCATAACATTCTTTACTGAGCTAGTTGTACTCACCCTTCTGTTTCACAATTCCTTTCAGGTAATAAGAGTGTAGCTGGGTCGAGCGGGGGTAACAGGAAAATAAAACGGTGGTCATCATTTAGTAGTTATATTTGGTGAATCATCTAGGGTGAAGCGAACCCAACGTTGGAAGGGTATTTTGCCACTATCATACCAAATGTCTAATGACATACAACCTCGTGTCATCATAAGACAGGATTGTGCTCATCCACTTGTTGAGTATATCTACAAGCACTACCTATATGATCTTGGAGTTTGGTTGAAGTATAATTCTCAATTAGAGACAGTGGAGATAATGATATGTCAAGAGAAGACTCACCATTGGGAAGAATATGATAGTAAACTGCTCGTTTTTCTTTGGGGTCTATTGGGTCAACTAAGGATAATTCTGTGGCCATATGATATCTATCATAACCTAGACGCATGGCCTCCCATGTACGAGAGTTTTCTTGAGCACTTCCCAAAGATTCTAATTTCTAAAACAGTTTTTGACTATACCTTTATGTAAGGTGTCATTGTGACGTACTATCCAAGGTTGGGACATGAGTCACAGTTGGTATATATTTGTACCCAAACTCATAGCATCTGTGTTGTTGTATTTTGCACGACAATTATTGTAATAAAGTTGTAGTTGTTATCTGTACCATATATTTGGCGACTCAAAATAGGTTGGATGGAATGGACCTGTTTTGGGGGCGTTACATTTGGTATCAGAGCTATAAGTAAAGAGCCCCGAGCCTTTCGCTGGTGACTTCCTGTTGATGGGGGATGCACCAAAGCCAGACTCTCCGTAGGGGACGCCGTTCTGCGGTGGCAAACTGATAGGTATCAATGTAAGGTGCTGACATAAGTTGGTGTCCAGAGTTACATTTGGTATCAGAGCTTAGGGATATGATCTCTAGCGGAGATCGGGGAATAGGACTAGGAGGAGAGAGACGAGTAAATCCTTCGCTAGTGTGTCCTACCTAAGCTTATTTATTGGTCAGTCATAATATCGGGATATTATGTGATATGTTAATTTGTTCAATTAACCTTTGTTTTGAAGCTGTATTCTAGTATGATATCTGAAATACAGGAGATGAGCAATGAAGAAATTATGATGACAGGAAAGATGGAATCTGAAATGAAAGCAAGGTATTCTCAACTCTTTGAAATACCAGGTACGTAAATTTCGAGGATGAAATTTCATAAGGAGGGGAGATTGTAAGACCCCGAATTTTATGAAATAAAAGTATTCAATTTTTCTTATAATTACTATATAGTAAATGGTTAAATTGATAAATGTTAAAGTTAAGGGTGATATATGAATTTTTTTTTCGAAATACACAAGTGGTTATAAAATATTCATTGTTGTCGGGGAATATTCGCTTGGTCGTGGAATATTCTTACTGTCGGAGAATATTCGTACGACGGCGCAGTCTTTTGTGGGCCCCATAACGGAAAGCGATTGGATGAAGAAAACGACAAGAGTAAGTTGTTTATAAATAACGGCGTAGTTGTTACCGTTAACACTGTTGGAATACCCGGTGGTTAAAACACAGTAATACGCGTTGTTTGCACAGTAGCACACGGTATTGCACCAATTATTAATTTTTACGTAAGAAGGCATTACTCAATAATTGTTACAGTAATTACTATTCAGTATTTTATTTTATTGATTCAATAATTGCTGCGTTGATATTTTATATTACTGTTGTTTTAATAATTATCACTACACAGTATTTTCTATTATCGGAGCAATAATTCATATTATCTGAATAATATTATTAGATAACATTATTGGTAATATCTAGAAAGTTCTGTCTAAGGAGAGGTTTGGTCATCTAATTGCGCGCCAGTAAGGAAGAGATCCTTATTGGAAAGCCCCCTCTTTCCTAGGAACGGCCTGGTTGCCAGTACTGTGATTCTGTAATATTATTTGTGTATAATTAATTATTGATTTATATGATGAGGAAAATATTGATTTTATGTGGATATAGATGGAGAAAATTTTTAATGTGACAATTGTTGAAAATTAATATTTTATCTTTTTCTGATAAAATAATTCATTTAAATATATTATTTTAATAATATATTGATGGTGATATTTTTACAATAAATGTGGGATATATGAGTATATGAGGAGGAAGAGTATTTTTGTGTCATTAAATGATTAACACATGTTTTGTGTGTTGGTGGACACAATTCTTGACCGAAAATTTATTATTGACTGTAAAATCGCCCGTTTGTGGATTTCGGTTAATTTCTATTTGGAATTTAGAAAAACTTTCTTCTGCAAAGTTGTAGAGAATTGAATTTTCTATAAAAACTCGCGAGATTCGAATTTTCTGATCAAAAGACTATTTATTATGAATTATTGAAGTTCCGAAGTTTCGAAATAATTGATTTTTGGGAGTTTAAGTTAATTATTTTGAGAAAAACGTTTTTTGTACTTTGGTGGCCCTCACTTGCACATGTTAATGGCTGAATTCAAGTATCTAGAGGTGGGCTTGAATATTTTGTAATTATATTATTATTATATTTAATTTTCTACTTTGGTGTTCTAAGCATTTTTCTATAAATAGGGTGCTTAGGTTAGAATTGAAAATCACACCAGAAACTGAAGTTTTCTCTCTATTTCTCTCTCTACATATCGAGCGTATTCTTGTGAGTATTTTGATATCTTGAGTGTTGCTATACGGTGCAAGTTCAATCAGCGTTATTCCAGTCAGAAGTACTGCTATTTTGAGGTAAGGGATTGTAAGGGATAGTAAGGGATGTTATTTTTTTTTATCAATGATATTATTTCCTTCAATATCATTATACCGGAATATTGGTAAGATTTTTCTTGTAAAATTCTTATTTTTTTCATGTCGGGGTTACTATTCATGAGTTACTATTCACGAGTTACTATTCATGAGTTACTATTCACGAGTTACTATTCACGAGTTACTATTCACGAGTTACTATTCACGGGTTACTATTCATGACAAAATTGGTTTCTTTTTCTAACCAAATTATAGTTGATTTATGAATATTACTCTTGAGATTAAAACTATATGTTGATCATATTATTTTTTTTATCATATATAACATTTTTCTAACCCTAACGATGATATTTTTCTTTGACTTGAGTGTAAAGATGGGTAGATTTTTGGTACGATCATGACTATGAGTTCTCTTTGACCAATAGTGCAAAGTTGAATTGTTGACTGGTATGATCATGACCATTGAATTTATAATTGAATATCTTTAGCTTAAGTACAAAGGTGAAATGATCAACATGGTTATAATTATTGGTTATATAAATTCTGAAATGATTATATATTTTTTTGAGATAATAATATATTTGGCCTGTAGTGCAAATATGAACTATTGAGGAATATCTTTGGCCTGTAGTGCAAAGATGAGTTGTTGATGAATATCTTTGGCCCGTAGTGCAAAGATGACTTGTTGTTGAATATCTTTGGCATGTAGTGTAAAGATGAACTGTTGATGAATATCTTTGGTCCGTGGTGCAAAGATGAATTTATTAGTATGATTATGAACAGGAACTGTGATTTGGTATAACCATGATATTTGATGTTTCAGGTAAAGACAGGTGATGAAAATTATCTTTGTCTTGGATGCGAAATTTAGAATCACAATTATGATTATGAATTATTCATATGATTGTAGAAAGGAACTGTTGATTGATGTTACAGGGATAAAACATTGTTGGTAGACTTTTAACATGGAGAAGATAATAGACTTTATGGTCTATTTGACTCTTCTAATGGATTGCTCGTTCCGCTGCAACTATGGTTGAAAAGTTTTATCATCTATCATATATTCTAAATCTCTGATTTATTACTGATGAATACTATTGATAATTTATTTATCTTTAGTCATAACATTCTTTACTGAGCTAGTTGTGCTCACCCTTCTGTTTCACAATTCCTTTCAGGTAATAAGAGTATAGTTGGGTCGAGCGGGGGTAACAGGAAAATAAAACGGTGGTCATCATTTAGTAGTTATATTAGGTGAATCATCTAGGGTGAAGCGAACCCAACGTTGGAAGGGTGTTTTGCCACTATCATACCAGATGTCTAATGACATACAACCTCGTGTCATCATAAGACATGATTGTGCTCATCCACTTGTTGAGTACATCTACAAGCACTACCTATATGATCTTGGAGTTTGGTTGAAGTATAATTCTCAATTAGAGACAGTGGAGATAATGATATGTCAAGAGAAGACTCACCATTAGGAAGAATATGATAGTAAACTGCTCGTTTTTCTTTGGGGTCTATTGGGTCAACCAAGGATAATTCTGTGGCCATATGATATCTATCATAACCTAGACGCATGGCCTCCCATGTACGAGAGTTTTCTTGAGCACTTCCCAAAGATTCTAATTTCTAAAACAGTTTTTGACTATACCTTTATGTAAGGTGTCATTGTGACGTGCTATCCAAGGTTGGGACATGAGTCACAGTTGGTATATATTTGTACCCAAACTCATAGAATCTGTGTTGTTGTATTTTGCACGACAATTATTGTAATAAAGTTGTAGTTGTTATTTGTACCATGTATTTGGCGACTCAAAATAGGTTGGATGGAATGGACCTGTTTTGGGGGCGTTACAATAAGCATGAGGATGATGACAATAATATAAGAATTCAATTAAAAGAAACAAATGATAAATTTTTAAAGATTTATAATTTAATTTATCCAGAATTCAATAATATTCAAATTGCCAACATGATACTGCTTTGTGGAGTAAAATTCAAGAATGATATTATATCAAAAATAATTTGGACTGAAAAGAAATCAATTTTTGTCATTAATAGTACTTTGGGTGAATAGTATCAGGTGAATAGTATCTCATAAATAGTACTTCGAGAATAGTACCCCGTGAATAGTACTCCGTGAATAGTACTTTATGAATAGTACCCGTGAATAATACTTTTGTAAATAGTACCGTATAAATGAATAGTACTCATGGACAGTACTCCGGCATGAAAAGCTTAAAATTTAACAAGAATGTGCAGAAAATATCCTTGTGAAACGATACGAGATGAAGCGCAAATTTCAAGGATATTCTACTAATTTTACGGACTATAGAAGCAATACTTTATCAAAATGAGGGTATAATCAGGAATACAAGACGAAATAATATTACTCACATACTACAGAGTATGGAAGAAAATATTATTCCTTATGAATACTAAACAAAAATAATATCCTTTACCTCAGAAGAAGACTGGATGCTGAAATAGTGAAGTAGCAGACTTCTCTTCTTCTTTCTCTCTATAGCTTCTCTCTCTATAATTGCTCTTGTGAGTCTTAGTGAATTGGTGAGAATGAAAGAAGAATGAGCTTCTATTTATAGAAAAATATTGTTTTGATAATTGCACGTTTTACGGCTCGAAATATTACAGTATAATACCTTCATCTTTTCCTTCATTTTTAATTTAGTCCTGCAAGTATTATCAAACTTGCACCACCTCCCCTAATAGTGCATGCATGTGAATCAATAGTACACACATGTGAACAAATAGTTATAAACATGTGAATTAATAGCAATTAATTGCTCATTTATCCGATTGGTCAATATAACCTCCAGACATCAATTATTATTGAAATAGATGTCGATTTCCACTAACACTAATAATCTCAACATAATGGAAATATCAATTTCATCTTTAATTAATACGAACTTATTCATCATTAATATTATAACTCACAATATTTAACAACCAGATCATTCCCAGGAAAGATGGGGCTTTTCGATAAGGATTTCTCTCTATTAGCGCGCAATTAGGTGGCCAAACCTCTCCTAGACATAACTTTTTAGACATCGTCAATATTATAAATAATAATATGAATAACTTTGTCATCTCAATTATTGATTTAATAATATAAAAATATCATTATTGTGACAATCAATAATATGAGAGATATTATGTAGCAATTACTGTAGCAAGAATTGAGTATAACTGAGTGAGTTCTTACGTAAGTATCACTAATCAATACCGTGTGCTACTATGCAACCACGCGTATTACTGTACTTTTACCACCGGGTAGTTCAACAGTTTAACGGTAAAACTTTCGTCGTTATTTTTATAAAAAGATAATTCTGTCATTTTCTAACTACGATAGTACTTCCGTTGTGGGGTCCACCAATGATTGTGCTGTCGTACGAATATTCTTTGTTAAAACGAATATTCCCCGACCAATCGAATATTTTATAACAACTTGCTTACTTTACAAAATTTATAAATATTACCCACAACTATAATAATATAACAAAATCACACCATAATATTCAAAAATATATTTCGAGAAAAATTAATCTTTATTCATAAAAGTTAGGGTCTTACAATATATGTAACTTGTTTTATTATTTTGTTAATTACAAGGTGATCAAGGAGAAACGAATTTGGAGAATGATGCATAACGACCGACTTAGTGTTGTTTTGTAGTTATTTATGAATCTTGTACTTTTATATTCATTCTTTGGATGTCTGTATGTTACTTTAAGATTAGATTTATTTATATTTATTCAATTCATATTGGTTTTTAAAGGTTTATATAGTTTATATATTAGTTTGGTGTATGTGTCGGTATATGGACGATGGATGTTTATATTGTTGTGGATGTGTTGGGATAAAGCAGGTACAAAACAAGTACAATTTTTTGGGAAATCTGCAAAACAGGAAAAATCTAGTTTCCAGGTTTTTTACATCAGCGACCGCATGCGTTCGCTGATAATTATTAGCGATGGCTAATCACATGAGGGTATTAGCGACCGCATCCGGTCGCTGCTGGCGGTCGCTGCCATGTGGCCCACGTCAGCCTTTGGCCCTGAACTATGTTGACTCAGCTTAGCGACGATTTCGGTCGCTAATATTGGATGCAGATACTTCGGTCGTTGTGACACCCCCAAAATAAGTATACAACACCCATTCTGAGTCGTCAAAATACATGGTACAGAAACAACTACAACTTTATTAATACAACATAAAAACTGTGAGTTTAAATACAAATATTGTCATCTAGACAATATCCACACTCAAATAAGTCCTCAGTACAATTATTGATATATTATTTTACAAAAATGGTGAGAACTACTAAAACGACTTTCTAGAACCTTCATTCCATACCCCGGCTAGTACTCGCTACATTCTCGCCTCCTGAGAAGAAAAATAGAACATAAAGGAAAAAGGGTGAGCTCAACTAGTCCAGTAAAGAATATTATGACTAAGATAATATAGAACAAATTATCGTTAGTCCTTAACAGAAAAAAATTTAATAGAATACAATAGACAATAATTTTTAAATCAAAATTCGCAGCGGAAATAATAATTCATTAGAAGAGTTAAGTAGATGATGAAATCTACTATCATCTATGAATTTAAAAGTCCATCATCAATATTTTATCCCTGTAACATCAATCAATAAACATCTTGAATCAAATATTCATCTTTGCACTACAGGCCAAGGATATTCATCAGTTGGTCATGTTCATCTTAACACATGTTCATCTTTGCACTACGGGCCAAAGATATTCATCATAAAATTATTAATCTTTGCATTACAGGCCAAAGATATTCAGTGATATCATTATTTAGGACTGAGGATGATGAAAAATATTTTAAAGAAAATGAATCTAATGAAACAAAAGAACAAATATTAAGGATTCGTACTTTAAACAATCCGAGTTCAAAAATACTTCATAAATAATCATAGTGGAATAGAATTCAAGAATGATCAAAACATGGATACAACCAAAGCTAGTATCCATAATAAATATCTTAGACAAAAAGAAAAAAATATTATTTTTCGATGAATAGTGCCGTATACGTGAATAGTGTCGTATACGTGAATAGTAACCCCGACACAAAAAGTTTTAAATTTGGTAAAAAGTTCAGACTAATATTTCGACATAATGATATTAAAAAAAATAATATCATTTACGAAAAAATAACATCCCTTACCTCGAAAGAATAGTACTTCTGGCTGGAATACTGAATATAGTGCTGAAAGAAACTTGTACCGTATAACAACACTCAAAGTATCAAAATACTCACAAGAATACGCTCAATATATCGAGAGAGAAAAAGAGAGAAGATTTCAGCTTCTGGTGTGATTTTTAATTCTAACTTAAGCACCCTATTTATAGGAAAATGCTTAGAATACCAAAGTAGAAAATTTAATAAAATATTAATATTATTTATATAAATTCCTACGCCCACCATCAATAACTGAATTCAGCCATTTCAACAACCAATGGGGCTCACCAAACATATCAAAAACGTTTTTCTAACTATAAATATTTTAAACTTCCAAAAATCAATTATTCTGGAACCTCAGAACTTCAATAATTCATAATAAATAGCCTTTTTGTCAGAAAAATTCGAATCATATGTCTTTTTTATAGGAAATTTCATTATCTACAACTTTGCAGAAGAAATTTTTTCCAAAATTCAAACAGTAATTGACCAGAATCCACAAACGGACGATTCTACATGCTATAATCAAATTTCAGTCAAGAAATGGGCCCACAGACATGTTTAACATGTTTTAAACAATTTTTACAACAAAAATATTCTTCCTCCTCATATACTCATATATCTCACATTTATTATAAAAATATCATCATTATTATATTATAATAATATAATAAAATATTATTTTATCAGAAAAGATAAAATATAAATTTTCAACAATTGTCACTTTAAAAAAATTTCTCCATCTATATCCACATAAAATGAATATTTTTCCCATCATATAAATCAATAATTAATTATTCACAAATAATATTACTGAATCACAATACTGACAACCAGGCAGTTCCAAGGAAAGAGGGGGCTTTCCAATAAGGATTTCTCCTTACTGGCGCGCAATTAGATGACTAAACCTCTCCTTAGACAGAACTTTCTAGACATTGCCAATAATATTGTCTAATAATATTATTCAGATAATATGAATTATTGCTTCGATAATGAAAAATACTGTGTAGTGACAATTATTGAAACAATAGTAATATAAAATATCAACACAACAATTATTGAATTAATAAAATACTAAACAGTAATTACTGTAACAATTATTGAGTAGTACCTTCGTAAGAATCAATAATTGGTGTAATACCGTGTGCTACTGTACAACAACGCGTATTACTGTGTTTTAACCACCGGGTATTCCAACAGTATTAACGGTAACAACTACGCCGTTATTTATAAACAACTTATACTTGTCGTTTTCTTCATCCAATAGCTTTCCGTTATGGGGCCCACAAAAGACTGTGCCGTCGTACGAATATTCCCCGACAGAAAGAATATTCCATGACCAAACGAATATTCCGCGACAACAATGAATATTTTATAACCACTTGCTTATTTAAAATATTAGCGCATTTTACCCAACACCAACCTCATTAATTAATTCAACCCTTAATATTTCAAAATAATAAATAGAGGAAATTAAATTTTATTTATTAATAATTTGGGGTCTTACAGTCGCTAATAGTGGTCGCTGATGTGTATTCCAACGACCAGATTTTATGCGACGCCTATCTGCGACCGGACCCGGTCAGAGATGATTATCAACGACCGAATGCGATCGCAGATAGGCTGTCGCAGATAGGCCTTTTTCTTGATTAAAAATTACTTTCGCGATAAGAAGTTCAATATCATACTTTTTGAGGTGAGATTTAATAATTATTTTGAGCTTTTTATTGTTGATTTTGGTCTATTTTTACTCGAAATTTGTTAGGGAACAAAGCCAAGTCATTTGAATGCTTAAATGGAATGATATGATGGTATTTGAAACAAGTTTTTAGGTTTTTTTTGGAATTTCATGATTTAACAGAATTTCTGAATTTTGGGATTGATTTTGAGATGATTTGATATTTTTAAGCTCTTAATCTTTTCAAAATTTTTGTTTAGTTCACTTTTCGAACTTAATTTTAATCGGTTGACGTCATTTTGTGTGTGTTAGTGTGATGGATATTATACAGATTGCTTTGCTTTTTGTATTTCTCTATTTTTGAGAATGGATGGAGTATATAATTCTATA
This sequence comes from Panax notoginseng, assembly GCA_016801055.1. Classification (NCBI taxonomy): domain Eukaryota; kingdom Viridiplantae; phylum Streptophyta; class Magnoliopsida; order Apiales; family Araliaceae; genus Panax; species Panax notoginseng. Next base: position 19,603,016 of record CM029018.1, read on the forward strand.
ATACTATGATGATGAATTTCTCTCAGATCATATTCAATCGGGCATGGGAAATCTGACCCGTATCTTAGGAGGGCAACACATGATGGTATGTGATGAGATATGTATCTCTCGTATGCATTTGGGGCTTGCAGCCATGACAAAATCGGATCCCCTGTTTGATCTTACACAGATCTGAGCCTTAAGATATTTCTTTTAACATTTATTTATAGTTATGCATATGTATTATGTTTTTGGTTATTAGAGCTAGATGTCATTGATTCAGAACCATTCTTTTCTTTTTAGTAGATTGAAAGAGAGGAGGATTTGGAGTGAAATTAAAGATTTGGAAATTAAGATTTATACACTTCAGGGTCATTAAGAACTTTCGTCTGGCGGAGGAGAAAGAGAATGGAGGACTAAGATGAGAGAGAGAGAGAGAAAAGAGGGAGAAGAAAGAGAAAAAATATTTTTTTTATTAACTTTTATTTTTGCCACTTGTCAGCCACATTAAAAATAAACTAACATTTGTTTGTAAAATTGTCATTTTTTTAACGGGAGGGATATATTTGAGCTAAGTTTTATAACGTTAAGGGTATTTTTATGAATAAGAAAAAGAAATTCATTTGTTAAGAAGGAATTCGGATAAAATCACAGGGTTATTTTTGAACCTTTGACCGACTTTAAAATATGTGACTAACTTGAGGTAAGGCGAAATCAAGTCAAACCAGACTCTTGGCTAAAAAACATGGTCTTTTCAGGCCTAGAGCCTAGGCGGTTCTAGGCCATGCTTTTCAGGTCTGTTTCTATTTTAATTTTTTCTTTTATCCGTTTAAGCTTTTAATAAATTTATTTACATTTTTATTTTACTATAAGATATACTACATTTGTTCCATTAAGACTGACTTAATTTGACTTTTTAAGTTAGGTTGATTATTTTTAAAATCCAAAATTATACCATTTTAAAAGTTGATTATTTTTAGAATACAAATTTATACCATTCTTACAAATATAATGGGAAGAATTATAATTCTAAGAATTTACATAAAATTTATTATTAACTTCAATTGTTGATGAATTCAAAATTTTAAATAAATATATTTAATTATTAATTCTAGAATGTTCAATTTGATTTGAAAAGTCAAACTAAACCACTTTTTATAGGACGGAGGGAGTAATAAGTAACCTAAAGTCTAAATAAGCTAACTCTTTATTATTTAGGTGGGGCTTGGTTTGCTTAATAGAAATTTGGTGTAACAGTCTAAGTAATACTCCCTCCGTCCCTTAATATAAGTCTTTTCATAGTTGTGCACAAGTATTAAAAAAAATAATTGTATAGCGTTAAATATAATATCAAATGTCTATATTGCCCTTGTATTAAAAAAAGATATTGTTATTTATTGAGCAAAAAATAGTAAGAGAACCAAAGTTACATTTAATACTTGGAGTAATATTAAAAATTAAGCAATTAATGCTTACTTGGAATTCTAAAACGTCATATATTAAGGGACAAAAAAACTTCTCTAAAACGTCTTATATTAAAGGACGAAGGGAGTACAATACATTTATAATGTAAATCGTAATAGGTTATTAGGATATATTGGTTTGGTTCGTTTTTAGTATTTGTATAGTAATTATAATACATTTAAAATTATGTTTGGTTCACTAAATTATATGGTTGTAAATAATAAATAAAATAAATTGTAAGTTAAAATGTCAAATCAATTATAATCATTACTGTTTTGTCTTATGACCAGCTATTGCATTAGAAACTTAATGAGCTAATACATATATTGGTGGACATAATAAAAATATTCAAATTGATGTAATCATATTAAGTTCTTAATGGACTAATACATATAATAAGTGTGGGCAAGGAAATCGTACCTCGCTAGAGTTAGGGTTTCGTGTTGGCTGAGGAGGAGAGAAATCCACGAAGAGTACGAAATTGATTGATTGATTGAAGAGGGGAGAAAAATAGGTGAGCGATTACTCTAAGGACACATGACAGAACTCTTAGAATCCGAGAACCTTGTTAGGGTAGCAAGGATTCAGAGAGCCTTCTTAAGTTTTTCGGGTTGAGAATGTTCAAGTCTTCTAGTCCTCCAAAAGGTCCAAGAGTCAAAAGTGAGGTCCTCTTCCCAATGGAGTGGAAGGGGTATTTATAGGGTTTTCTGGAGAGTGGTCATGTGCTAGACACATGACCTCGGCAAAATTATAAATTTACCCTTAGTAATCAGAGTAATGCCCAGATCGTCCTGCCCTTCTAGCCACCAATCCAATTCTTCAATCAATTCCCAAAATGAGTCGTATCCACATATCTTCTGTCTCGGGACACGTGAAAGATTCTCTCAGATCTTGCTTCTTTATTTTCGGCTCTTTCGTCTTTTTATTTAATCATAATGCGAACCTTAATTTGTACATTTAATTCAATTAGGTCAAGTGAACCCTAATTTGCACTTGGGCCCACATTTGCCCCATGCGCGAGAGTTGCGTCTTTGGAGTGACGATCGTGCAAAATACTTTAACTATGTGAATCCTGCTTCAAATTTCTAAAAATCCGCAGAGCTCGATCTTGTAAGTCCTGAAAATAGAAAATTCTTGGAGAGAGGACCCCTAGGAGAGCTTTCCCAAGATATCTTGAAAATCTTTCCCAAATTCTGCTCAATCTTTGTTTCCTTCATAATATATATATATATATATATATATATATATATATATATATATATATATATATATATATATTACTAAGTAAATAAAATCTTACTTTATTTTGGAAAATAAAATAAAATCATTCATATTATTTTGGAAACAAAATCAAATCATTTCTATTTAGGAATAGAATATTTGTTTCCATAATATATATTTTTTTAATATATATTACACCGACTAGTGATTGACGGTAATAAAATAAAAAAGTTAGTTATGTTTCATATTTGACCCATAAATTGAGGCTGTGATAATATATAACTATCCCTCATCTTCAGCTTATTAGAGACATTTTAATAAGGGATGCCCTAATCTCTAATTTTCAGTGGAGTATCAATCTTTTCATGGAGCGGCGGAGCGCAGCAATAAGCCACTGACATTCATGTGCTAAACAGATTGACTAATTTTGTTCTCGTCAGAGGGTAAGACCCACGTTGCTTTGAATATAATATATATATTATATCATCTTAACGTCAAAGGGTCAGAGAGAGTTGTGTTGTATCTTCCAGCTTTGTTTTGATGATATATATATATATATATATATATATATATATATATATATATATATATATATATATATATATATATATATTGGGTTTTTTTAGTGGGAGTCATCTTTTAAGTTAGAGATGGTCAGGACTAAGGGAGCACACCATAACCAAGGCACCTGACCATTCGTTGGTGATGTCCGACCCACCCAAATTGATACTTCACTTGTAACTCATGGAATCATAATTTGGGAAGAGAAATAGAGTTTCGTTCAGGCTCGAAACCATCAACAGCCCTTTGCACCCGATGATTGCTTTCTCTTGTCAAATCTTCATGATTGCTTGATCTAATTCTTTTCTTTTCAGGTGATTGTAGTATTCCTTTTTCAAGCCACTTCACCTTAACTGGATCTTGGCTCGGCTATTCTCAAAGAAAAGGCAATACTATAACGCGGAAGCATCTATTCCAGGCCATTTCACCTTAACAAGGATATTGACTCGTATATTCACGAAGGAAAAAGTCAACATCGCAACGAGGAACCGTCTATTTCTGGCCATTTCACCTTAACAAGGATCTTGACTTGGATATTCTCAAAGAAAAGGCAATACTGCAAGGAGAAAATATCAATTCCGGACTATTTCACCTTAACAAGGATCTTGGCTCGAATATTCTCAAAGAAAAGAGGCAAAATCGCAACGAGGAAGAATTTATTCCGGGCCATTTCACTTTAACAAGGATCTTGGCTCGTATATTTTCAAAGAAAAGACAACACCGCAAGGAAGAAGAATTTATTCCAGGCCATTTCACCTTAACAAGGATCTTGGCTCGAATATTCCGGCGAAGTAGCATTTATTCCAATCAGTTGATTCAACGAGCAAGGAGAAGTTAAATGTAAGAGGGGAGAGCTCCTTAGGTGGCTAAACCCTATGGGCCAACCCCTAGGGGGACCAACCTAGTGGCCTCCTCTTTCATATTTTTTCGTTCTTCCTCTACCTTATTTTTATTTGAATGACTCCTAATGTTTGTGCTCTTTTTTTGCTTCTTCTTTCAAGTGTCCGTGATCTCTCTTTCTCAAGTCAAGTCTTCTTGTTTAAGTTTCATACCTTCTCTCTTGTTATGGTAAGCAATTAATTTCAAATGCTCATTCACCTTCTTTCCTTATTTCCAGAATTCTCATGTTAAGTTTTTCTTGTTGCAGGCTAATTCCAACGAACGTTCTATAGACCTAAAAACTACTAAGGAAGTTCCCTTCATCAGCGAGTGGGGAAAAGCTTCCTTTTGTGGGTCTTCTGATGTTTTCTGGGAGCAAGTGAAGAATTATGATTGTACAGCCTTTCCTCCTCCTGAGAAAGCAGGCTTATTTCTATATGATACGGCTTGCGCAAGCTTAGATAGTTTTCCCTATTATGCTCGCATTCCTCGTATGTGTCTAGAAAAACAGAAGTACCCCTACAGTCCCATTCGTTTCATATCCGACTCATCCAATCGTCTTCAGGGGTGGCAATATTGGACCGACGAGGTTCTCGCAAATTCTAATTATGTGGATATACTGGAGAGGGGCGTCGGCATTCTGCGTTGCATTCAGCTATGCAGGGATCACGCTGGTGTTCTTCCACATATACATTTGTCATTGCTTGGGGGGAGTTCACCTCAACTCTAGAGGACGTTTATGCCATTTACCAGTAATCCTCTTTTCTATTTTGTTCATTTTTTTTTTGAGATTATGAACTCATTTTGGATTATATCTTGTAGCCTTCCTACTGTTGCATCGACTTCTTGTAGCATGTCTAGCTTGTCTCCTAGAGATGTTGAGTGCATTACTTATTTGATGGAAGCTTTCAGGCGAGCTCCCAATTACATCTCGTGATTTCAGGGTGACACGCTCCTTCCAAACTGTGAGACCTCTAACCGACAAAAGAATTCCTAGTTATCTTGGGTACACTACTTCTTCAGGGATTACAGGCTCGGCCACGGGAATAGTTTTGACTATAACAAGTCTGTCTTCGCTCTCCATGAGGAGCCTTGCCCTTTTCCATTGGCTTATTTGCCTATGTGGTTGTCCCGCTTCATCTTTTCTGGGTCTCCTGTAGATGGTCCTTCAACCCGCATGTTTGGTTTGGCTTCTTTGTTATCTCGGGGTCTAAATGTTCCTCTTGCTCATCTCTTCTTAGGAACATTGTATCTTTATTTGGACGAAACCATTCTCGCTATGAGGGAATCTGTTGGGAGGTATTCATTTTCGTATTTTTATTAATTATCTTTCACACTGCATTTTTTTTCTTTTTCTCTTATCAATCTTTTTATTCATTTACTCAGGTATGAAGTAAATTGCTTCGTTCCCTACTCCTTTCTTTAAATCTTTCTCTTCTAGCACTTTTTGAGATATTATACTCCTGCACATCTTCCTAAGAAGAAAAAGAAGTATTCAGTTCCTTTTTCTTCACCCAACATCATCCCCCGCACAGCTCGTTGGATTGATCACCAATCTAGTTCAGATTTACGGCTTTTTATCGATGATTATTCATGCTTCACCGCTCGTCCCTACACTATTTTTTCAGAAAGCGACGATCGTCTGCCCCACTTCTATTGGCGTAACTTTCGCTCATACTCAAATATCAACGAATTGAGTGGTTCTTCGCTGTCCTGGTTCGTCTTCCTTTGGGCTGTGGAGCTTCCCTATTTTGGCGAAGATAATTGTTTTAGCACTGTGCTTTATTCTCCTCATAGGGTCATGAGGTAGTTTGGATTTGACCAGGAGCGTCCCTTTGGCCACACTTGTCGGGAGACTTACGAGACTACCCTTCTCAACTTCGTTTCTACCTTTCCCTCTTTTACATGGGCATTTCTAAGGCCTCCAAATGTTCCTCATAAATCCCTTCCTTTTGTCATACCAAATGATTCTCGGATTGGGCGATATACTACTAGCGAGCGTAATTGTTGACAAGTTAATCTTAAAAGGTAGGAAGATGATTCTTTGATTTGTTCTCTACCAGTTTCTATTCCCGAATGTCTCCAATGGGCCAGGATGCTATGTTCTCATAAGACCAATGTCCGTTCAGAACGTTGGCCAACCAGTAGTCGGCTTATTGAGCGTGAGGCCTAAGTCTTCTCATCCTCAGTCAGTAGACATTCATCCTCGAAGTGACCCAAATATTCTTCCCGCACATGCCCCTACTACCTCTAGGAGTCTTCCACCACGGGCTTCGTCTCAGGTATCTCTATCACAGCTACCTCCTCCAGCTTGCTAGTCTTAGGGAATCAGGCCTTGCTGTAACAACCCCAAAATAGGTCCATTCCATCCAACCCATTCTGAGTCGTCAAATAAATGGTACAAAAAACAACTACAACTCTATTACAATAATTGTCGTACAAAATACAACAACACATATGCTGTGAGTTTGAATACAAATATATACCAAATGTGACACATGTCCCAACCGTGGATAGCACCTCATAGTAACACCTTACATAAAGGTATAGTCAAAAATTATTTTAGAAATTAGAATCTTTGGAAAGTGCTCAAGGAAACCTTCGTACATGGGAGGCCATGCGTCTAAGTTATGATAGATATCATATGGCCACAGAATTATCCTTGATTGACCCAATAGACCCCAAAGAAAAACGAGAAGATTACTATCATATTCTTCCCAATGGTGAGTCTTCTATTGACATAACATTATCTCCACTGTCTCTAATTGAGAATTATACTTCAAACAAACACCAAGATTATATAGGTAGTGCTCATAGATATACTCAGCAAGTAGCTGTGTACAACCCTATCTTATGATGACACGAGATTGTATGTCGTTAGACATCTTGTATGATAGTTGCAAAACACCCTTCCAACGTTGGGTACGCCTTACCCTATTGGATTCACCAAATATAACTACTAAATGAACTTTTTATACTGCTTAGGGAAAACTCCACAGCTAAAGACCACCGTTCTATTCTCTTGTTACCCCCGCTCGACCCAGCTACACTCTTATTACCTGAAAGGAATTGTGAAGCAAAAGGGTGAGCACAACTAGCTCAGTAAAGAATATCATGACTAAAGATAATTAAATTATCAATAGCCTTTATCAATAATAAATCAGAGATTTAGAACATATGGTAAATGATAAAAATTTCAACCATAGTTGCAGCGGAACGAGCAATCCATTAGAAGAGTCAAATAGACCATAAAGTCTATTATCTCCTACATGTTAAAAATTCACCAACAATGTTTTATCCATGTAACATCACTCAACAGTTCCTTTCCACAATCATATGAATAACTCATAATCATAATTGTGACTCTAAATTTTTCTTCGCACCCAGGACGAAGAATATTTTAATCACCTGTCTTTACCTGAAACATCAAAGATCATGGTTATACCAAATCACAGTTCATGTTCATAATCGTACTAATAACTTCATCTTTGCACTACAGCCAAAGATATTCATTTGTACCAGTTGGTCATGTTCATCTCAACACCTGTTCATCTTTGCACTATTGGCCAAAGATATTCAACAACATGTCTGTTGGTTTTTGAATTTATGATGTTTTGATTGATGACTAATTTAAGTGTGCATAATTCATGGTGGGTTATTATATTATAATTTACATGCATTAGTTATGGGTATTGCATGATCTATTATCGCTGATTTCTTTCCGTTAGTAAGTTGAAATGTTTTTAAAATTATGGAAGATTTGTTTTGGAGGATATCAATGAAGTTTTGGATTGGAGTTTATTAAGGATTGTTGGTTTATATGTTTATGTTTTAATGATGATAATATGTTTTGCATGGAAATAATATGTTTTGCATGGAAATAATATATTTTGCATGAGAATTATATTATGGGCATGTGAATAATATTATATGATTGTATATGTGAACATAACTTAATGGCTAGGAGATAAGATTATATAATATGCATGGATTATGGGTGGTTATAATATTCAAATATATTAGTCCATCTAAATTACGTGATTGCTGGTATCTCTCATCTCAGTGAGAATAAATTTGATTAACTGTTAAGTTAATTCAAATTTGAATTAGAAGCTAAAAAAAAGGTAACTGTTCTAAATTGCTAACAACCTTATCTTGCATATCTTTTATCCCTTTATATCAGCTGCTTAGTATAATATCATATCTTCTAAATGAGCTTATCAAGGAAAACAATATATTCGTTGCTTTAAATATTAGTTGCTGATTTTATGATATTGTTAATCTGTGATTGAGAAATTAATAGGTTCAGTTTTTCACATAGCCGTTGGAAGCTTCTATATATTTCATCCTTCACGGCATTTGAAGACACGACTTGGAAAAGCTTCAATCAATCTTATATTATTTATCCAATAGCATTTCTAAGTTTTTCCAGCGATATATTTGTATTGTTCTTAAATTGTTTAGTGCTGGAACATTGATACTTCGTGTAAACAAAATCTTTATTCCGAGTGTAAGCCGTGTGTGGCTTGGTCTATCTCGAAGTAGATAGGATCTGTTCAAAGGAAGCTTTCAAAGTTGCAGAGGTGAAAAGATCTCAGTGGTGAGAAAGGTTGCAGAGGTACAAAGGGGGCAGAGGTGTCCATCAGTAGAAGGCTTCTTTGAAACAGGGAGTTATTTTTATTGTATTTAATTGAATATTAAGTTTAATAAAAAGAGTCTCCAATCCTAGTTGGGATTGGACGTGGATTAGGCCACTAGAATAGAGGATAGGGGCTGAACCACGTAAAAATTTTGGTGTGATTTTTACTTCTGTTTATCTCTTTAATTGTCATTCACGTTCTGCGCTTTTTGTTATTCACGCCACTAATCCAGACACTAAAGTAGACAGGTCTAGCTGTCTGATAATAAGAAACGAAGAACATAAACTAAAGCAGACACTAAAGCAGACAGGCGTAGCTGTCTGAATTATACCTGTAGCAGAAAATTTCAAAAAAATTTTACCGTTTATCACTTTTAGCTTAAACACCTATTCACCCCCCCCTCTAGGTGTGCACATACATAGAATTACAATGTCATCTTTGCACTACAGGCCAAAGATATTCATCAACAATTCATCTTTGCACTACAGGCCAAAGATATTCATCAACAGTTCATATTTGCATTGCAAGCCAAATATATTCATATCTCAAAGAAATATATAATCATTTCAGAATTTATATAAACAATAATTATAACCATGTTGATCATTTCACCTTTGCACTTAAGCTAAAGATATTCACTTATAAATTCAATGGTCATGATCATACCAGTCACCAATTCAACTTTACACAACTGGCCAAAAAGAACCCTAATCATGATCATACCAATAATCTACCCATCTTTATACTCAAGTGAAAGAGAATATCATCATTAGGGTTATAAAAATGTTATATATGATAATAAAAACAATATGATCAACATATAGTTTTAATCTCAAGAGTAATATTCATAAATCAACTATAATTTGGTCAGAAAAAGAAACTAATTTTGTCGTGAATAGTAACTCGTGAATAGTAACTCATGAATAGTATCTCGTGAATAGTAACTCATGAATAGTAACTCAACATGAAAAAGGTAGAAATTTCACAATAAAATCCATACCAATATTTCGGTATAATGATATTGAAATAATAATATTTCTTAAGCTTATAAACAATTTATTTTAATTGTTTACAATTTACTAAATAATACATTTAATCATCCTAAAATACCACACTCATAAGATTTCATCACCAATAACCAAAAACCCTCATCAAAAATCTGCATATACCTCATATAGGATTTTCAAGCCATAAAATCTTATTTTCCAATTTTCTTACTTCACATAACATATTTAATTCATTTACTCATAACTAGTCCATTTTCATGAAAAATACCAAATCAGTTCTAAAAATATTTTTTTTCTGGAATTTAGTAGAATATAGTCCCATATTAAACATATATTTTTCTCAGAATTTTTAAAACTCATTTACTATTTTTCATATGGCCAAAACCGCCGAATATTTAGACATTTATCATAAATTGTACTTATATCCAAAAATTCTGAAATTCACAGAGTATACTGATATTATATAGATATACTTTCAATAAAAATTGTATCAATTTTGGAGTTAACTACAAGGAGTTATAAGCGGTTACTTTTAAAATAGTCTTTTCCCGTAAAATTCATAACTCTTAATCTATACATCCAAAAATCACCATTTTTAGACACAATCAATAAAACTCATCAAAATATCATTTCAAATTTTTCCAGAATTTTCTGAAGATCAGAAGAATTACGAATTGAAAAATATAATAACTCTTAAAATCCCTTACTATCCCTTACCTCGAAAGAGCAGCACTTCTGACTGGATATCGGATATGACCTTGAAGAAAACTTGCACTGATGAAAAGCAACTCATCAAGTATCTATATACTCACAAAATGCACTCGATAATCTAGAGAGAAAAAGAGAGAAAACTTATGAATTCTAGTGTGATTTTTAATTCTAACTTAGCCCTCTATTTATATGAAATTGTTAGCATGTTGAAGCAGACTTAACCTGTAACATGATAATTTTACCTGCTACTATTCCCACCCACCACATTTGAATAAAAATCTCAGAACATTTCTTTACCAACCAAGAGTGGGGCCCACCAATTCTAGAATTTTCAACCAAAATGATTAACTCTGAAAATTCAACAATTTCTGAACCAGTCATCTCGTAAAATTCATAACAAATCATACGTTCATTTTTAACGGTTCAAAATTTGTGGACATATACTCAACTTATATATGTATAACATATCCAAAAATTACCACGATCCAACGGTCAGATTAAAAATTATAACCCCCGTAAAATATCTCAAAAATCTTGATTTTTAATACCTCCATTCCGACAAAAATACTGATAAAAACCTCAACATTAACTCCTTCATTTTTAACCACAAAAATATATCCCTCATTTATATCCACATAAAATAAATATTTCCTTATCATATGAATCAATAATTAATTATTCACAAATAATATCACAGAATCACAATTATGACAACCAGACCGTTCCCAAGAAAGAGGGGGCTTTCCAATAAGGATTTCTCCTTATTAGCGCGTAATTAGATGACCAAACCTCTCCTTAGACAGAACATTCTAGACATTACCAATAATGCTATCTAATAATATTATTCAAATAATATGAATTATTGATCTGATAATAGAAAATACTGTGCAGCGACAATTATTGAAACAACAATAATATAAAATATCAATGTAGCAATTATTGAATCAATAAAATAAAATTTGAACAGTAATTACTGTAACAATTATTGAGTAGTGTCTTATTACGTAAGAATCAATAATTTGTGCAATACCGTGTGCTACTGTATTTTAACCACCGGGTATTCCAACAGTATTAACGGTAACAACTACGCTGTTATTTATAAACAACTTATACTTGTCGTTTTCTTCATCCAATCACTTTCCATTATGGGGCCTACACAAAGCTGCGTCGTCGTACGAATATTCCCCGACAGGAAGAATATTCTACGACCAAACGAATATTCACCGACAAAAATGAATATTTTATAACCACTTGCTTATTTTGCAATATTTGCATATTTCACCCATAACTACAGCATTATATCAAATTAACACGTTATTATTCAAAATAATAATTAGAGGAAATTCGATTTTATTAATAATAAGATGGGGTCTTACAACCTCCTCTCCTTATGAAATTTCGTCCTCGAAATTGACGTACGTACCTGGTGTTTTGAAAAGGTAAGGGTACCTCGCTTTTATTTTCGATTCCAACTCCCAGGTCATTTCTTCAATAACATGGTTTCTCCATAAAATCTTAACTTGTGGTATAACCTTCGTGCGTAGAAAATGCTCTTTCCTATCCAAGATCTTAATAGGTACCTCCTCGTAAGTTAAATCTGCAGCTATCTCGTCTGGTTCTAACTCAATAATGTGGTTCGGATCTTTAACATATTTACGAAGCATAGATATGTGAAAAATATTTTGAACACGAGACATACTTGGAGGTAATGTGAGTCTATAGACCACATTTCCTATTCGGTCAAGAATCTCAAATGGACCAACAAATCGTGAATTTTGCTTTCCTCTCTTCCCAAATCTTGTAACTCCCTTCCATGGTGCAACACGTAACAATACATGATCCCCAATATTAAATTTCACGTCCTTTCGATGAAGATCCCCATAACTCTTTTGTCGATCCTGTGTCGTTTGTATACGTTGTCGAATCGTTTGGATCTTTTCTGTAGTTATGCGTACTAACTCTGATCCCAACAATATTGCTTCACCCACCTCATTCCAGCATACTGGAGAACGACACTTTCGTCCATACAAGGCTTCAAATGGAGCCATATCTATACTTGCCTGATAACTGTTGTTGTAGGAGAATTCTACCAGTGGCAAGTACTTATCCCAACTTCCTTTGAAATCTAGAACACAAAGTCTTAATAGATCTTCCAGAGTTTGAATAGTTATCTCTGATTGTCCGTCCGTTTGAGGATGGCATGCTGAACTGAATCGTAAATCCGTGCCCATAGCTTTCTGCAAGCTAACCCAAAATCGTGAAGTGAATCTTGGGTCACAATCCGAAACTATGGATACTGGCATGCCATGCAATCTCACAATCTCATTCACGTACATACTAGAAAGACGTTCAAGGGAATAAATCTCACGTATAGGCAAGAAATGGGCAGACTTGGTTAATCTATCAACAATGACCCAAATCGCATCTAAGCCTTGAGAAACCTTGGGAAGACCCGTAACGAAATCCATAGTAATGTGTTCCCACTTTCATTTCAGAATCTCAAGTGGTTGCAATGGACCCTTTGGTACTTGATGCTCCACTTTTACACGTTGACAAGTTAAACACCTCGAGATAAACTCCGTGATCTCTCTTTTCATATTGCTCCACCAAAATGTATGTCGAAGATCATGATATATTTTGGTATTCCCAGGATGGATTGCAAACGGTGTGTTGTGTGCCTCCATCATGATTCTATGCTTCAAGTCAAAATCGTTAGGAACACAAAGTCTGGAGTTGACTCGAAGTATTCCTTCTTCATCGATTCTTGCTTCTGAAATAGCACCTTCTTGCACTTTCTTCTTCATACGCATCAGCTCCATGTCCGTAGCTTGAGCAGCTTTAACTTTATCGATTAAAGTCGGTTCTACTCGTATATTTGATATCATCATGTGGGTACTTGGAGCCTTCATCTCTATCTTCATCCATTGCAAATCATACAAAATGGGCCTTTGCGTTAACAACATTGCACTCATACCCGCATATGATCTTCTACTCTATGCATCAGCTACGACGTTCGCTTTTCTAGGATGATATTGGATGGTATGATCGTAATCTTTCAACAGCTCAAGCCAACGTCGTTGCTGCGTGTTGAGTTCCTTTAGGGTGAAGAAATATTTAAGGCTTTTATGATCTGTATAGATCTCCACTTTCTCCCCATACAGGTAGTGTCTCCAGATCTTCAACGCGAAAACGACTGCTGCCAACTCCAGATCATGAGTAGGATAATTCCTCTCATATTCTTTGAGTTGTCGTGAGGAATAGGCTATGACTTTCCCATGTTGCATGAGAACACATCCTAACCCTTTGCCTGAAGCATCGCTGTAGATAACAAATCCATCCGTACTAGATGGTATTGCCAGAACAGGTGCCGAAATGAGTCTCCTTTTGAGCTCTTGGAAACTCTTCTCGCATTCCTCGCTCCATACGAATTTTGTATCTTTCCGAGTCAGCTGAGTTAACGGAGTAGCAATTCTAGAAAATCCTTCCACGAATCTCCGATAATATCCAGCTAAGCCCAGAAAGCTACATACTTCGGTCACCGACTTCAGTTGCTCCCAACTTTGTATTGCTTCAATCTTCGCCGGGTCAACAGATACTCCATGTTTTGACACCACGTGCCCAAGGAATGCTACTTCCTCAAGCCAGAACTCACATTTCTTTAGCTTGGCATATAGCTTATTTTCACGAAGCCTTTGCAGTACTAGCTTCAAATGGTGCTCATGATCTTCACGGCTTTTGGAATAGATGAGGATGTCATCAATAAAGACAACAACGAACTGATCTAAATATTCTTTGAATACACGGTTCATCATATCCATGAAGGCAGCAGGAGCATTAGTCAATCCAAACGACATGACTAAGAATTCATAATGCCCGTACCGAGTTCTGAAAGCAGTCTTTGGAATATCCTCAGTTTTAATCTTCAGCTGATGATATTCAGAATGAAGATCGATCTTTGAAAAGAATTGTGCTCCTTGCAACTGGTCGAACAGGTCATCAATGCGAGGTAGCGGATACCTATTCTTGATGGTGACATGGTTCAATTCTTGATAGTCGATACAAAGTCGTATACTCCCGTCTTTCTTCTTTACGAATAAAATAGAAGTACCCCAACGAGACGTACTAGGACGAATGAAATCGATGTCTAACAATTCTTGTAATTGGACTTTTAACTCTCGAAGTTCAATAGGAGCCATTCGATATGGGGTTTTAGAAATGGGCTTTGTACCGGGTTCAAGGTCAATAAAGAATTCAACTTCACGTTCTGGGGGTAGACCAAGAAGTTCTTCAGGAAATACGTCAGGAAATTCACTAACAACAGAAATATTATTCAAATCTGACGTGTTTTTATTCAAGTCCATAGCATGGGCTAAGAAAGTTTGACATCCGTTTTTCAATAAACGAATGGCTTTATGGCTTGATATGACAGCGATTGATTTTAATGGTTTGGTTGCTTGAATTCGCATAACAGGTTGGTTAGGAATATGAAAACTAACAACCTTACGAAAACAATCAATTTTGGCATGATGAGTAGCTAACCAATCAATTCCTAAAATTACATCAAAAGCAAGTATCTTTAAAGAGATAAGGTCAACAGGTAATGTGATTGTGCCAACTTGGATTAAGCAAGATTTATAAACTGTAGATGTAATGAAAGTTTCTCCTAACGGAGTCTCCACAGATATGTCAAAGTCTAATTTCTCCGGAGTCAAGTTTAAACGTTGAGCATAAGCAGGAGAGATAAAAGAATGGGTAGAACCGGTATCTAGTAAAGTATAAACTTCGCAAGAATTCAAGATTAGCTTACCCGTGATCACCTCGTTCGGGTTTCTCGCGTTTTGGCCAGTCACGACAAACGCTCTTCCAGGAACCGCTGATTTCGACTTATCCGGGACAGCTTTTGGAGTCACCATCACGGCTGAACTTGGTTTTACTATAGAACACTCTCGAGCTATATGACCCTCCTTTCCACAGTTATAATATACCTTGGATTGTTGTGGGCAGTTTGGGCTGATATGTCCCTCTTTCCCGCATTTGTAACATACGACTGGTGGTCGTTCTCCTCCCCTAGAAACAGTTGATGTTTGTGCTGACGTCTTCACGTTATCATTGTTGTACCTTCTCTTCTTGAAAACTTCTCCCGACTCACTCTTTTTATTATCACGGCCACGATTACCACCAGAGTGGTTACCGCTTTTGTCCGAATGCTTTCCTCCCTGCGGGTTTTCATTGCTCTGATGACTGCCACCACCGGTATGTCCCTAGTTGTGGTCCCTCGGTTGAACATACTCATTATCTCGCTCTAATAATTGAGCCCTGTTTACAACATCTGAATATAAAAAAAAATTATGAGAGATAAGATATTGCCGAATCTCGGGTTTTAAACCTCTCAGAAACATCCTTGTCATTCGTTCCTCATTCTCCACTAAATGAGGTGCAAACCTAGATAACTCTGCAAACTTCGCCTCGTACTGGGACACCGTCATGTTGTTTTGTTCTAGTCTAATAAACTCTACCTCCTTCATATGACGAATACTTTCAGGAAAGTACTTGTCATTAAATAGTTTCTGAAACGTTTCCCATGACATGTTGAGTGCGTCAGGCTGGGTACGCTTCACAGACTCCCACCAGTAGTCTGCTTCACCTCAGAACATAAAGGTGGTGAATGGAACCTTCTGTTCCTCCGTGTATCACAAGACATCGAATATCTTGGTAATTTGCTTGACCCACGTTTTTGCCTTGATCGGATCCGGCTTTCCCTGAAAGTCTGCTGGTCCCAACTCTTTAAACTGTTTGGCCGTGACAAACCGCGCGTTGTTATCATTTTCATCCATAATCTGCACACTAGTCTCCCTCGTCTGGTTTTGCATGAACTGCAAAAAAACTCCTAAACATTCCATCATTCATCGTTTACTCGATAACGTTGTTTACAGGAGGAATATTGTCAGCCTGTTGCACATTCTCCTGATTGGTAACTAAAGGTGTTTCCACAGTCTCATACACTCCATTATTAACGTTCTAAGCAGCCATTCCTAAATACTGCCATAAAACAAGGGTTAATTAAACAAATTAACATATCACATAATATCCCTATATTATGACCAACCAACAAATAAGCTTAGGTAGGACACACTAGCGAAGGATTTACTCGTCTCTCCCCTCCTAGTTCTATTCCTCGATCTCCGCCAGAGACCATATCCCTAAGCTCTGATACCAACTGTGACGCCCCCAAAATAGGTATACATCACCCATTCTGAGTCGCCAAATACATGGTACAGAAACAAATACAACTTCATTAAAATAATTATCGTGCAAAATACGACAACACAAATACTGTGAGTTTAAATACAAATATTGTCTTCTAGACAATATCCACACTCAAATAAGTCATCATTACAATTATTGATACATTATTTTACAAAATAGTGAGGACTGCTAACACAACTAACTGGAAACATCACTCCACACCCCGACTAGTTCCCGCTATATTCTCGCCTCCTGAGAAAAATGGAACAAAAAGGAAAAAGGTGAGCTCAACTAGCTCAGTAAAGAATATTATGACTAAGATAATAAACAGCAACTTATCATTAGTCTTCAACAGGAAAAAATTTGATAAAATATAATAGACAATAAGTTTTAAATTAACAACTGCAGCGGAAACAGCAAACCATTAGAAGAGTCAAGTAGAGAATGAATTCTACTATCTTCTAAGATTTAAAAGTCCATCAACGATATTTTATCCCTGTAACATCAATCAATAACCATCTTTAATAAAATATTCATCTTTGCATTACAGGCCAAAGATATTCATTTGTAACACCAGTCGGTCATGTTCATCTCAACACCTGTTCATCTTTGCACTACGGGCCAAAGATATTCATCAGTTAATCATTCATCTTTGCACTACAGGCCAAAGATATTCAGTAATATCATCATTTAGGACTGAGGATGATGAAAAATTATCTTAAAGAAAACGAATCCAATGAGACAGAAGGAGAAATATTAGGGATTCGTATTATAGTTTATCCAAGTGCAAAAATACTCCATAATAACCAATTGTGAAGGAGAATTCAAAAATAAAGATCAAAGCATGGATACAATCAAAGATAGTAACCATAATAGACATCTTGGACAAAAAGAAATTTTTTTTTTGGTGAATAGTGCCGTATACGTGAATAGTAACTCCGATACAAAAAGTTTCAAATTTGATAAAAAGTTCATATCAATATTTCAGCATAATGATATTGAAGAAAATAATATCATTTAAGAAGAAAATAATATCCCTTACCTCAAACGAACAGTACTTCTGGTCAGAATATCGTATATGAGGCTGAATGAAACTTATGCTGAATAGCAACTCTCAAAGTATCAAAATACTCACAAAATACGCTTGAGAATATAGAGAGAGAAAGAGAAAACTTATGAATTCTGATGTGATTTTCAATTCTAACTTAGCCCACTATTTATAAGAAAATGTTAGCACGCGAAGCAGACTTGACCTGCAACTTGATGGCTTTACCTGCTACTATTCCCACCCACCACATTTGAATAAAAATTTTAGCACATTTCTCACCAACCAAAAGTGGGGCCCACCAATTCTAGAATTTTCTACCAAAATGATAAATTCTGAAACTTCAACAATTTCTGAACCAGTCATCTCTTAAAATTCATAACAAATCATACGTTCATTTTTAACGGTTCAAAATTTGTGGGCATATACTCAATTTATATATGTATAACATATCCAAAAATCACAACGATCCAACGGTCGGATTAAAAATTATAACTCACGCAATATAACTCAAAAATACTGGTTTGATTTTTAATACCTCCATTCCGAAAAAATACTGATAAAATAACTCAGCATTAATTCCTTCATTTATAACCACAAAAATATATCCCTCATTTATATCCACAAAAAAAATAAATATTTTCTTATCATATAAATCAATAATTAATTATTCACAAATAATATCACAGAATCACAATTATGACAACCAAGCCGTTCCCAGGAAAGAGGGGGCTTTCCAATAAGGATTTTTCTTTACTGGCGCGCAATTAGATGACCAAACCTCTCATTAGATAGAATTTTCTAGACATTGCCAATAATCCTATCTAATAATATTATTCAAATAATATGAATTATTGATCTGATAATGGAAAATACTGTGCAGCGATAATTATTGAAACAATAATAATATAAAATATCAACGTAGCAATTATTGAATTAATAAAATAAAATATTGAACAGTAATTACTGTAACAATTATTGAGTAGTGTCTTCTTACGTAAGAATCAATAATTGATGCAATACCGTGTGCTACTGTATTTTAACCACCGGGTATTCCAACAGTATTAACGGTAACAACTACGCCGTTATTTATAGACAACCTATATTTGTCGTTTTCTTCATCCAATCACTTTCTATTATGGGGCCCACACAAAGCTGCGCAGTCGTACGAATATTCTCCGACAGCAAGAATATTCCACGACCAAACGAATATTCACCGACAAAAATGAATATTTTATAACCACTTGCTTATTTTGTAAAATTTGCACATTTCACCCATAACTACAGCATTATATCAAATTAACACGTTATTATTCAAAATAATAATTAGAGAAAATTCGATTTTATTAATAATAAGATGGGGTCTTACATTTACGCCTTGGAAAACTTGATTTGCTTACCTTGGAATTGGATCCGGTGAGGTAATATTATTTGTTGGTGGAGCTCTTCCTGTAGTTCTCCCACTTCGAGTTGTGGGCATACCCTTCACGAATTCTACAGCTCCCCAGCAGAGCCGCCAAAGAAATGTGGGCAAGAAAATCGTACCTCGCTAGGCTTAGGATTTCGTGTTGGCTGAGGAGGAGAAAAATCTACGAAGAGTACGAAATTGATTGATTATTTAAAAGGGGAGAAGAATAGGTGAACGATTACTCTAACGACACGTGACAGAACTCTTAGAATCCGAGAACCTTGTTAGGGTAGCAAGGATTCAGATAGCCTTCTTGAGTGTTTCGGGTTGAGAGAGAATGTTCAAGTCTTTTAGTCCTCCAAAAGGTCTAAGAGTCAAAAGTGAGGTCCCCTTCCCAATGGAGTGGAAGAGGTATTTATAAGGTTTTCTAGAGAGTGGCACATGACCTCGAGAAAATTTCAAATTTACCCTTTGTCATCAGAGTAATGCCTAGATCGTCATGCCCTTCTAGCCACTAATCCAATCCCTCAATCAATTCCCAAAATGAGTCGTCTCCACGTGTCTTTTGCCTTGGGACACGTGAAAGATTCTCTCAGGTCTTCTTTCTTTATTTCCGGCTTTTTCGTCTTTTCATTTAATCATAATGTGAAACTCAATTTGTGCATTTAATTCAATTAGGTCAAGTGAACCGTAATATGCATTTGGGCCCACAATAAGCAAATTAAACAAAAAATATGTTAAATTAATGTAATAGCTTATTGCATTATAGAACTATTATATTGATTTTACACGAAACAAACACGGTTAAAATTTTTAAAAATATATTACATATATTAATAGAAATAAAAATAAACGCGTGATATATGAATGTGCACTCCAAGAGCAGATCTTTTGTACCTATTTTTCATGTCTCCTTGTGTCCCTCCACTTAAATTTTGACACATAATTTTTTACTTAACACCAATTAATTTTAAAATTAAATAAAAGACCATGTGTCAAAATTTAAGTGAGAGGACACAAGGGTACAGAGAAAATAGGAACATAAGATCTGCTCTCACTGTGTAGTACCAAAAAATGTATGGTTTTTTTTTCTTTTGGGGGTTGGGGGTTTGGGGGTTGGGGGTGGGGTTAATAAATGAAGGGTTTAATGTTTTTACCAAAACAAAAAATATAAATGGATAAAGGAGGATAGTTTTGTACGCGCTAGAGATGGCGTGTGGTGCCAACGTATGGATAATAGGCTTGTGGATATAATAACTGAAGGAAAGAAGCAACTCTTCCGAAAACAGAAAACCTGAAAAGTTGGAAATAAATACTCTCACATTTTATCATAATTAGAATCAGAATAGAGTGAAAAAGTTCATCAATTTCAAATCTCTCGACCACTAAGAGGAGTCAAGAAATGGGAACAAATCAATTGAAATCCCCAGTGTATGTTCATTCTTCTTCTCTGTCTCAACTTTTCAGTTCTTCATCTGTAACATATGTAGTATATAAATACTAAAAATCTGATTGTGGGAATTTTAATCAAGTTAAAAACTTTTCATACCCAGTCAATATCTCTCTCCATAGCATTATATAATTCTTTTTCTTACCTGGTAGAATTTCACAATCTTGATTTTTGGGTTTCTCATTTTCTGCAAGTGAAAAGTAGGTCAAATTTTTTGGATTTAAGCTACATAAACCTATAAAAATTACTACCTACATTCATGGCTGCCCTGATAAATTCAGTATCACCCACAAAAAACCCATCTTTAGAACATGCAAGAAAGGGATGTGGATTCTCTTCCCAGATTCCTCATGTCCATTCTTTTCTTCTTAACAAGAGTTTTTCTAGGGTTTTAGCATCTACCCATATGACCATTCCTCAAAAAGAGTCTGTTTTAACACTACCCAATTGGAGGATTGGTAAGAATGACTCTAGAACCAACGATTATAGACTGAATGATGCATTTTTGTACTTGGAATACATGGTTGGAAAGGGGCACAAGCCTGATGTCACTCATGCAACTCATTTGTTGTATGATTTGTGCAAGTTAAATAAACTGCGTAAAGCGACTAGAGTAATGGAGATGATGGTTAGTTCAGGTAGTATTCCGGATGCGTCTTCGTATACATTTTTAGTGAACCAATTGTGTAAGAGAGGAAATGTTGGGCATGCGATGCAATTAGTCGAAAAAATGGAGGAGTATGGATATCCCACCAATACTGTTACTTACAATTCTCTTGTTCGAGGGCTTTGTATGCGCGGAAACCTGAATCAGAGCTTGCAGTTTGTGGATAGATTGATGCACAAAGGGCTAGTGCCAAATGCATTTACTTATGCAATCTTGTTAGAAGCTGCGTATAAGGAAAAAGGGGTAAATGAAGCAATTAGGCTCTTAGATGATATAACTGACAAGGGTGGAAAGCCTAATTTGGTTAGTTATAATGTGTTGCTAACTGGGTTGTGCAAGGAAGGTAGAATAGATGAGGCAATCAGTTTCTTCAGGAATATGCCAGCGAAGGGGTTTGATCCAAATGTTGTGAGCTATAATATTTTGTTGAGGAGTTTGTGTCACGAAGGACGGTGGGAGGAGGCAAATGGGCTTCTGTCAGAAATGGTAGGCGAGGAGCGATCGCCATCAATAGTCACCTACAACATATTGATTGCTTCACTCGCTTATCATGGCAGAATTGATCATGCCCTCGATGTGTTAGATGAAATGTTTAGGGGACCTTTTGTACCCACTGCAGCCAGTTATAACCCAATTATAGCTCGTCTCTGCAAAGAGAGGAAGGTAGAGGATGTGATCAAATGTCTGGACGAGATGATTTACCGGCATTGTAATCCCAATGAGGGAACATATAATGCCATTTCTGTGTTTTGTGAGGAGGAAATGGTACAAGAGGCTTTCTCCATATTCCAATATTTGAGTAGTAAACATAATTCCTCCGCTTATGATTTCTTCAAAAATGTGATTTCAGCCTTATGTAGGAAAGGGAATACATATCCAGCACTTCAGCTCTTGTATGAAATGACAAAGTATGGGTTTACTCCTGGCTCGTATACCTATTCGTCTTTGCTCAGAGGGTTGTGCATGGAGGGAATGCTGGACGAGGCAATTCAAATATTCCGCATCATGGAGGAAAGTGGTTACAGGCCTGATGTTGACAATTTTAACGCACTTATACTTGGGCTATGCAAATCCCAGAGAACAGATTTGTCCTTGGAGATTTTTGTGATGATGATTGAGAAAGGCTTTAAGCCTAGTGAGACAACTTACACCATTTTGGTGGAAGGGATCATTCATGAAGGAGAAACGGAGCTGGCAGTTAAGGTTTTGAAGGAATTGCATTTGAGACAAGTCTTGAGTCAAAACACATTGGAAAGGCTAGTTATGCAATATGACCTTGAGAGGTTATCGGTTTAATAGGCCTTCGAGAAAGATAAATGATCATAGCGTGATTACAGAGGAAACAAACAGGATGAGGGATTGGCGATTGTGAAGCAAATAAATCAAGAAGCCATCGAGAGGTTTGTACATTTATTTTTGTTCCTTCCAAAGTACAGATGATAAATGAAGACTAATATGGGAATTGATTGTATTTAATCCATAAAAAAAGAAGAAGCAGAGGTTCAAGGTTGAAGAGGCCCGACTTCTTGGATATGCATTATTCTTGCCTTCGTTCCAAGCTTACTGCTGACGCTTTTTC
Organism: Panax notoginseng; assembly: GCA_016801055.1. Taxonomy (NCBI): domain Eukaryota; kingdom Viridiplantae; phylum Streptophyta; class Magnoliopsida; order Apiales; family Araliaceae; genus Panax; species Panax notoginseng. The sequence continues at coordinate 19,625,873 of CM029018.1, forward strand.
ACGAGTTTCTATTTGTTCAATCATAGCAGATTAAAGCCTGTTAATTTCATAAAGCACTCTAATTTATAAATATAAGGCGGGAAGTCTCATTCTTGTACTTAATTTCATCAAATACTCTTGTTGACTACTTAGTCATCCAGTTTTCAACGACTGTAGGCTATTGATCTTATAGACTCAAACTATCAGTCCAGATATGAAAGAAATTTTTTAGATTAAGGTTACTCTGATTAAACTGTGTCACCTTTACTTGTATATTGATCACTGTTTTGTTTCGGGATAAGTTTGAAAAACGGATCCGGTTACCATGAAATTAACTTCATGATCAATTGACCAATACAGTGCTGACAAGCAGAGATAGATCATCTCTCGGCCTACGTGTCGATACTATATTGGTCAATTGACCGAAGTTAACTTCATGTTAACCACTCTCCTGAAAGACCGGCAGGAAATCAGAACCACAATGCTTAAAATTCTCGTGTCATTTCACCCATGTCTTAGGTTTTGTTCCCAAACAGTTGCGGTCCTTTTTCTTTGTCCTCTTTCTTAAATAAACAGAGCAATTGGATATATCAAATTAAGTTCCATCATTTTGGAAGTAATGCCATAAAATGTTTCTAAGTCCCCCCATCAATGTCTGGATTCTATTTATTTATTTGTTTGGACATTATGTTTGAATATATTACAAGTTTTCTGCTAGCAAGCTGGTGAGCCATCGTACTATCGAAAAATAGCTCCACATAAACTGGTGCATCTTAACTACACTGATTTACAAAAGAGGCTGAAATTATCTGAGACATAAACTTGCCTACTTTAGATATACAATTTGCAGGGCATAATCTTTAACCATTCTGCTGTTATTGCATTCTCTTTCGTTTTCAACTTCATTGCCAAATTTCATTCTTCAAACTGTATCTTATTCCGTATCTGCTTATACGTAAATACATTAAAGGAAACTAACATGCAAAACAACAAGATTCCTCACTATCTTATCCCCTATCTGCTTATACGTAAATACATACAAGGAAACTAACATGCAAAACAAGAAGGTTGTAAAGGAGATGGTAAAAGCTTGTTCATAAAATGCTAACACCTCTTAACAAGTACACAAGAAAATTGATGTCAATTAGATTTTGATGCAAAGTAATCAGTTTAGAAAATGACAGCCATTCAACCTCAAACATTGTGCAACTCCCAAAATAGGCAGACAGAATAAAGTCTCTAGCAGTTGAAACAACTAATTTAACAAGTATGCAACCAAATACCAATATATACTAAAAGAGTAATCTCCAGCCATACCATAAAAAAAGATATGCCTCCATAAATAAAAGGGTACCATAGCCCTCCCAGTTCTAAGGTCTGGCTAAAAAATTGAGCTAATAAATTACCTTGAAATGCTTTCAAGTCATGAACACTACATTTCTAATTCTCAACGCAAATGCTTGTTATCATTCACACATCAAACTTGTACCAATGGGAAATGCTCATTCATTTCCCAGGCAATATGTCAGTAGGTATGATAGTAAAGGAGTAAACCTTTTTGTACCCACAGGCCACAACAACCCATGTATTTAAGAGAACATCTAGAATGCAATTACTCCCAAAGAAAAAGAAACTGACAAACAACATGAATTCATTCATAAAATCCACTAGGTTTTCAATTAAAATAAAACATGTCTGGCGAGTACAAATATAATTGATCCATCATACTAAATAAAACTTCACTCTAAAACACTAAACCCTAAAGTTGGCTTAATGCTACAAAATCAGAAACTAAAACCAAGTAGAACCAAATTGTAGACAACATAAGAAAGCTCCCCCCCCCCTTCAGTGCCTCCAACTCATTCACCACAGAGCAAATGCCAGCAGGCAATGATGAAGACACCTACACAAGCAGAAAGCAATCTCATTATCCACATATATGGGTCTACTTTGATCTCTGTCTCATCTTTCGGCGCTTCCTCTTCAGTCTCCTCATGCGCTTCTTCTTCCACTGTAAATAATGAAGATTAATTGTCAAAGGAACAAACTATTTCATATACATATTCATATTCATATATAAGAAAAATGTTTTTCTCATGGCCAGTCCCGAGAGGAAATTGCAGAGACACTGCGCACCCCAAGGCAACAGGATATGACAATGCCCCTTTCTTTGACAAGCAGGAACTATCCACCACAAAGGGAGGATGGCTCAACTGCAGTAATCATCAAAGAATGGCTTGATCTGTGACAATTACCTTTGAGTTTTGCGAATATTGACTAATTCGCCCCAATTTGATTGTAATTGACACACTTCAAACATTTAAGTAACAAGGGACCTTGATACAAATTCAAAGACGAAACTTTCAATTTGAAAAACATCAGGGTTCTTTGAAAATATTGATGCTATTAAAGTCCAGCAATCTATAAAATTCAAAATCACTCATGTTCAATAAAAGAATGAACTCTCCAAAAATAATAGTACCCATGTTACATACACCTAAGCCATGCAAGAAATAAATTGTCAAGTAATTCCCTAGAAACGGAAATAAATAATAGCAGTAACAATCATTATTGTACTTTCTCAGTCAGGTGCTCATTTTAAATGATGCATTAAAACATGATGCTAGTCTTACTAGATTTTTCTAATATATCCAGACATCTTAACAGTCATATGCACAATAAACATACCATTGGATTGTAATATGGCTCCTACAAATAAACAATTCATCAATGGAAATGCATATGAATATCTAAATTTATATTACAATTTTTAGCTGCAAAGCAGGCCACGGCCTAATACTTTTTGTCATTTACAAACCATAGTGTGCAAAGTTGAAGGATTACATGTCCATCACCGTCAAAATCCCCATATGTACATTATTGATTGTTTAATCACGTGTGTGCGCTTGCGTGGAATGCGCTTTGGTTAAATAATTAATCTTTTGCCTTCCAAAGGGTATATAAATTTCACAAATTTTTATAAAACAGGGGCTATTATAAAAGGATTTACAAGAAAACAAAGTATATAACCAATCATTGTAGTAACAGATCATAAACCTAATTGATTACAGATTAGGTGCACGAGAAAACACTGAAATATCATGAATTTCCAGATAATTAAGGCTGAAAGAGAAATCGAGAGGGAATATTCAAAATTGAAATCAAAATAATAATCAAAGTGCAAATAAACATATAAATTTTTGAAGACTGGTAGCTTATAAGTTTACCTTAGCACGCATCTTCGATCAACTTTCTATCAACTTCTCTCTCTTTCAGTCTGTTCACTCGACGAGCCGAATTTTGTCCAGGTAGGAGGAGCAGATTGTGTTTTGTGTGGCTCTTCTTTCGCTATTTATAGGCTTAGCTTGCAAAACCCTAATTCTTATGGGCTTCACAATGCGTACATGGGCTGGGCTAAATAGTTCAGAAATTGAAATTCAATTGTTTGAGATTACATGTTAGTTCCAATACTCTAATAATTTAGACGGCCCTTTACGGGTTGAATCTTGATGGCCCAATCCCTTTCTTAAATTTATATGCCTTTTGTTTTTTTTTTTGTTTTTTTTTTTAATAAAGTATGGAGTACTATTATTGATTATCCAACATCAAAGTATTACAAATAAAAGGAGGTAGAGAACCTTTTCAAACATGGCTACCAGACATAAGAACCCGACGCACGAGAATATGCCTTTTGTTTTAAGTAAAAAAAAAAATTGAGATTCGTAAGTCATTTTCCAACTCTACCTCCCAACAATAAGTTTTATTTTTTATTCTTTTTATTTGTTTAACCTATCTTTAGCAAATTATTTATTTATTGCTCAATTAATTAAATTATTTTCTTCATATATGTATGTCTTATTTATCTTAAAGCTCTTAAGTTTGGTAATATTGCTCTCCTTCAATCCTATTTTGTCAAAAAAAATCTCTTTAAATTTTTTAATAGAAATGATAATATTTTATTTATTCTTTCATAATGCAAATTATATGGCATGTTAAAACCGTAAATATAGCAACGGTAAAAATCGCCTCTATAAAATTTATAGCAATTATAACTACGACTTTCATGTAAAAATACGAGTTTTCAATAATTTTCGGTCAACAAAACACTCTTCCTTTATTTTAGAAAACGACTTATAAATTTGAGATCCGCAAGTCATTTTTCAGAGAGGCTGTCCAATTATGTCTCCTAACAATAAGTTTTACTTTTTATTATTTTTTATTATTATTATTATTATTTCATCTCTCTTTAGCAAATTAATTCATTTTCCCCGATTAATTCAATAACTTTTTTCATATCTATATTTGCTATTCATCTCTAAGCTCTTCAATTTGATAATATTGCTCTCAATTCAATATTATTTATGTGAGACCCCAAATTTTATGAATAAAGATTTAAATTTCTCGAAATATTTTTTTTTAGTATTATGGTGTGGATTTGATATAATGTTATAGTTGTGGGTAATATTTACAAATTTTACAAAGTAAGCAAGTGGTTATATAATATTCGATTGGTCGGGGAATATTTGTTTTAATAGGGAATATTCGTACGACAGCACAATCATTGGTGGACCCTACAACGGAAGTATTGTCGTAGTTAAAAAACGACAAAATTATCTTTTTATAAAAATAACGGCGGAAGTTTTATCGTTAACTGTTGAAACACTCGGTGTTAAAAGTACAGTAATAAGCGTGGTTGTATAGTAGCACACGATATTGATTATTGATACTTAAGTGATAAGTCACTCAGTTTTATTTTATTGATATTATTAATGTAATAAAACAGAAAAACTTTTTATATAAAACAGAATATTTTTATAAAGTTATTCTATAAATAGAATATATTATATTCTATTATGCATAGTGTTTTGCATAGTAAAATCTTTTTATATAAAACAGAATACTTTTATAAAGTTATTTTATAAATAGAATATATTATATTTTATTATGCATACTGTTGCATAGTGCCTGCATAGTATTTTGCATAGTAAATTTTTTTTATATAAAACAGAATACTTTTATAAAGTTATTCGTTTTATTAGATTATAAATAGAATATATTATATTTTATTTAAAAGATTTTGCTTTAAATATGGGCCGTCCGATTAAAAGTAAATCAATCTGGACCGTTCATGAATTAGTTAATATTCAGTCCATTCTTCTATAAATAGAAGCTCATTCCTTCATTATTTTTTACGAATTCACTGAAACTCTAGAGAGATAAACTATAGAGAGAAAGAAGAAAAGTGTTCTACTACTTCACTATTCCTATATCCAGTACTCTTCTTTCTAAGGTAAGAGATATTATTTGTTGTACTCGTAAGGGGTATTATTTCTTTTGTATTCATGAAGAGAACTTCTGTTATTCCATTATTTATTATTCTGTTAGAATAACCTGTATACGCGGGCTACCCTATACTTGGTAAAATTATTCTGTTATTTCATTCTTTATTATTCTGTTGGAATAACTTGTTTATGTGGATTACCACATGCATGGTGAATGATCGTTTGTATTAATTCCTTATTAAATTGTGAAAATGATCTGTATACGTTGATTACCGCATGGCGGACGAAAATCTATTTACAATTTTATATATTCTATTATACTCAGTTGGTTAAAGTTTTAGCTTTTACACTCCATGAAATTTATGGAATATCTTTGATATTTGCGCTTCATCCAGTATCTTTTCACGGGAATATTCTTCTGAGCATTCTTAAATTTTTACTCTACAAAGAAGTATCATGTTGACAATTTGGACGTTATTGGTTCCTGGATAAATTAATTCTTGAACTTATTTTATTGAATTATTATGTCATTATCATCATCCTTATGTTTATATTATGTTGAAAGTCATCTGCGGGCCGTAGTACATAGATGGACTTAGTGTGATTATGACTAGGGATTATTCGGTATAATCATGACCGTAATGTGATGAATGATGTGGTAAATCCTCATTGGCCGTAGTGCATTGATGGACTTGGTGTGATTATGACCAGGGATTATTAGGTATAATTATGACCGTAATGTGATGAATGATGTGGTAAAAATCCTCATTGGTCGTAGTGCATTGATGGACAGTTTTTGGTATGATTATGGCTATGGATTCTCTTCGGCCAATGGTGCAAAGATGAATTGTTTTATGGCATGATCAGAACCGTTGATGAAAACACGATTATCTATGGCCTGTAATGCATGGATAATTCGTGGTCGTGATACTAAAGAATATCCTTGGCCTGTAGTGCAAGGATGATTCGATGATGTGGATTAATTATTGAGCTGAGTCTCAGCAATGAAATATTAATTCATGGATGTGATAATAATGAATATCTTTGGCCGTAGTGCAAAGATGATTTAATTAGTATGATTATGACCAAAAATTGTGATTTGGTATAACCATAATTTTTGATGTTTCAGGTGAAGATAGGTGATGAAAATTATCTTCGTCCTGGGTGCGAAAAGGAATTCGGAATCACAATTATGATTATGAGTTATTCATATGATTGTGGACATGAATTGTTGATTGATGTTACAGGAATAAAATATTATAGGTGGACTTTTAACATGGAGAAGATAATAGACCTGATTGTAAGACCCCAACTTATTAATTAATAAAATCAAATTTTCTCTAAATATTATTGTGAATAATAAGGGGCTAATTTGATATAATACTTTGGTTATGGGTGAAATGTGCAAATTTTACAAAATAAGCAAGTGGTTATAAAATATTCATTTTGTCGGGGAATATTCGTTTGGTCGTGGAATATTCTTGCTGTCGGAGAATATTCGTACGACGGCGCAGCCTTGTGTGGGCCCCATAACGGAAAGCGATTGGATGAAGAAAATGGCAAGTATAAGTTATTTATAAATAACGGCGTAGTTGTTACCGTTAATACTGTTGGAATACCCGGTGATTAAAATACAGTAGCACACGGTATTGCACCAATTATTGATTCTTACGTAAGAAGGCACTACTCAATAATTGTTACAGTAGTTATTGTTCAATATTTTATTTTATTGATTCAATAATTGTTGCATTGATATTTTATATTATTGTTGTTTTAATAATTGTTGCTGCACAGTATTTTTCATTATCAAATCAATAATTCATATTATTTGAATAATATTATTAGATAACATTATTGACAATGTCTAGAAAGTTCTGTCTAAGGACAGGTTTGGTCATCTAATTGCGCGCCAGTAAGGAGAAATCCTTATTGGAAAGCCCCCTCTTTCCTGGGAACGGCCTGGTTGTCATAAATGTGATTCTGTAATATTATTTGTGAATAATTAATTATTGATTCATATGATAAGAAAATATTTATTTTATGTGGATATAAATGAGGGATATATTTTTGTGGTTAAAAATAAAGGAGTTAATGTTGAGGTGTTTTATCAGTATTTTTATCGGAATGGAGGTATTAAAAATCAAATCAGGGTTTTTGAGAAATATTACGGGTGTTATAATTTTTAATCCGACCGTTGGATCGTGGTAATTTTTGGATATGTTATACATATATAAGTTGAGTATATGTCCACAAATTTTGAACCGTTAAAAATGAACGTATGATTTATTATGAATTTTACGAGATGACTAGTTCAGAAATTGTTGAATTTTCGGAGTTTATCATTTTGGTGGAAAATTCTAGAATTGGTGGGCCCCACTTGTGGTTGGTGAAGAAATGTGCTGAATTATATTTCAAATGTGGTGGGTGGGAATAGTAGCAGGTAAAGCCATCAGGTTGCAGGTCAAACCTACTAAAATTTTCCTATAAATAGAGGGCTAAGTTAGAATTGAAAATCACACCAGAAACAAGTTTTCTCTCTTTCTCTCTCTAGATTATTGAGTGTATTTTGTGAGTATTTAGATACTTTGAGAGTTTCTATTCATCAGAGCATGTTTCTTTCAGCCTTATACCGGTATTCGGACCAGAAGTACTGATATCTTGAGGTAAGGGATATTATTTTCTTCTTAATGATATTATTTTCTTCAATATCATTATGCTGAAATATTGATATGAGTTTTTATCAAATTTAGAACTTTTTGTGTCGGGGTTACTATTCACGTCCCTATTCACGAATACGGCACTATTCACCGAAAAATAAAATTTTCTCTTTTTGTCCAAGATGTCTATTATGGTTACTATCTTTGATTGTATCCATGTTTTGATCTTTATTTTTGAATTCTGCTTCACAATTGATTATTATGAAGTATTATTGATTTTAGATAAACTGTTATACGAATCCCTACTATTTGTCCTTCTGTCTCACTGGATTCGTTCTCTTTAAGATATTTTTCATCATCCTCAGTCCTAAATGATGATATTACTGAATATCTTTGGCCTGTAGTGCAAAGATGTATGATTACTTGATGAATATCTTTGGCCTGTAGTGCAAAGATGAACAGGTGTTGAGATGAACATGACTGACAGGTGATACAAATGAATATCTTTGGCCTGTAGTGCAAAGATGAATATTTGGATAAAGATGATTATTAATTGATGTTACAGAGATAAAATATTGATGATGGACTTTTAAATCTTAGAAGATAGTAGAATTCTTTCTCTACTTGACTCTTCTAATGGTTTGCTGTTTCCGCTGCAGTTGTTGATCTAAAACTTGTTGTCGATTATATTCTATCAGATTTTTTCCTGTTGAAGACTAACGATAATTTGTTTGTATATTATCTTAGTCATAATATTCTTTACTGGGCTAGTTGAGCTCACCCTTTTCCTTTTGGTTCCATTTTTTTCTCAGGAGGTGAGAACATAGCAGGATCTAGTCGGGGTATGGAGTGATGGTTCTAGAAAGATGTTTTAGCAGTCCTCACTATTTCTGTAAAATAGTGTTTGAATAATTGTAATGAGGATTTATTTGAGTGTGGATATTGTCTAGAAGACAATATTTGTATTTAAACTCATAGTATGTGTTGTCGTATTTTGCACGACAATTGTATTATTGAAGTTGTAGTTTGTTTTCTGTACCATGTATTTGGCGACTCAGAATGGGTGTTGTATACCTATTTTGGGGGCGTCACAGTTGGTATCAGAGCTTAGGGATATGATCCCTGGCTGAGATGTGAGACAAGAACTAGGAGGGGAGAGACGGGGAATTCCTTCACTAGTATGACTTGACTAAGTTTATTTGGTGTTTATTTGGTCGGTCAGAGTATAGGGATAATATATGACATGACTATTAACCCTTGTTTTATGGCAGTATTTAAGAATGGCAGCTGAGAACGTTAATAATGGAGTAAATCAGACCGTGGAGACACCTTTGATCACCACCCAGGGGAACGTGCAACAGGAAGGCAATATTCCTCCTGTAAACAACGTTACCGAGCAAACGATGAATGATGGAATGTTTAGGAGCTTTTTGCAGTTCATGCAAAATCAGACGAGGGAGACTCGTGTGCAGAATACGGGTGGAAATGATAACGCGCGGTTTGTCACAGCTAAGCAGTTCAAAGAATTGGGACCACCAGAATTTAAGGGAAAGCCGGATCCGATCATGGCGGAAACGTGGGTCAAGCAAATTACCAAGATATTCGATGTCTTGGGATGCACGGAGGAACAAAAGGTTCCATTCGCCACCTTTATGTTCCGCGATGAGGCAGACTACTGGTGGGAGTCTGTGAAGCGTACCCAGCCTGACGCACTCAACATGTCCTGGGAAACATTTCAAAAACTGTTCAATGACAAGTACTTTCCTGAAAGTATTCGTCATATGAAGGAGGTAGAGTTTATCAGACTGGAACAAAACAACATGACGGTGTCCCAGTACGAGGCGAAGTTTGCAGAGTTATCCAGGTTTGCACCTCATTTGGTCGAAAATGAGGAACGAATGACAAGGATGTTTCTGAGAGGTCTAAAACCCGAGATTCGACAATATCTTATCTCTCATAAATTTTCTTTATATTCAGATGTTGTAAACAGGGCTCAATTATTAGAGCGAGATAATGAGTATGTGCAACCGAGGGACCACAACCAGGGTCATACCGGTGGCGGCAGTCATCGAAGCAATGAAAACCAGCAGGGAGGAAAGCATTCGGACAAAAGCGGTAACCACTCTGGTGGTAATCGTGGTCGTGATAATAGAAGGAGCGAGTCGGGAGGAGATTTCAAGAAGAGAAGGTACAACAATGATAATGTGAAGACGTCAGCACAAACATCAACTGTTTCTAGGGGAGGAGAACGACCACCGGTCGTATGTTACAAATGTGGGAAAGAGGGACATATCAGCCCAAACTGCCCACAACAATCCAAGGTATGTTATAACTGTGGAAAGGAGGGTCATATAGCTCGAGAGTGTTCTGTAGCAAAACCAAGTTCAGCGGGGATGGTGACTCCAAAAGCTGTCCCGGATAAGTCGAAATCAGCGGTTCCTGGAAGGGCGTTTGTCGTTACTGGCCAAAACGCGAGAAACCCGAACGAGGTGATCACGGGTAAGCTAATCTTGAATTCTTGCGAAGTTTATACTTTACTAGATACCGGTTTTACCCATTCTTTTATCTCTCCTGCTTGTGCTCAACGTTTAAACTTGACTCCGGAGAAATTGGACTTTAACTTATCTGTTGAAACTCCGTTGGGTGAAACCTTCGTTACATCTACAGTTTATAAATCTTGCATGATCCAAGTTGGCACTATCACATTACCTGTTGATCTTATCTCTTTAAAGATACTTGCTTTTGATGTGATTTTAGGAATTGATTGGTTAACCACTCATCATGCTAAAATTGATTGTTTTCGTAAGGTTGTTAGTTTTCATATTCCTAACCAACCTGTCATACGAATTCAAACTACTAAACCACTAAAATCAGTCACTGTCATATCAAGCCACAAAGCTATTCGTTTATTGAAAAACGGATGTCAAGCTTTCTTAGCCCATGTAATGGATTTGAACAAAGACAAGTCAGATTTGAATAATATTTCTATTGTTAGAGAATTTTCCGATGTATTTCCTGAAGAACTTCCTGGTCTACCCCCAGAACGTGAAGTTGAATTCTTTATTGACCTTGAACCCGGTACAAAGCCCATTTCTAAAACTCCATATCGAATGGCTCCTATTGAACTTCAGGAGTTAAAAGTCCAACTACAGGAGTTGTTGGACATCGGTTTTATTCGTCCTAGTACGTCTCCTTGGGGTGCTCCTGTTTTATTCGTAAAGAAGAAAGACGGGAGTATGCGACTTTGTATCGACTATCGAAAATTGAATCATGTCACTATCAAGAATAGGTATCCGCTACCTCGCATTGATGACCTGTTCGACCAGTTACAAGGAACACAATTCTTTTCAAAGATCGACCTTCGTTCTGGATATCATCAGCTGAAGATTAAAACTGAGGATATTCCAAAGACTGCCTTCAGAACTCGGTACGGGCATTATGAATTCTTAGTAATGTCTTTTGGATTGACTAATGCTCCTGCTGCCTTCATGGATATGATGAACCGTGTATTCAAAGAATATTTGGATCAGTTCGTTGTTGTCTTTATTGATGACATCCTCATCTATTCCAAAAGCCGTGAAGATCATGAGCGCCATTTGAAGCTGGTACTGCAAAGGCTTCGTGAAAATAAGCTATATGCCAAATTGAAGAAATGCGAGTTCTGGCTTGAGGAAGTAGCATTCCTTGGGCACGTGGTGTCAAAACATGGAGTATCTGTCGACCCGGCGAAGATTGAAGCCATACAAAGTTGGGAGCAACCGAAGTCGGTAACCGAAGTACGTAGCTTTCTAGGCTTAGCTGGTTATTATCGGAGATTTGTGGAAGGATTTTCTCGAATCGCTACTCCGTTAACTCAGCTGACTCGGAAAGATACAAAATTCGTATGGAGTGAGGAATGCGAGAAGAGTTTCCAAGAACTCAAGAGGAGACTCATTTCGGCACCTGTTCTGACAATACCATCTGGTTCGGATGGATTTGTTATCTACAGCGATGCTTCAGGCAAAGGGTTAGGATGTGTTCTCATGCAACATGGGAAAGTCATAGCCTATGCCTCACGACAACTCAAAGAATATGAGAGGAATTATCCTACTCATGATTTGGAGTTGGCAGCAGTCGTTTTTGCGTTGAAGATCTGGAGACACTACCTGTATGGGGAGAAAGTGGAGATCTATACAGATCATAAAAGCCTCAAATATTTCTTCACCCAAAAGGAACTCAACATGCGGCAACGACGTTGGCTCGAGCTGTTGAAAGATTACGATCATACCATCCAATATCATCCTGGAAAAGCAAACGTAGTAGCTGACGCATTGAGTAGAAGATCATATGCGGGTACGAGTGCAATATTGTTAACACAAAGGCCCATTTTGTATGACTTACAAAGGATGGAGATAGAGATGAAGGCTCCAAGTACCCACATGATGATATCAAATATACGAGTAGAACCGACTTTAATCGATAAAGTTAAAGCTGCTCAAGCTACGGACATGGAGCTGATGCGTATGAAGAAGAAAGTGCAAGAAGGTGCTATTCCAGAAGCAAGAATCGATGAAGAAGGAATACTTCGAGTCAACTCCAGACTTTGTGTTCCTAACGATTTTGACTTGAAGCATAGAATAATGATGGAGGCACACAACACACCGTTTGCAATCCATCCTGGGAGTACCAAAATGTATCACGATCTTCGACATACATTTTGGTGGAGCAATATGAAAAGAGAGATCGCGGAGTTTATCTCGAGGTGTTTAACTTGTCAACGTGTAAAGGCGGAGCATCAAGTGCCAAAGGGTCCATTGCAACCACTTGAGATCCCGAAATGGAAGTGGGAACACATTACTATGGATTTTGTTACAGGTCTTCCCAAGGTTTCTCAAGGCATAGATGCGATTTGGGTTATTGTTGATAGATTAACCAAGTCCGCTCATTTCTTGCCGATACGTGAGACTTATTCCCTTGAACGTCTTGCTAGTATGTACGTGAACGAGATTGTGAGATTGCATGGCATGCCAGTATCCATAGTTTCGGATCGTGACCCAAGATTCACTTCACGATTTTGGGTTAGCTTGCAGAAAGCTATGGGCACGGATTTACGATTCAGTTCGGCATACCATCCTCAAACGGACGGACAATCAGAGAGGACTATTCAAACTCTTGAAGATCTATTAAGACTTTGTGTCCTAGATCTCAAAGGGAGTTGGGATAAGTACCTACCATTGGTGGAATTCTCCTACAACAACAGTTATCAGGCGAGCATAGGTGTGGCTCCATTCGAGGCGTTGTATGGAAGAAAATGTCGTTCTCCAGTATGCTGGGACGAGGTGGGTGAAGCAACATTGTTGGGACCAGAGTTGGTACGCATTACTACAGAGAAGATCCAAACGATTCGACAACGTATACAAACGGCACAGGATCGACAAAAGAGTTATGCGGATCTTCATCGGAAGGACGTGGAATTTAATATTGGGGATCATGTATTATTACGTGTTGCACCATGGAAGGGAGTTACAAGATTTGGGAAGAGAGGAAAGCTCAATCCAAGATTTGTTGGTCCATTTGAGATTCTTGAGCGAATAGGAAATGTGGCATATAGACTCGCATTACCTCCAAGCATGTCTCGTGTTCATAATGTTTTCACATATCTATGCTTCGTAAATATGTTAAAGACCCGAACCACATTATTGAGTTAGAACCAGACGAGATAGCTGAAGATTTAACGTACGAGGAGGTACCTGTTAAGATCTTGGATAGGAAAGAGCATGTCCTACGCACGAAGGTTATACCACAAGTTAAGGTTTTGTGGAGAAACCATGCTATTGAAGAAATGACCTGGGAGTTGGAATCAGAAATGAAAGCGAGGTATCCTCACCTTTTTGAAACATCAGGTACGTACGTCAATTTCGAGGACGAAATTTCATAAGGAGGGGAGGTTGTAAGACCCCAACTTATTAATGAATAAAATCAAATTTTCTCTAAATATTATTGTGAATAATAAGGGGTTAATTTGATATAATACTTTGGTTATGGGTGAAATGTGCAAATTTTGCAAAATAAGCAAGTGGTTATAAAATATTCATTTTGTCGGGGAATATTCGTTTGGTCGTGGAATATTCTTGCTGTCGGGGAATATTCGTACGACGGCGCAGCCTTGTGTGGGCCCCATAACGGAAAGCGATTGGATGAAGAAAATGACAAGTATAAGTTATTTATAAATAACGGCGTAGTTGTTACCGTTAATACTGTTGGAATACCCGGTGATTAAAATACAGTAGCACACGGTATTGCACCAATTATTGATTCTTACGTAAGAAGGCACTACTCAATAATTGTTACAGTAGTTATTGTTCAATATTTTATTTTATTGATTCAATAATTGTTGCATTGATATTTTATATTATTGTTGTTTCAATAATTGTTGCTGCACAGTATTTTTCATTATCAGATCAATAATTCATATTATTTGAATAATATTATTAGATAACATTATTGACAATGTCTAGAAAGTTCTGTCTAAGGAGAGGTTTGGTCATCTAATTGCGCGCCAGTAAGGAGAAATCCTTATTGGAAAGCCCCCTCTTTCCTGGGAACGGCCTGGTTGTCATAAATGTGATTCTGTAATATTATTTGTGAATAATTAATTATTGATTCATATGATAAGAAAATATTTATTTTATGTGGATATAAATGAGGGATATATTTTTGTGGTTAAAAATGAAGGAGTTAATGTTGAGGTGTTTTATCAGTATTTTTATCGGAATGGAGGTATTAAAAATTAAATCAGGGTTTTTGAGAAATATTGCGGGTGTTATAATTTTAATCCGACCGTTGGATCGTGGTAATTTTTGGATATGTTATACATATATAAGTTGAGTATATGTCCACAAATTTTGAACCGTTAAAAATGAACGTATGATTTATTATGAATTTTACGAGATGACTGGTTCAGAAATTGTTGAATTTTCGGAGTTTATCATTTTGGTAGAAAATTCTAGAATTGGTGGGCCCCACTTATGGTTGGTGAAGAAATGTGCTGAATTATATTTCAAATGTGGTGGGTGGGAATAGTAGCAGGTAAAGCCATCAGGTTGCAGGTCAAACCTACTAAAATTTTCCTATAAATAGAGGGCTAAGTTAGAATTGAAAATCACACCAGAAACAAGTTTTCTCTCTTTCTCTCTCTAGATTATTGAGTGTATTTTGTGAGTATTTAGATACTTTGAGAGTTTCTATTCATCAGAGCAAGTTTCTTTCAGCCTTATACCGGTATTCCGACCAGAAGTACTGATATCTTTAGGTAAGGGATATTATTTTCTTCTTAATGATATTATTTTCTTCAATATCATTATGCTGAAATATTGATATGAGTTTTTATCAAATTTGGAACTTTTTGTGTCGGGGTTACTATTCACGTATACGGCACTATTCACGTATACGGTACTATTCACGAATACGGCACTATTCACCGAAAAATAAAATTTTCTCTTTTTGTCCAAGATGTCTATTATGGTTACTATCTTTGATTGTATCCATGTTTTGATCTTTATTTTTGAATTCTGCTTCACAATTGATTATTATGAAGTATTATTGATCTTGGATAAACTGTTATACGAATCCCTACTATTTGTCCTTCTGTCTCACTGGATTCGTTCTCTTTAAGATATTTTTCATCATCCTCAGTCCTAAATGATGATATTACTGAATATCTTTGGCATGTAGTGCAAAGATGTATGATTACTTGATGAATATCTTTGGCCTGTAGTGCAAAGATGAACAGGTGTTGAGATGAACATGACTGACAGGTGATACAAATGAATATCTTTGGCCTGTAGTGCAAAGATGAATATTTGGATAAAGATGATTATTAATTGATGTTACAGGGATAAAATATTGATGATGGACTTTTAAATCTTAGAAGATAGTAGAATTCTTTCTCTACTTGACTCTTCTAATGGTTTGCTGTTTCCGCTGCAGTTGTTGATCTAAAACTTGTTGTCGATTATATTCTATCAGATTTTTCCCTGTTGAAGACTAGCGATAATTTGTTTGTATATTATCTTAGTCATAATATTCTTTACTGGGCTAGTTGAGCTCACCCTTTTTCTTTTTGTTCCATTTTCTTCTCAGGAGGTGAGAACATAGCAGGATCTAGTCGGGGCATGGAGTGATGGCTCTAGAAAGATATTTTAGCAGTCCTCACTATTTCTGTAAAATAGTGTTTGAATAATTGTAATGAGGATTTATTTGAGTGTGGATATTGTCTAGAAGACAAGATTTGTATTTAAACTCATAGTATGTGTTGTCGTATTTTGTACGACAATTGTATTTTTGAAGTTGTAGTTTATTTTCTGTACCATGTATTTGGCGACTCAGAATGGGTGTTGTATACCTATTTTGGGGGCGTCACATGATGGTCTATTTAACTCTTTTAATAGATTACTCGTTCCGCTGCAACTATGGTTGAAAAGTTGTATCATCTACCATATGTTCTAAATCTCTGAGTTATTATTGATGAAAGCTATTGATAATGTAATTATCTTTAGTCATGATATTTTTTACTGGGCTAGTTGTGCTCACCCTTTTGCTTCACAATTCCTTTCAGGTAATAAAAGAGTTGCTGGGTCGAGCGGGGTATTAAGAGGAGTAGAACGATGGTCTCTAGTTGTGGAGGTTCTCCCTAAACAGTATAGAAAAGTTCATATAGTATTTATATTTGGTGAATCCAATAGGGTGAGGTGAACCCAACTTTGAAAAGGTGTTTTGCCACTATCATACAAGATGTCTAATGACATACAATTTCATGTTATCATAAGACAGGGTTGTGCACATCCACTTGCTGAGTATATCTACGAGCACTACCTATATGATCTTGGAGTTTATTTGAAATATAATTTTCACTTGGAGACAACGGGGATAATTATATGTTAAGAGAAGACTCACCATTGGAAAGAAGATGATAGTAATCTTCTCGTTTTTCTTTGGGGTCTATTGGGTCAACCAAGGATAATTCTGTGGACATATGATATCTATCATAATCTAGACGTATGGTCTCCCATGTACGAAGGTTTTCTTGAGCACTTCCCAAATATTTTAATTTCTAAAATAATTATTGACTGTATCTTTATGTAAGGTAACATTGTAAGGTCTTGTGGTCAAGGCACCACGAGAGTATTATATATATTTGTGTTAAAACTAACAGCTTATCTGTTGTCGTGCTCTGCACGATAGTTCAACAGTTGTATAAATGAAGTATGTATTTGATTTTTGTAGTATAATATCTGGCAACTCAAAATAGGTCGTGTGGACCTATTTTGGAGGCGTCACAATTTCGTCAATTTTTTTCTTTAGATTTGGTAATATTTATTTATCAATTATAATGTTGCGTATACTATTAAAAAGAGAGAGAAAATACACTATAAAAAATTATTTAATTAATACAAATAGAGAGACGATGATTAGCCGTCAAACAAAGGAAAAATAAGTCATTTTCTTTGAAAAATTCTCCTTATAAATTTTTTTATTGAATTTAAAAAAAATAAAATTATCAGGTAATCTTACATTCTATGGGATCCGGTTATGAAGAAGTTAATTTCATGATAAGTTAGTCAATTGACTAATATAATATATTATTGATACGTAGAAGAAGAGATCACCTCCCAGCCTGCGCATAAATACTGTACTGATCAATTGACATGCTAAGTGCTAACCCCTAACCCCTAACCCCTAACCCCTAACCCCTAACCCCTCTTCATTTTATGTGTTAATTTTGAGTAAACCGGAAGGAGTAAATTTTTATTAGTAGAAAATAATTTGCTGTGTTATTGCTTATCCTGGGTTAGGATACGCTATTTCCGATACCAATCATGGCCATAAAGTAAAGCTTCATCTTTCTCGTCTGAACCGAGTATAAAAAGGTGGAAGCAAATGCTAATGACACGAAATCTTACTTCCAAATAGAGTAAAAGCAGTCAATAATCATGTCCGACGGAACCCCAGAAAACCATGAATCCAATTCCAAGGAAGAAGCCGGTGTTGATGTTGTTAAATTGGAACAAATTTCAAATGAATTGGCTGAATCCACCACTGCTAATGGCGATAATAGCATTGACAAAAGATCGGATTCCGATCTCGCGAAGGGGTTATCTTCAATCATATCTACAGTGATTAGGGATTTCGATTCCAGAGCTGAAGAAACAATTCGCAGCCAAGTTCAGCTCTCTTTCTCCATTGATCGTCTTACCCGAGGTAATTACAGAATCCCACTTTCATTTTTTGCTTTTCTTTTTAGTTACTCACAGATAATTGGAAAGAGCTATTGTAGAGGCGTATGCTTTTGTGTGTGTGTGTGTGTCATTTATGAGTGAAAGTCTTACCTAAAATACTATCTCAATTTGCAGTTTAGTTTTGAATTTTAGCTCTGGAGATTTTAATGATTATTCTTCTTTCCGTAATTATGTTACCCCATCAGCTCCACAAAAAGTTCATATTTTCAAAATTTGAAAATATTGAGGATGTAGTTGGTTCTCTGTTTACCCATAACATTAATAAGTTACTGATATAAATTAGGATTCCAAGCTTGAGGACTATTTTTGTGGGACAAAATGTTGGCAAGTGGGACTCTTTTTGCGGAATAGAGAAAGTATTAATTACTATCAGAAGAAAGAAGTGATAGGTGACAGATTTATATAAAAAAATTCACTTTCATTACTTTTGTGCTAATGGGGTTTATTGCAATTATAGTTAGATGTCCTAATTTAAATCTGGATTCCAGTTTTAATAACTGAACTGACTGACTTTAACATAAGAGTAAAATTCGAAAAACCACATGTGGTTTACTCAAATTATTGAGTCACCATTTGTGGTTTGGAAACTATTGTTTGAAATCGAAATCAATCTGTGTTATCTTTTCCTTTCACATATCAACACCACCCACAATCTCCAGCCACACTCATTCTTCCTCATTTAGCCTGCCTTTCCCTTTCTTCTGTCTCATCTATATAATAACAAATCAAGAAATTGAGGGAGATAGATGTACAGAGAAAGAGAAAAGTAATATAAAAATTGAAACACCATACCTAACCTAGCATTCCCAAGATCTCACCTGCGGAGATAGTGGCCCTAGGGTTCCTAGGGTTGAGCTCAGTTGACGAGATGGGCGGGTGCAGATATGTGCAGCAATGCCAGCAATGGGGGAGATATTCTAATCTAATCTAAATCCGGATTCCAGTTTTGATAACTGACTAACATTAACATAATAAGTTCTTGATATTTGCAATTTCAAAATCAATTGTTATAAAATGTAATATTGTAAGTTATAATCCGGTCGCTTATGTGTAAGTTTTTAAACTTTAGGTTGTTATGTGGGATTTTGTTTAAACATTAGGTGGTTATATTTGAATTTTAGTCTTCAACTTTTTAGGTTGCTGAGTCAAAATTGAATTAATGTTTGACTGGGTAATCATGTACTATGGCAGAGCTCGATCAGCTTCTTGAAGATGCACCTTTGCCTTTCATGATGCAACATGCTGCCAAAATTTCTCGTGTTAGGAAAAGAGTTTCATCACTTAATTCAGTGTTGAAATCTATACAACGGCGTGTTGATAATATAGATCGAATGGTGTCTGCTGGCTTGTCACACGGTATATCTCTCTCCAGACTGCATGTTCCATTTACTGTTATGCTCATTGTATTGAACCAAAAACTACTTCAGTGCTTCCAATGGATTTCATTGGTATGTATTGAAATATTCAAATATAGTGATGCATAGAGTTTTTTCCCCCTTGCTTTCAGAAGTTGAACTAGTTTGGCTTTGTACCTTCAAGTTGTCCTTCTTTTGGTTATAATTTATATCGTGAAAATAAATAATATATTGTCACGAATGCATGTTATTCTAGAATTTGTCTATTATTTCTTCAGGGAGAATTTGAAAGCAAGAATATCTCAAAAGAAATTGCAAGCTAATATTACATTTACTGAGAAAGGGACATGCGGGCTACTGAACGTACATTGGGTGCGCTGGCCTCCAAATCGACGCCGTTTTGGAGGCCTATATAATTCTTTATTTTTTTAAATGTCAATCATTCCTCTATCTCGTCCCCCACTCATTTTCACTTTTTCGCATCTCCGGCCAAGTCTTCTCCTTTTTTCAATTTGGGCGTGGTGGAAGTGCGTGGTTTTGAGAGTCGGTGCATGGTGGTGGGTGACCTCCTTCCTTCTTCTTTTTCCTGATCTAGGCAATGGTGGTGTTGTGGGGGGATTGTGTGTTTGTCAATCTGAGTTTTTGTGATGTGTGGCAATGGTGCATGGTGGTGGTTGATGTTGACGTTGGTTGGTGAATAATTTGTGGGGGTGGATGGTGGTAGATCGGGTTGATCTCGTGGTTGTGGTAGTTGATCTGTTGATGGTGTGATTTTGTGAAGCAATGGTGGATTTGTTGGTGGTGGATGGTGACGGATCTGGACTTTGTAGGTGGTGCTGATCTCCCTAGTGGAGATAGTGCGTGGCAATTGTGAGTGGTGGTGGTGGTAGTGTAATTCGGGTTAAAAGAAAATAGATCTGGTGGTGTTGGTGTCCCTAGTGGTGATAGTGGGTGGCGATGGTGAGTGGCAGCGGTGGTAGTGTAATTTGGGTAAAAAGAAAATAGATGAAACTGTAAACGGTGTCCTTTTTTCACCCCATATCCAAAATTTACACCCTATGGATGCTGTATATTATTTGGGTCAAAGTCATCAATTATTTGTTCTCCTCTATAGTGTATTATCATCTTAGACAGCAGGAAAAGGAAACTTTCAAGACTTGGCGACCTTGCCAATATTCTTTACTCTTAACAAACTCTTTAATAAGGAGTATTTTATAAGATACAGTTTTATCGTTTAGATTTTTTGTATACGGATTTGCTGATTAGGGATAGTCCGTGTCCATGATTACTAATTTTTAGAATGGGACATATAATTCTCTATTTATAAAGTGCCAATAACCAATGTTCTAAAAGGAGCTAGGCGGGAGGCGGGAGGCGGGAGGCGGGAGGTGGGAGGCGGGCGGCTAAGGGGGGTCTAGCGCCTAGAGGGCCTAGGCGGCGCCTAGGCGGAATTTTTTATTTTAAGCCAATTTTAATATTTTATCTTAAATTTATCCAAACAAAATAATAATATAAAGCAAAATAATTTATAATAAAGATAATAAAGATTTTTGCTTAAAGTTCAAACACATATCCATATTACTAATGTCAAATTCAAACACAAACATGCAATTGTTCAAAGTTCAAACATATTTTTAACGTATTAGTTTTATTCATAAACAAGATTGCTATTAAATAATAAAATTTAAAGTTTCAAGAATTTAATTCAATATTAAAACTTAAGAAATTAAACATAAATTTAAGAATTATATTAAATTAAACTAAATATTACAAATATATCATCATTTATATAATTTGAAGTTGGTACAAGTTCAAAAAATTACAACTATAATAAAATTATCCATTTTGACTTGATATTGTTCACTTTTTGTTGTGATTTGATATGCTACAACATGTATTATGAATATGGTAAATCATTAGAATAATAAGTATATTAAGATCTAGTTTGGGTAGTTATTAAAATAAAAAAAACCTCTCCGCCTAAACCCCACCTAATTTTCTGGAGGGATTTTTTCCCGCCTTTGACCTAGGTGAGGCGTCAGGGGGGACCTAGTGCCATGGCGAGGCGCCAAGAGGGGGCTTAGCGCCTAGGCGGGGCGCCAAGGGGGGGCCTAGCGCCTAGGCGGGGCCTAGGCGGACCTAGACGGAAATTTTTAGAACACTGCCAATAACCAAACCTTTTCCCTTGTTTAGAAGCTTGTACATGAAAATGTGAAAATTTCTACTTGTTCAATAATCAAATTCATAAAATGAGAAATTAGAAGCAAATTTGTAAGTAAGTACAACGAAAGTTTTGTCTTGATGCAATCTTTTAGGAAAAAGATCTCTCCTTTTCAGACTATCTCTCTCTCTTAGAAGGAAGATCTTTAATCTTTTTTAAAGTAAGTACATCATTACCAACATTAAAATTTGCTGAAGTAGAGAGGAGCTGTTTCGATTACCTAGATCATGGTTCGATGTGTACATAATACAAGATTGTGAACAGAAAATGTCTCTTTTCTTAGTTCGATGTATGGAAGAGGTAAGATTTTTGAATTCACTTAGTTGGTACAAAATACGTTAATCCCGAAAATGGTACACTGTGTAGCTTTTCAAAAAAATATAGTTAAAACTAGTTCAGTTGTTTTTAAGCGTAGTATCATAACAAGCGCATTTGCAATGAGATAATGTCGTGTCATCGCTTACTTGATATGCACAACGAGCTCATTTGGCTACATTATGTCGCATTTTCTAGAATATTTTTTTACATATTAGGATAGATAATAGAGTATTCTAGATTTACTCATGTAATTACTATGCTTTGTAATATCCTAGATATTTTGGAGTGTGATTCTAGATAGTGGATCCTAGTCTTCCATTAGATTTGATCTTATCCCTTGGTTTCGTGGCCCTAGGGCTATATTAGAGGATGTTCGTCATGTGTAAATGTAATCATACTGGTGCAATAGGCGGAGGTTTTTTCGAGCCCCTAGGTCGCCTAGGCGGTGTAGTTTTGTTTTATATTAAGCATTATTTTCAACCTGACATTCCCAAAAAAAAAAGACGCGTAGGCCAAACCGGCACCCTAGACTTCCCACAGTCCTGTCCACCTGTCCTAGGTGTCCGACTAGCCCCGTTTAAATTTTCTTTACATTTTTTTCACCGCATAGCCCCTAATTGCCAAGGTTGCCCAGACCGCTTTTTAGAACACCGATCCATTTTTGAACAGATTGAAATGTTCAATATACCTTACCATTGGAACCACCATCATATGTGAGAGCCAGGCTGCTCAACCTTCACCTGCCCTCAATGCCACAGTCTTCCTTTATTCCTAATATTACACAAATATGTCACTAGGCCAATGTTGTCCCTCTCCCTCCTTCCAAAATCAATCTTCATTAATCATTACTTTGTCAAAACCTTCTCCATGGTCATTTCAGGCATTGACTGTCAAAACCTTCTCCATGGTCATTTCAGGCATTGACGAGTAAAAGAAAACCTTTTTCATACACTAACTAGTTTTCTCCATTGGGGGGAAATATAGGGGAAAAAGGCCATTCAGGACAAAGAGATAGAGGGGCAGTGGATGGAAAAGTTAAACCATTCCATTTATGAGCTGATAAAGATTGTTTACACCAACCAAATGGAGATATACAAGTTTTATTAGACTGTAAGCTAAATATAGGGAGGGAGCATTGTTGTGGTTATACTGAAGAGAAGGGTGTAGATGATGGGAAGGGTACAGTGTAAGACTCGATCTTCACTTTACACCACGTCGACTCCCCTTTCGCATAGTAATGTTGGGGGTGATGGAGGATATGTACCGAGTCTTATGCTGATGATGGGGGGCTCAGGCTGATATTTGAATTAGTGATTGATGAGTTGACATATAGTAAACTGGGTCCCTTTGTTTGCATTATAGTGCTATTTATATTTGTATTCAAGCAGAAAAGTATAATCAGCAGTGTTGATTGTGGTATTATTTTCTTTATCAAAATCTTTACTTATAAATTTAGCTTGTATCTCGGGTTAGATCCTTGTTCAAGATATGCCTTATTCGTTATTTCTTTCATTTTAGTTGTGTTTCACTAATTGCAGAAAAAATGACGAGTGGAAATTCTGGACAGCATTAGCACTTGCTTTGTATAGTGGTAAGCTCACCTTTATTTTTCACATCTCCATCTTTCCGTGTATGTCTGGCAACTTGGCAAGTGATTGATGATTCATGTCAATAAAAGAATAATTTGTTATTCAGATTGAAAAAAATTCAAGCATCTATTATAATTAGGTTCTTGAATGATTTTTGTGTTAACAAATTGTTTTATTTCAGGTTATTTTGTACTAACGCCGGTGATGCAACATGTTCATCAACACAGAAGGTGTAAAAATCAACTTAAAAAGTGTGTCAGAAGATCAATCATTCAAGCCCTGGAGGAGTGATGCATTGTCATAGGCCCCTGGTTTACTTCTGCTATCAAGGAATTGGGTACCAATTTGGATAATGAAAATTGTGAGTATAACCATTTAACATGTTTTGAAGGCAAATTTAACTCTCTACATATTAGTAGAAACTGCAACCTAACAAAAAAGGGAAAGGAATTGGGTCGGGTTTAGGAATGGGGATCAGGAGCTCCACAAAAAACTAATTGTGGCTGTTTGGCTTTGATTCAATATCATTGACAGTTGAATTTTGACTACATGATCTTTTTTTGTTCTGTGGGATGACTCGGTTCTCTCCCCATGTTCTTTATGTATACTAGTCATCTGACATGGACACACTACCTGTGAAGCAAAAGGGAAAAAAATGAATGAAATATGTAACATAATGGATTTGTTCGATGCGATATCTTTAAGTAAAGACAACTTCAACTAAGTTGAAGTTTCATATCTGAACAAATGGTTATTGAAATATCTGGGTCAAATTTCGAGTCCGATTTCGAATCAAATTCATTCATGTAAGGCTTTAAAACTACTGACCCAATAGTATCTTCTTGTGTCATCTTAGTCCACAACAAGCTCACCCAAAAGGTCATGACTGAAGGTACTATTGTTAGTAATTTAATTTCTTATACACAAATTTTTTCAATATCTTTTAATATGAGACTGGAGTGTTACAATTATTCAATTCTATGATATTTAATGAGCACTAGAACAGCATTAGAGAGCACAGATATGTTTGATGAATATTTGCTGGTAAAATTGCATCAGTTGTTTTTTTTCCTTTGGGTAAAATGTTGGTGGATTTATGTTAATGAATGTGGAATTTCCTGAGCAGGTAAAAGAAACTATGAAGTAGTATCATAGTATGTGTGGTTGATCTCTTTTCTTTACCTCTAGAAGGAAGAGGAAAAGGAAAAGGCCTTGTAGAAATATCTTAAATTTAAAACATTCTTCTTGATATTTGTTTGCATACTTTTGTCCTGCTCAACCCAATAATCTTTCTTTGATTTAGGAATTTTTTTTTTATCTTTCTTTGTTTTTACTTTCCTTTTTTCACCTCATTGTTAGCAGGTTAACCAACAGACCAAACCAAGGCTGATAAAATAATTGCCTTTTTTTAAGATTAAAAAAAAAATCTTTTTAAACTGTCTTGAATCCATTTTAGGTAAAAGATGAATATTAAGACAAGTATACCCAATAATATGAAAATTGTACCCAATACTAGCAATAACCATTATCATTAATTACATGACCTCTATCAAACAGGAAATGATGGAATTCTATTACTCCCTCATTCCTTCAAAAATTGATTTATTTTGACCATTATCATTATGAAACATTTCTGGATTCGGTTACTATGAAGTTAATTTTATGGTAAGTTGTTTAATTGACCAATACAGTGATAATACCTAAAGGAAAAGATCATATCTCGCCTGCGTGTCGACATTGCATTGATCAATTAAATAAAATTAACTTCATACTAACCACTCTTTCCATTTAACTTATCCTTTCAATATGCCAATTAACCTGATCATGTTTAAGGGTTTGTACACAAGTAACAATATTAAGAAAGAAAAGCACTAAAAATGTTGAAAGGGTGTTGAGACTATCCTATGCTTTATCAACTAAAGTAATATATAGTGTACTTTTTTCATACACTAAGGGTTTATTCAATTATTAGAGTTTATCACGTTTTTAACGATCTAAACGCATTATATCATTTTTATTGCATTGTATCTGAGTCTCAAATGCTACGCTTACAAGTTAAATAAGTTGTTGAAATAAGTTCGTACTTGACGAGCAAGCTTTTAAGTGCGTTTGAATTTTCGAACGCTTTAAATGCTCCAAAACTATGTAGGAAAATATAGACCAAGAAATCAACTCAACTTAATGTTTGCATTTTCTAGATCCAATTTTATAAATCAACAATAATTAATTAAATAAATAGCTGTTTTAAAGGGAATTTGACAAATTGAGTGTTTAATGCTTTGTAAGGTACTTTTTATACTTCATCTCTAAATTCAAATACACATAATTTTTTCATGAAAATTGATATTTTCACATAAAAAATAATATTTTTACATGATCTCTCTTCTGTAAATAGTGAATGAGTTCCACTTACTCACCTTCATATGAGAGAAACTTATATAAAAATATCATTTTGTTAGACAATAAGGATTCTACAGAATATTTTCAAATGTATATTCTTCTCTCAAACAGAGGCAATATATAGAGTACAATTACATCCTACAAATTAGGTCCTAAAAAAAAGGAAAGAGATTGTTTCTATAATTATATACATGATTGCTCAACTAACCAGATTTCTAGGATTAATTATAGACAATTAGAATCAATCTAATATTGTATACAACTCATGCATACACTCCCCCTCAAGTTGGTGCATAGATATCTATCATGCCCAACTTGTCAATAGTATCATGAAACACCTTCCCTGAAACTGCCTTTGTGAGCATATCAGCCAGCTGACTTTCGGATTGAATAAATGGGAATTGTATAACCTTTCCATCGAGGTTCTCCTTGATAAAATGACGATCAACTTCAACATGTTTAGTACGATCATGTTGAACATGATTTTGTGCAATTTCGATGGCTGCTTTATTATCACAATGGAGATTCATAGGTTTAGCATATTCAATTCCCAAGTCCCTCAGTATATTCCTTATCCATAACAATTCGTAAACACCATGAGCCATACCTCGAAATTCAGCTTCCGCACTTGATCTTGCTACTACCTTTTGCTTCTTGCTTTTTCACGTGACTAGATTACCTTCCACAAAAGTAAAGTAGCCAGATGTGGACTTTCTGGTTGTCTGATCACCTGCCCAATCAGAATCTGTGTATCCTTCAATGTTAGAGATACTGTTTTTTGAGAACAACAACCCTTTTCCTGGAGCACTCTTTAAGTACCTTAGAATCCGATAGACCGCATCCATATGCTCTTCACTTGGTGTATGCATGAACTGGCTTACAACGCTCACTGCATATGCTATGTCTGGCCTTGTGTGTGATAAGTAGATTAATCTTCCCACTAATCGTTGATAACGACCCTTGTCTGTTGGGGTTTGATCTGGCATAATCTCGAGCTTATGATTCATTTCTATGGGCGTCTCTACTGGTTTACACCCAAGCATTCCGGTTTCGGTTAAAAGATCTAGCACATATTTTCGCTGTGAAAGAAAGACTTCGTGTTTCGACCGGGCTACCTCAATCCCCAAAAAATATTTAAGTTGTCCGAGATCCTTCATTTCAAATTTAGTGGCTAAATACTTTTGTAAAGCCTTCATTTCGCATGGGTCATCTCCTGTCAAGACCATATCATCAACGTACACGATTAAAGCTGCTACTTTTCCTTCTTTGTTTTTTATAAACAAAGTATGATCTGAGTTACTTTGCTTATATCCAAACTCCTTCATTGTAGTCGAGAATCTTCCAAACCAAGCTCTAGGTGACTGTTTCAGCCCGTACAAAGACTTCTGCAATTTACAGACTTCACCTTTACATGAAGAACTACTTTTAACTCCAGGTGGTAGCTCCATGTAGACCTCTTCTTCCAAGTCTCCATTGAGGAACGCATTTTTAACATCAAATTGTTTTAGAGGCCAGTCTCGATTTGCTGCTATGGATATAAGAATGCGAATTGTATTGATCTTGGCTACTGGTGCAAAAGTTTCCTGATAGTCAACTCCATACCTTTGCGTATATCCCTTCGCAACTAGCCGGGCTTTATATCTGTCAATACCTCCATCTGGTTTGAGTTTCACCGTGAACACCCATCTACACCCAATTGTCTTCATTCCTTTAGGCAGTGAAACACGTTCCCAAGTGGCATTCTTTTGTAGGGCCTCCATTTCTTCTTTTATCGCCTTTCTCCACTTTGGATCAGCCAATGCATCCTGCACACTACTAGGAATAGAAAATGTGGATAGTTGATTAACAGTAAATGCATACGATTCCGTCAACCTATGAGAGGACACATAGTTGTTAATGGAGTATTTGGTCTTGGCTGCAAGATCAGGTTCATATTGTTTTTTTTGAACTCCCCTATTCAATCTTTGTAGGTATCTAGGAGCTATATTTTCTGCAGGAGCATATGTGTCATTTGACTCAATAAGCACAGGATTTGTAGTTACCTGAGGAGAAGGAGGGGGAGGAACATTCTGGGTTGACTCTTCAGTTAATGGTGTCGAGGGGAGCAACTCTGAGGATATCAGTGATGATTCTAACACAGCTTCTTCAGGAGGAATTGATGGTTCACTCTCAGTTTCATTGTTGTTACCACAACCTTGTTGCACATCATTACAACCTTGTTGCATATCATTACGACCTTGTTGCTTAAATTGTTTACTCACCTCTTCTAACTCAATAAACTCCTCTCCGCCATTCTCTTCATTTGATGAGCTCTCCCCTGAAGAGAATTTTTAACAATTCCCCCGGAGTAATAAGGTTCTACTTCACGGAAAGAGACATCTAGAGTCACATGTAGCTTTCGGGTTTGTGGATCATAACACCTATATCCTTTCTGAAATTCAGAATAGCCAACAAAGACACATCGTTTTGCACATGGATCAAGTTTATTTCGCAAGACCTTTGGGATGTGAACGTATAAGGTACATCCAAAAACTCGGGGTTTAAGATTTGGACGATGGGGAACTGAAAATAAGGATTGCAATTTTTGTTGAGGAGTTTGAAAGTTTATTACTCAAGAGGGTGTCCGATTGATGAGATAGGCAACAGATTTCACAGCCTCACCCCAATAAAATCTAGGCATGTTCATGCCGAAGAGGGAGGCACGCACTATTTCCAAAAGTTGTCTATTCTTCCTCTCTGCCAATCCATTTTGTTGCGGAGTATAGGTGCATAAGGTTTGATGACGAATTCCATGGTCGCTCAAAAAAATATGGAAAGGGGTGTCTACAAACTCAGTGTCATTATCTGTTTGAAAAACGCGGATTTGCTTTTGGTACTGAGTGTGTATCATTTTGTGGAATTTCTGAAATGTTAGACACACATCACTCTTTTTTTCAAGCAAGGACTGTGACGCCCCCAAAATAGGTCCATTCCATCCAACCTATTCTGAGTCGCCAAATACATGGTACAGAAAACAACTACAACTTTATTACAACAATTGTCGTACAAAATAAAACAACATATATGCTGTGAGTTTGGATACAAATATATACCAAATATGACTCAAGTCCCAACCGTAGACAACACCTCACAATGACACCTTACATAAAGGTATAGTTAAAAATTATTTTAGAAATTAGAATCTTTGGAAAGTGCTCAAGGAAACCTTCGTACATGGGAGGCCATGCGTCTAGGTTATGATAGATATCATATGGCCACAGAATTATCCTTGGTTGACCCAATAGACCCCAAAGAAAAACGAGAAGATTACTATCATATTCTTCCCAATGGTGAGTCTTCTCTTGACTTATCATTATCTCCACTGTCTTTAATCGTGAATTATACTTCAAACAAATACCAAGATTATATAGGTAGTGCTCGTAGATATACTCAGCAAGTGGATGAGCACAATCCTGTCTTATGATGACCCGAGGTTGTATGTCATTAGACATCTTGTATGATAGTGACAAAACACCCTTCCAACGTTGGGTTCGCCTCACCCTATTTTCTTCACCAAATATAACTACTAAATGATGACCACCGTTCTATTCCCTTGTTACCCCCGCTCGACCCAGCTACACTCTTATTACCTGAAAGGAATTGTGAAACAGAAGGGTGAGCACAACTAGCCCAGTAAAGAATATCATGACTAAAGATAAATAAATTATCAATAGCCTTCAACAGAATTAAATCAGAGATTTAGAACATATGGTAGATAAAAATTTTCAACCATAGTTGCAGCGGAACGAGCAAACCAATAGAAGAGTCAAATAGACCATAAAGTCTATTATCTTCTCCACATTAAAAGTTCACCAATAATATTTTATCCCTATAACATTAATCAACAGTTCCTTTTCACAATTATATGAATAACTCATAATCATAATTGTAATTCTAAATTCCTCTTCGCATCCAAGACGAAGATAATTTTCCTCACATGTCTTTACCTGAAACATCAAAGATCATGGTTATACCAAATCACAGTTCCTGTTCATAATCATACTAATAAATTCATCTTTGCACTACAGGCCAATGATATTCGTCAACAGTTCATCTTTACACTACTGGCCAAAGATATTCAACAACAGGTCATCTTTGCACTACGGGCCAAAGATATTCATCAACAATTCATCTTTGTACTACAGACCAAAGATATTCCTCAACAGTTCATATTTGCACTACAAGCCAAATATATTCATATCTCAAAGAAATATATAATCATTTAAGAATTTATATAAACAATAATTATAACCATGTTAATCAATTCATCTTTACACTTAAGCTAAAGATATTCAATTATAAATTCAATGGTCATGATCATACCAGTTAACAATTCATCTTTGCACTACAGGCCAAAGATATTCCCCAGTCACGATCATACCAATAATTTACCCATCTTTACACTCAAGTGAAAGAAAAATTCAACATCAGGGTTATAAAAATGTTATATATGATAATAGAAACAATATGATCAACAACTGCATTTATTTTCGAGAGCAACAATCATAAATCAACGATAATTTGGTCAGAAAAATAAACCAATTTTTGTCGTGAATAGTACCCGTAAATAGTAACTCGTGAATAGCAACTCGTGAATAGTAACTCGTGAATAGTAACTCATGAATAGTACTCCGTATTCGTACATAGAACCGTATACGTAAATAATGTCATATACGTAAATAGTGCCATATACATGAATAGTGCCGTATATGTGAATATTGCCGTATACATGAATAGTTACTCCGACTCAAAAAGGTAGAAATTCCACAATAAAATCCATACGAATATTTCAGTATAATGATATTGAAAGAATAACATCATTATGAAGAATATAACATCCCTTACTATCCCTTACTATCCCTTACCTCAAAAGAGCACCACTTCTGACTGGATATCGGATATGACGCTGAAAGAAACTTGCACTGATGAATAGCAACTCACCAAGTATCTAAATACTCATAAAATACACTCAATAATCTAGAGAGAGAAAGAGAGAAAACTTCAGTTTCTGGTGTGATTTTCAATTCTAACTTAGCCCTCTATTTATAGGAAAATGTTAGCATGCCGAAGCAGACTTGACCTGCAACCTGATGGCTTTACCTGCTACTATTCCCATCCACCACATTTGAATAAAAATTCAGCATATTTCTTCACCAACCACAAGTGGGGTCCACTTATTCTAGAATTTTCTATCAAAATGATAAATTCGGATACTTCAACAATTTCTGAACCAGTCATCTCGTAAAATTCATAACAAATCATACGTTCATTTTTAACGGTTCAAAATTTGTGAACATATACTCAACTTATATATGTATAACATATCCAAAAATCACAACGATCCAACGGTCATGTTAAAAATTATAACTCACACAATAAAGCTGTAAGAACACTGATTTGATCTTTTAATACCTCCAATCCGACAAAATACTGATAAAATACCTCAACATTAATTCCTTCATTTATAACCACATAAATAAATCTATCATTTATATCTACATCAAATAAATATTTCATTATCATATAAATCAATAATTAATTATTCACAAATAATATTACAGAATCATATTTATGACAACCAGGCCGTTCCCAGGAAAGATGGGGCTTTCCAATAAGGATTTCTCCTTACTAGAGCGTAATTAGATGACCAAACATCTCCTTAGACAGAAATTTCTAGACATTGTCAATAATGCTATCTAATAATATTATTTAAATAATATGAATTATTGATTTGATAATGGGAAATACTGTGCAGTGACAATTATTGAATCAACAATAATATAACTTATCAACGTAGTAATTATTGAATCAATAAAATAAAATATTGAACAGTAATTACTGTAACAATTATTGAGTAGTGTCTTCCTCCGTAAGAATCAATAATTGGTGCAATACCGTGTGCTACTGTATTTTAACTACCGGGTATTCTAACAGTGTTAACGGTAACAACTACGCCGTTAATTATAAAAACTCAATTTTTAGCGTTATCTTCATCCGACCGTTTTTCGTTATGGGGCCCACAAATAACTGCGCCGTCGTACGAATATTCCCTGACAGAAAGAATATTCCACGACCAACGAATATTCCCCGACAACAATGATTATTTTATAACCATTTGTTTATTTTGAAAAAAAATTCATATATCACCCTTAACTTTAACTTTTTACCAATTTAACCATTTACTAAATAGAAAAATTGAATACTTTTATTTCATAAAATTCGGGGTCTTACAATCTCCCCTCCTTATGAAATTTCGTCCCCAAAATTTACGTACCTGATATTTCAAAGAGTTGAGAATATCTTGCTTCCATTTCAGATTCCATCTTTCCTGTCATCATGATTTCTCTATTACTCATCTCCTGTATTTCAGATATCATTCTAGAATACAGCTTCAAAAATAAAGGTTAATTTAACATATCACATAATATCCCGATATTATGACTGACCAACAAATAAGCTTAGGTAGGACACACTAGCGAAGGATTTACTCATCTCTCCCCTCCTAATTCTATTTTCTGATCTCCGCCAGAGACCATATCCCTAAGCTCTGATACCAAACTGTAACTCTGGACACCAACCTATGTCAGCACCTTACATTGATACCTAACAGTTTGCCACCGCAGAACGGCGTCCCCTACGGAGAGTCTGGCTTCGGTGCATCCCCATCAACAGGAAGTCACCAGCGAGAGGCTCGGGGCTCTTTACTTATAGCTCTGATACCAACTGTGACACCCCCAAAATAGGTCCATTCCATCCAACCTATTCTGAGTCGCCAAATACATGGTACAGAAAACAACTACAACTTTATTACAACAATTGTCGTGCAAAATACAACAACATATATGCTGTGAGTTTGGATACAAATATATACCAAATATGACTCATGTCCCAACCGTGGACAGCACCTCACAATGACACCTTACATAAAGGTATAGTCAAAAACTGTTTTAGAAATTAGAATCTTTGGGAAGTGCTCAAGGAAACCTTCGTACATGGTAGGCCATGCGTCTAGGTTATGATAGATATCATATGGCCACAGAATTATCCTTGGTTGACCCAATAGACCCCAAAGAAAAACGAGAAGATTACTATCATATTCTTCCCAATGGTGAGTCTTCTCTTGACTTATCATTATCTCCATTGTCTTTAATCGTGAATTATACTTCAAACAAATACCAAGATTATATAGGTAGTGCTCGTAGATATACTCAGCAAGTGGATGAGCACAACCCTGTCTTATGATGACACGAGGTTGTATGTCATTAGACATCTTGTATGATAGTGACAAAACACCCTTCCAACGTTGGGTTCGCCTCACCCTATTTTTTTTACCAAATATAACTACTAAATGATGACCACCGTTCTATTCCCTTGTTACCCCCGCTCAACCCAGCTACACTCTTATTACCTGAAAAGAATTGTGAAACAGAAGGGTGAGCACAACTAGCCCAGTAAAGAATATCATGACTAAAGATAAATAAATTATCAATAGCCTTCAACAGAATTAAATCAGATATTTAGAACATATGGTAGATAAAAATTTTCAACCATAGTTGCAGCGGAACGAACAAACCAGTAGAAGGGTCAAATAGACCATAAAGTCTATTATCTTCTCCACATTAAAAGTCCACCAATAATATTTTATCCCTGTAACATTAATCAACAGTTCCTTTTCACAATTATATGAATAACTCATAATCATAATTGTAATTCTAAATTCCTCTTCGCATCCAAGACGAAGATAATTTTTCTCACATGTCTTTACCTGAAACATCAAAGATCATGGTTATACCAAATCACAGTTCCTGTTCATAATCATACTAATAAATTCATCTTTGCACTACAGGCCAATGATATTCGTCAACAGTTCATCTTTGCACTACTGGCCAAAGATATTCAACAACAGGTCATCTTTGCACTACGGGCCAAAGATATTCATCAACAATTCATCTTTGTACTACATACCAAAGATATTCCTCAACAGTTCATATTTGCACTACAGGCCAAATATATTCATATCTCAAAGAAATATATAATCATTTTAGAATTTATATAAACAATAATTATAACCATGTTAATCAATTCATCTTTACACTTAAGCTAAAGATATTCAATTATAAATTCAATGACCATGATCATACCAGTTAACAATTCATCTTTGCACTACAGGCCAAAGATATTCCTCAGTCACGATCATACCAATAATTTACCCATCTTTACACTCAAGTGAAAGAGAAATTCAACATCAGGGTTATAAAAATGTTATATATGATAATAAAAAGAATATGATCAACAACTGCATTTATTTTCGAGAGCAACAATCATAAATAAACGATAATTTGGTCAGAAAAAGAAACTAATTTTTGTCGTGAATAGTACCCGTGAATAGTAACTCGTGAATAGTAACTCATGAATAGTACTCCGTATTCGTACATAGAACCGTATACGTAAATAATGTCATATACGTAAATAGTGCCATATACATGAATAGTGCCGTATATGTGAATAGTGCCGTATACATGAATAGTAACCCCGACTCAAAAAGGTAGAAATTCCACAATAAAATCCATACGAATATTTCAGTATAATGATATTGAAAGAATAACATCATTATGAAGAATATAACATCCCTTACTATCCCTTACTATCCCTTACCTCAAAAGAGCACCACTTCTGACTGGATATCGGATATGACGTTGAAAGAAACTTGCACTGATGAATAGCAACTCACCAAGTATCTAAATACTCATAAAATACACTCAATAATCTAGAGAGAGAAAGAGAGAAAACTTAAGTTTTTGGTGTGATTTTCAATTCTAACTTAGCCATCTATTTATAGGAAAATGTTAGCACGCCGAAGCAGACTTGACCTGCAACCTGATGACTTTACCTGCTACTATTCCCACCCACCACATTTGAATAAAAATTCAGCATATTTCTTCACCAACCACAAGTGGGGTCTACTTATTCTAGAATTTTCCATCAAAATGATAAATTCGGATACTTCAACAATTTCTGAACCAGTCATCTCGTAAAATTCATAACAAATCATACGTTCATTTTTAACGGTTCAAAATTTGTGAACATATACTCAACTTATATATGTATAACATATCCAAAAATCACAACGATCCAACGGTCAGGTTAAAATTATAACTCACACAATAAAGCTGTAAGAACACTGATTTGATCTTTTAATACCTCCAATCCGATAAAATACTGATAAAATACCTCAACATTAATTCCTTCATTTATAACCACATAAATAAATCTATCATTTATATCTACATCAAATAAATATTTCATTATCATATAAATCAATAATTAATTATTCACAAATAATATTACAGAATCACATTTATGACAACTAGGCCGTTCCCAGGAAAGAGGGGGCTTTCCAATAAGGATTTCTCCTTACTAGAGCGCAATTAGATGACCAAACATCTCCTTAGACAGAAATTTCTAGACATTGTCAATAATGCTATCTAATAATATTATTTAAATAATATGAATTATTGATTTGATAATGGGAAATACTGTGCAGTGATAATTATTGAATCAACAATAATATAACCTATCAACGTAGCAATTATTGAATCAATAAAATAAAATATTGAACAGTAATTACTGTAACAATT
This sequence comes from Panax notoginseng, assembly GCA_016801055.1. Taxonomy (NCBI): domain Eukaryota; kingdom Viridiplantae; phylum Streptophyta; class Magnoliopsida; order Apiales; family Araliaceae; genus Panax; species Panax notoginseng. The sequence continues at coordinate 19,661,628 of CM029018.1, forward strand.
ATTGAGTAGTGCATTCCTTCGTAAGAATCAATAATTGGTGCAATACCGTGTGCTACTGTATTTTAAACCACCTGGTATTCCAACAGTGTTAACGGTAACAACTACGCCGTTAATTATAAAAACTCAATTTTTATCGTTATCTTCATCCGACCGTTTTCCGTTATGGGGCCCACAAATAGCTGCGCCGTCGTACGAATATTCCCCGACAGAAAGAATATTCCACGACCAACGAATATTCTTCGACAACAATGATTATTTTATAACCATTTGTTTATTTTGAAAAAAAATTCATATATCACCCTTAACTTTAACTTTTACCAATTTAACCATTTACTGAATAGAAAAATTGAATACTTTTATTTCATAAAATTCGGGGTCTTACAATCTCCCCTCCTTTATGAAATTTCGTCCCCAAATTTACGTACCTGATATTTCAAAGAGTTGAGAATACCTTGCTTCTATTTCAGATTTCATCTTTCTTTTCGTGTCATTATGATTTCTCTATTGCTCATCTCCTGTATTTCAGATATCATTCTAGAATACAGCTTCAAAAATAAAGGTTAATTTAATATATCACATAATATCCCGATATTATGACTGACCAACAAATAAGCTTAGGTAGGACACATTAGCGAAGGATTTACTCATCTCTCCCCTCCTAATTTTATTTCCCGATCTCCGCCAGAGACCATATCCCTAAGCTCTGATACCAAACTGTAACTCTAGACACCAACCTATGTCAGCACCTTACATTGATACCTATCAGTTTGCCACCGCAGAACGGCGTCCCCTACGGAGAGTCTGGCTTCGGTGCATTCCCATCAACAGGAAGTCACCGCGAGAGGCTCGGGGCTCTTTACTTATAGCTCTGATACCAACTGTGACGCCCCCAAAATAGGTCCATTCCATCCAACCTATTCTGAGTCGCCAAATATATGGTACAGAAAACAACTACAACTTTATTACAACAATTATCGTGCAAAATACAACAACATATATGCTGTGGGTTTAGATACAAATATATACTAAATGACTCATGTCCCAACCGTGGACAGCACCTCACAATGACACCTTACATAAAAGTATAGTCAAAAACTGTTCTAGAAATTAGAATCTTTGGGAAGTGCTCAAGAAAACCTTCGTACATGGGAGGCCATGCGTCTAGGTTATGATAGATATCATATGGCCACAGAATTATCCTTGGTTGACCAAATAGACCCCAAAGAAAAACGAAAAGATTACTATCATATTCTTCCAATGGTGAGTCTTCTCTTGACTTATCATTATCTCCACTGTCTTTAATCGTGAATTATACTCAAACAAATACCAAGATTATATAGGTAGTGCTCGTAGATAAACTCAGCAAGTGGATGAGCACAATCCTGTCTTATGATGACACGAGGTTGTATGTCATTAGACATCTTGAATGATAGTGACAAAACACCCTTCCAACGTTGGGTTCGCCTCACCCTATTTTTTTCACCAAATATAACTACTAAATGATGACCACCGTTCTATTCCCTGTTACCCCGCCCCCGCTCGACCCAGCTACACTCTTATTACCTGAAAGGAATTGTGAAACAGAAGGGTGAGCACAACTAGCCCAGTAAAGAATATCATGACTAAAGATAAAAAAAATTATCAATAGCCTTCAACAGAATTAAATCAGAGATTTAGAACAAATGGTAGATAAAAAATTTTCAACCATAGTTGCAGCGGACGAGCAAACCAATAGAAGAGTCAAATAGACCATAAAGTCTATTATCTTCTCCACATTAAAAGTCCACCAATAATATTTTATCCCTGTAACATTAATCAACAGTTCCTTTTCACAATTATATGAATAACTCATAATCATAATTGTAATTCTAAATTCCTTCTTCGCATCCAGGACGAAGATAATTTTCCTCACATGTCTTTACCTGAAACATCAAAGATCATGGTTATACCAAATCACAGTTCCTGTTCATAATCATACTAATAAATTCACTCTTTGCACTATAGGCCAATGATATTCGTCAACAGTTCATCTTTGCACTACT